>JAWWNI010001461.1:0-132337 GCA_034642065.1 Darevskia nairensis | reverse complement strand
AACCTAGGGCTTGCCGATCAGAAGGTCGGCGGTTCAAATCCCCACGTTGGGGTGAGCTCCGTTGCTCGGTCCCTGCTCCTGCCAACCTAGCAGTTTGAAAGCACATCAAAGTGCAAGTAGATAAATAGGTACTGCTCCGGCGGGAAGGTAACGACGTTTCCGTGCGCTGCTCTGGTTCGCCAGAAGCGGCTTAGTCATGCTGGCCACATGACCTGGAAGCTGTACACCAGTTCCCTCGGCCAATAATGCGAGATGAGCGCCGCAACCCCAGAGTCGGTCACGACTGGACCTAATGGTCAGGGGTCCCTTTACCCTTACCTTTAATGTGGAAGCAATCTTGTGGCTATTTCTTAGCTTTATAGTCACTAACTGCTCGGGAGAGAGGAGTTTTTCAAGACTCAGAAGAATTAAAAATGAATTGAGGGCCATAATGTCTCAAGAGAGGTTGTCCGCACTGAGCATTGAAAGTGGCAAACTTGGACAAACAAATTTTGATGAAGTTTTCTGATGTCCTTTAGAGGAGAAAATGTGAATTGCAGAATTTTAAATACCCGTCACCATCCTTGGCTTCGCTCAATTTTGTTTATAACACTCTTCCATTTTCTTCTAGTCATGAGGGTGTGGGATTCGGAGGAGCCTCACAAGTGGAGTAGCCGAGGGCCGCTCTTCATCTAAATCCGGCCCTGAAAAAGCCCTCTCCGATCCTGTGGTTTCCAGCAACTGGGATGTGGCAGAGCACACACAACCTGGCTAGTAACCAACAATAGTTTTCTCCTGCATGAAACCACAAGATCGCTCCACTTGGGCAAATGATTTGGAGTGTTCCAATATTATCTTTCGGCTTGACTTAAGTTGTGTTTTCCACTAGGTTCCATTGTACATCACAGAACTTGCTCATTGTATCTGCTGGAAAGGAAAACACCTTTATGGCTGAAATATACTCTGAGTTGAGCGTGAATTTCATGCTCTTTATTCAGCTCATAGTAGCAAAGAATGAAACTTTCCCCAAAACGCCTGCTATATATACATTATTTACACAATGGACCTCGTGTGATTGGCTAATTCCAGGCTGCTCTGTAGGCCAATTGGTTGCGGATTCACACCCTCCAGAAGCTGAAGGAATGTTTTCTCTCTTATAGAGAGTTGGCCCCTTCTTGCCAAGTAAAACAGACCTGCAAAAAGTCCAGAGTCTCGGAGATTGGGGTGGGCACAACCGTAGATTCACGCAGCTGGCAAGGGAGAAAACCAGCCAGCATCACATCCTGCAGGATCAGTCCCTGCCCAGGGTGGAAGGCATGCCCATTATCCAACCAGAGCAAGGGCAGTGGAGGAGAGTTTGGGGTAATCACTTTGTCCTTAATCCCTTCTCTATCCCCCACCCCTGGGTCAGGGGGCTGGACCGATCTCCGTTCCTTAAGCTGCTTTCCACCTGCTCATCCTTCCTGGGGAGGGGGCTGGCCATGCCTCCCTCTTGACGGGCAAGGAGGGCCCTGCCCTAGACCGACCATCTATGGGGACAATATCCAGGAGTCTGGAAATGCCTGGACTTTTTAGTGTAGACGCAGAGGTCAGCAAACGTTTTCGGCAAGGCGCCGGTCCACTGTCCCTCAGACTTTGTGGGGGGCCGGACTATTTTTTTGGGGGGGGGGAATGAACAAATTCCTATGCCCCACAAATAACCCAGAGATGCATTTTAAATAAAAGGACACATTCTATTTGCTGTAAAAACATGCTGATTCCCGGACCGTCCGCAGGCCGGATTGAGAAGGCGATTGGGCCAGATCCAGTCCCCGGGCCTTAGTTTTCCTACCCATGGTGTAGAGCAGACATGTCCAAAGTCCGTTTCAGGGCTTAATCCGGCCCGCCGGTTGGTTTACTCTGGCCTCTTTGGCAGTTTAATTCCTGGGGTAAAATCCTAAGAAAACCTCAACAACTTCAGTCCTAAAAAAAAGGTCACCAACTTTGGCCGGCCCTTTGGTCAGCCCTCACGGCCCTTCACTTCATCAAATGTGGCCCTCCTTGAAAAAGGTTTGGACACCACTGAGGAAAGGAGAGTAAAAAGGCAACAGGATGGGGGCTTGTAAAATTATGCCTGCGTGGAGAAAGTTGAGATTCCTGCATTGCAGAGGGTTGGACCATAGCTGTCAACCCTCCCTTTTTTTGCGGGAAACTCCCTTATTCCAACGCCGTTTCCCACTGCTATCCCGGATTGTTGATATCCCTTAAATTTCCTGGATTTCAAAGGAAGCAGCTCCTCTCCCTCCCTGCCGGCCAGGGAGGTTCTCAGCTGCGTTGCTCGGCTGCCAATAAGGAGTCTGAGACTGACTGGGGGCGGAGCTTGCATGCCTTGTGCAGCCAGACCCTCACGCCCAACCAGAGAGAAAGCCTGCCTGCCATCTACGTGCTCGCTCTTTCGCTCACCCGTTCGTGCGCAGCCTCTGGAGCGCAGGGTGGCGAGGCTACTTGGTGCCATTGCACCGCCCTCGCGGTATCCTTATTTTCAAATCCGAAAGTCTGAAAAAATCCCTTATTTTCAAATCCGAAAGTTGACAGCTATAGGTTGGACTAGATGGCCCTTGGGATTCCCTTTCTATGATTCTGTGACTAAATAGTCCATTGGCCGCTGGCCTCTTCCTATGTTCTGGAGGGATTCTGGCAAAAGGAAAAGTGGGCCTGGGCAATTGGTTGCCCGTCAGGTTTGATGTCTCCTTAAAAAATGGCACCCCTCGAATAATCCTCTCCGTTTTTTCTCAGGCGCTCGGAGAGGGTCAGAAGGATATGCCCTAGAGCCCCACACCTTGCTTAACCCACACAAACACATAATGGTGGTTGTGAAAGAAGAAGTTGGCACCATTTTCAATGCCCCTGACCTCCTTACCCACTGGCGGGAAGCTGCCCAAAGATCGGATATGGGATTGACCCAATTGGATTACGGGGCCAATGTTTCCTCCCTGGACATCCTACCTCACGCAGCTTCTCTGGGGCTTCCTGCCACCGTGTGCCCCACTCTCGCGCACAGAAATGGGGGCACCTTCGCCGGCTGGCAGCAGGATCCCTCAACCCGCCTTTGCCCCCCCCAAGGTCATTCGCAGAGTGTGCCCCCAGACTCTCGCGCGTGGTGGAGTTTGTAGGTTTGCCCAGTTAGAGGGGATAAAACAGGCTCTGTCTCACACCCCAGTGCAGCAAATCCATTAGGTAGGAAGGAAGGAAGGAAGGAAGGAAGGAAGGAAGGAAGGAAGGAAGGAAGGAAGGAAGGAAGGCAGGCAGGCAGGCAGGCAGGCAGGCTTTTTGCAATTCGGAAAGGGATGAAGAAATGCAATGAAGAGTGTGCGGGAACAAACGATTAAGAGGAAGGTGTGTAAACACCGTGGGAGCAAATTGGAACGAATGCTCTGTAAATAGGCTTCCTGGAGTGGCCAAGAAATAACATACCCTCTAACATTTCTCTGACGAAAATGAGGTAAAGGTAAAGGGACCCCTGACCATTAGGTCCAGTCGTTCACCTTCCCGCCGGAGTGGTACCTATTTATCTACTTGCACTTGACATGCTTTCGAACTGCTAGGTGGGCAGGAGCAGGGACCGAGCAACGGGAGCTCACCCCGTCGCAGGGATTCGAACCACCGATCTTCTGATCGGCAAGCCCTAGGCTCTGTGGTTTAGACCACAGCGCCACCCGCTAGTGTTATTATCTCCGCATGGCAGGTGGTTTGCTGGGGTTGGGAGAAAACGACCGCCTTGTGAGTTCCATAGCAGAGGAACAACTCAAAGTGGTGATGTATGTAAGGGCTACATTTCTGCAGGCTGTTTAAATAGGGTTGCCAAAAGTGAAAATCAGGACAGTTGTTGAGCTCCCACCCCACCCCCAAGTTGTTGAGTTTCTTTTATTTATCTATTTATCTGTTTGTTTGTTTGTTTGTTTGTTTGTTTGTTTGTTTGTGAACCAGAGTTGTTGAGCTTTTTTAAAAAAAATTGAGTTTTTTTGAGCTTTTTAAAGGCATTTTTTGCACGATTTAGCCCCCATTGCCGGTTTCCTAGGACATTGGCTCCATTTCTGTAAAATTACCCAGGCCGCCATTTTCGGAGGTGAACTCCAGGACATGTCTTGGAAAATCAGGACGTACCATATGTCAGCCCTAGTTGAAAGCACAGGAACCAGGCCAGTTATTTGAAGGTTGGGGAAAATGTGGTGCTGATGATGAAAGGGGGTTTTGCTAGATGACCTTTGGGGATCCCCTCCCAACTCTACCATTCTGCAAAACCGATCATTTCTCCCCTTTCTGTCCACTGAAACAGCAAACTTGATAAGTTGACGCATTTTTAGCAGGGACACTGGCCCTCTGGGACTTCCATATCAGTTCTCCTCCTGCTCTAAAATTATATCTCAACCCCTTTCCGAACATCTTACTTCAGCCCGCATAAGCTAAAAAGATACCTGGGGCTCGTCCGGGATTTGAACCCGTGAACTCTCGCACCCTAAGCGAGAATCATACCCCTAGACCAACGAGCCAGCTGTCGCTGTGGCCTGCCAGATGTTGCCATTTAAAAAGAAGGAGCGCTGGCAAGCCAAGAAACCACAAAGCATTGTGCTGCTATATTTACGTGTGTGAGGTTTGGAAACTCTATCCCTGCGAACAGGGATAGTGAGAGGACTAAGACCTGATGGCCTGTTTGTTGAGTCTTCTTCTGGAGGGAGACTAGACCACCCTGGGCTATTTAACAAGCATCTGTTCCGATTTGCTAAAGGCCACCCCAAAACAGAGACAATCTGGAAGCCAATATTTTCTAAAAGTCAAAATTTGCTAAGCACACTTCATGCGGCGCATGGTTAACCTGTGGAACTCCCTCCCACAGGAGGCAGTGAGGACCACCAACCTTGAAAAGAGGATGGGAATAAATTCATGGAGGAGGAGAGCATCTGTGAGCTTTTTTTTAAGGTACATCTCCCCCCAAAATTACATTTTTCCTTGGATTTTTAAAGCCTCCCCCCCAATGAATCGCTCTACTTGCAGTATGTCCAGGTTTTCCCAACCAACATCCACACAGCAAAATGCCAGCCTGCTCCCCTCATTTTAATGCAATTTATTGAAAGGCTTGTGATTCATAGACTCATAGAACTATAGAGTTGGAAGGGACCCAAGGGTCATCTAGTCCAACCCCCGGCAGTGCAGGAATCACAGCTAATAATGGTTCCAGTAGGAAGCATCCTTGGACTGGTATAGCACCCACTCCAGTCTTACCCAACCTTGGTGACACCCAGATATTGTTGGACCTCCAACTCCCAACAGCCAGGTTGTAGTATGACAAAAAGCGGAGGGCGCCAGGTTGGGTAAGTCTGACCCGTTCTGACTGGCAGTTTCCAGAAAGGTCTTCAGCTGTGATGAAAATTCAGATAGATTTCTTCAGACGAAAATCCAGATAGCTCAATGGCAGAGGAATCATAGAATCATAGAGTTGGAAGAGACCCCAAGGGGCATCCAGTCCAACCCCCTGCCAAGCAGGAACACCATCAAAGCATTCCTGACAGGTGGCTGTCAAGCCTCTGCTTAAATACCTCCAAAGAAGGAGACTCCACCACACTCCTTGGCAGCAAATCCCACTGTCGAACAGCTCTTAATGTCAGGAAGTTCTTCCTAATGTTTAGGTGGAATCTTCTTTCTTGTAGTTTGAATCCATTGCTCCGTGTCTGCTTCTCTGGAGCAGCAGAAAACAACCTTTCTCCCTCCTCTATATGACATCCTTTTATATATTTGAACATGGCTATCATATCACCCCTTAACCTTCTCTTCTCCAGGCTAAACATACCCAGCTCCCTAAGCCGTTCCTCATAAGGCATCGTTTCCAGGCCTTTGACCATTTTGGTTGCCCTCCTCTGGACCCGTTCCAGCTTGTCAGTATCCTTCTTGAACTGTGGTGCCCAGAACTGGACACAGTATTCCAGGTGAGGTCTGACCAGAGCGGAATACAGTGGTACTATTACTTCCCTTGATCTAGATGCTATACTCCTATGGATGCAGCCCAGAATTGCATTGGCTTTTTTAGCTGCTGCATCACACTGTTGACTCATGTCAAGTTTGTGGTCTACCAAGACTCCTAGATCCTTTTCACATGTACTGCTCTCAAGCCAGGTGTCACCCATCCTGTATTTGTGCCTTTCATTTTTTTTGCCCAAGTGTAGTACTTTACATTTCTCCCTGTTAAAATTCATCCTGTTTGCCTTGGCCCAGTTCTCTGGAAGAAGGGAGGGGCGGGGGGAGCGCACCGCCCCTGGCACCATCGGGGAGGGGGTACCATTGCGGTCGCCCCCCCTGGACACATGCCACGCACCCCCCACCGTGCTGGATGCCACACCCCCACAGGCGGCATGCCACGCCCCGGGACGCACACCAGCCACGCCCCCGCCTGCTCTCCACCCCCCCCCCCAGTACCGGAGCATGCAACGTCGCCAATGCCTGAGATCCTTTCCCTCAGGGGTGGTAGCAGGAGGGCCGCATTCCCTCCTGGGCAACTTTTGGGGGGCCACATGCTCGTGGGAGCAAAAGCAGGAAGAGCAGCCGATGTAAATCCGATGCCTGTGGGCAACCCGCAAGCAGGATTCGAACACAAGATCACTCTCCTCTCCTGTGGTTTGCGGCAACTAGCCTGATCCTCTATTATTTGTCTGATCCAATATTTGACAGACTGTACTGGATTTTAAATCAGGCATAGGCAAACTTAGATGTTTTGAGACTGCAATTCCCATCATCCCTGACCACTGGTCCTGCTAGCTAGGGATGATGGGAGTTGTAGTCCCAAAACATCTGGAGGGCCAAGTTTGGCCATGCCTGTTTTAAAATTGTAGCAATCCGCCCTGGGACCTGGTGTCGAAGGGCAGATAATAAATCCAGTTCTTGAATTGGCTCAGATTCGAACTGAGGATTTCTTGATCTGTAGCTCGGTCTCCTCTGAAGAGAGCCCCATCCTTACACGGGAGTAAATAATTCCCACTGATCTGGATGGGAAAGATGGCCACGAAAACACGCCCATGGCAAGACGGCAGCCGCAGAGGATATTTTATGTGAATTGGTTAAGCAAAAATCCAGATAATTTCCCCCAGGTTAGAAATATTGCGTTATTATCCGGGGGTCGCCTCCAGGCCACCGGCTTGTTTGCTATAAACTCCTATTTGTGGCAGGGAAGTTAGATGGTTTCTGCATCAATCAGCTGTGATTCCACATGTCTCAGCGCATCTTCTTGTCACTTTCCTTGATGCAAAGAAACAAAAACCTCTAATCTTTTGGAGAAGCGGGTTTGTTGCACAAGCTTCCCTAATCAACTTTAATTGCACAACCTGAATTTGCCGTCAAGCGATTGGATCGTGGCCAAAAAGAGAGGCCGCCCAGAAATCAGTGCCCCTGGGTGATCTGCGCTGGTAAATCTGGATTTTTAGAAATGGTAAAGGCATGCCGGATTTCAATTTGTCCTCCTTTGTCTAGTCCCTTTCAAAAAGTAGGGCTCGTCCGGGATTTGAACCCGGGACCTCTCGCACCCTAAGCGAGAATCATACCCCTAGACCAACGAGCCAGTTGCTTACAGCCCTTCCAGATGTTCTCTTCAGGCCGGCTGGTAATTTGCAGGCTCAAATTACGTTCTCTCTGCATGGGGCAGGCAAAGAACAGGGTGATGTGGCACGTCCCATATGGCGCTCACATGCTCACGGCCACGTTGCTCGGGAGCAAAGCTCTTAACCCCTCTGGTGCTGGTGGAAAGTTGGGCAGACCGGATTCTGCCTGAGCCCCGTAGAAGTAAATGGGGATTTAACATACAGAGGGCGGCATTCCCCCCCACTCTGCCCTTAAAGGGGAGAAAGTCCCATTTATTCAGGAAAAAAAGAGGGGTGGGGGAATAGGCTGAGAATGAGCAACCCAAGCAGGCTTGCTACCATTTGGGTTGCCAACTTTTCAACCAGCCTCTGTTGCTGTGCTTTTAACGAGGCTGCTTGGTGTGCCAACATTCATTCGGTCCACAAGTTATAATGCAGTGGTACCTTGATTCTCAAACTTAATCCGTTCCGGAAGTCCGTTCCAAAACCAAAGCGTTCCAAAACCAAGGCGCGCTTTCCCATAGAAAGCAATGCAAAATGGATTAATCCGTTCCAGACTTTTAAAAAACAACCCCTAAAACAGCAATTTAACATGGATTTTACTACTAGTAGTAGTAGTAAACTTTAATACGGTCAAAGACCAGCAATAAATAATACAATTCAGTTCATAAGTAGGATTTCTATCTCCTATAATAATATTAAATATTTCACAGTTTTAAAATTGACTGTTAAAAACATGGCTATTAAAAAATTAAGTCTCTGTCGCCTCTCCATCTGCTATGGATTGACTGGCGTCATTATCTTTGGTGGTTGCTTTCATCCTAGCTTGTCTTATTCTTGTCGCCAAGTAGCAATACTTAGCTACAGCCCTAGTAGTCTCTATATTTGTGTCAGCTAGCAGATAGTTGGTATAAGCTGCTTCTGATCGACCGGGTTGTATAACTAGGAGCGGTTGAATTAGCTCTTTTCTCGCCTCTCGGTATAATGCGCAGTGTAGCAGAACATGCCCTATAGTTTCAATATATTTAGTATTACATGGGCATCATCTTTGGCCATAGGGAGTCTTGTTGTACCTACCCGTTAATAGCGCTGAGGGTAGAATGTTGAAGCGGGCCCTGGAAAATGCCCAGCGATCATGGATTTTACTATCTAACGCAGGGGTCGGCAAACTTACCAGGCCCCGGGCCGGTTCCTCCAGGGCCAGAAGGCGGGGGAGCGCGCGCCCATACACATGCGCACACACTATTTCTGGCGTACTTCCAGGTCGGCGGAGCACCGGAAATAGCTTGTGCAGATGCGCACAGGCCTCCTCAGACCCGGGTGTGCACCGGAAATAACGCTTGCGCATGCGCACAAGCTATTTCTGGCTCTCCGCCAACCCGGAAGTGGGCAGCCGTACCACGCCGGGCTGGTAAGAGCAGCAGGCGGCAGCAGGCGGCAGGGGTCACCGGGGGCCAGATAAATGAGCCCCTTGGGCCGTATCCGGCCCCCGGACCGTATTTTGGGGACGTCTGATCTAACGAGACCATTGATCCATAAAATGAAAGCGATAAACAATGTACAGCAGTCACACAATCAATCCACCAGGAGCTGAACTGGGCTCCACACAGTCACAAAAACGAAACAAAAAGAGCCGCAAAAACAAAAACGCAAAATTTTAAAGGATCCATCTCATCCAGGATATAGTCTCTTTGCACCACTGCCTTCGGGTACAAGATACAGAACAATTAGATCAAGAACAAATAGATTGAAGAACAGTTTCTACCCAAGAGCTACCGGTATAACCATCTTAAACGCTGTAACCAGATAATATGACCTTGGAGAGCTGTGATGGGTGTATGTGTGTGTATGTGTGGCTTTCTTTGGTGTGTGTGTGTTTTGTGCTGCTTTTTGTTTTGTTTTTTCTTTCTTTCTGTTTTTACGGGGGGGGCATGCAATTTCGTTGCACTTGTATAGCGTTGTGCTTGTACTTGTGCAATGACAATAAATTATCTTATATCTTATCTATAAACAGCAAAAACAGACAGACCTCAGCATCACACTCAAAACGGAAGTGTGGCACTCAAAACGGAGCATGTTCGGCTCCCGAAAAAAGTTCGCAAACCAGAACACTTACTTCCGGGTTTGTAGTGTTTGGGTTCCAAGTTGTTTGAGTACCGAGGCGTTTGAGAACCAGGGTACCACTGTGATGATAATGATGATGATAATAATAATTTATTTATACCCCACCCATCTGACTGGGTTTCCCCAGCCACTCTGGGCAGCTCCCAACAGAATAAAAAAGGGATAAAATATTGAACATTAAGAACTTCCCTAAACACTTTATAAAGTTATTCCACTTTATTCGTAGTTCTGTGATGCTACCCGCAATGTTAACTCGTTCTTGCCGTCTGGAGGGTCTCTCGTGAGCTACAGAGCATCTAAAAGGGAACAGGGAAGAGACCGCAGCGTAAAACATTTGTGGTAGAAATAGCTACAGGATTTCGACAGGAAACTACAGGGCATGGACTGCTTGGATCTAAAGTCTGAAACTTTTGCAGGTACGAACTGTATTAAAAGTGGGGTCACGTATAATCAGGCCAGTTGCATCCTGGGCACAAATCGTCATGAAGCACACCGTTCCCCGCAAAGAATCCTGGGAACCATAGTCCTCCTCTTGCTGAGCTACAGTTCCCAGCACCTTTAGGCAACTACAATTCCCGGGATTACTCGGGCGGGGGGGGGGAGAATAACGTGTGCTTCAAATGTACGACGTGTGCATTGATAAAGTCGAGGGGAATTCAGTTTCCAGTCGTGGGGTGGAGAGCGAATGGGGGGAGGGAGAGGGAGGACCGTTGAGGGAGTTGGGTTTATTTAGCCTGGACCGCCTCTCCTGGTATGTCCCGCAGAGGACCCTAAGGTCCATGAATAATAATAGCTGAAGGTTCCCGGGGCCCTAAAGAAGCCAGAATATCCTCCACCAGGGCCAGGGCCTTTTCAGTGGTCGCTCCAACCTGGTGGAATGCTCTGTCCCACGGGACTAGGGCCCTGCAGGACTTGATCTCCTTCCGCAGGGCCTGTAAGACAGAGCTATTCCGCCTGGCCTTCAATTTAGCCTGATCCTTCATTCCTTTTTTCCCTTCCCTTTTTCTGTGAAGAAACCCTTCTGGGACCCCACATTTAAACTCTTGCTGGCCCTAGCAGGACTAACTTGGCCAGTTAGCCCTGGCGATGCTACATTTATGTTGTATTTGACGCTGTTTTTAAGCTGTTTTTTAAAGTCATTTTTAATCATTGTTTTATATTTGTTGTTAGACGCCCTGAGCCCGGTTTTTAAATCGGGAAGGGCGGGGTATAAATAAAAATTTATTATTATCATTATTATTAGAAGAAGAGAAGGGAATTCGATAGCAAAAAGCACAACTGTCCCATTTCGAGCGGGACACCCCAAATTTACAGAAGCCGCCCCAATTTCTGATCCCAATCCTGGATGTCACATTTGGGTTCCTATGCTATAGCTGTGACTCTGTGACTCTCTCTCTCTCTCTCTCTCTCTCTCTCTCTCTCTCAAGTTCAGTTTTACATTTAACAATTAAAATCACATGTAAAGCATAATAATATATACATAGGATTCTCTTAATCCCTTGACTTCCCTCCACCCCTCCATGGGTTCCATAGTTATTATTTTCCGACGACATCATATAACATTCTCCATATTTCCTTAACACTCAGCTCTTACCCTAGTCCTTGTTACACTGCAAGCGGGTTTTTTTTAAAAACCCTGCCGATATTTTTAATTGTTTACAGTGTTCTTTTGAGTACGAACCATTCTTTATTAAATCCATTATCGTCTTGGTTTCCCATCTTCCCGGTCATTTTCGCTATAGCTGAGATTCTCCGCATCGCAAGGGGGGTTGGGATAGATGACCGCTGGGGGTCCCCGACTCTACGGTTCTACAAAGTGCCTTTGTAGGCTCCGCTGAGAGAGGCTTCCTGGGAAGCGAACTGGTGGGGGGGGGGACGGCTCTGCGCCACCTTGCCCTCTGCCATCCCGAAGAGTCCCTGGCAATCGGCTCCGATCTGGACAGCAAACGAGATTATCCTCTGAGAGGGGCTTAGGGGACAGCAGGTAAGGATCTTAAATGCCCTCAATCCTCAAGTTTGCCTCTGGGATGATCTGGATTAGTGCCTGATCCCGGGCCGGGCCTCTAAACGGATTACCCCCTCCATCCTCCTATAACAGGAGGGCAGGGGCCCCTCGAGCAGATCTCGGTCCCCGCGGCGGCACCAGGGACGATGTCCGGCGAGGAAGACTTCTACCTCTTTGAGAACATCTCCAAGGTGGGTCCCTGGGATGGCCCCCAGTACCACATCGCCCCAATGTGGGCCTTCTACTTCCAGACGGCCTTCATGGGCTTCGTCTTCTTCGCCGGGACGCCCCTCAACGCCATCATCCTGGTGGTCACCGTCAAATACAAGAAGCTGCGCCAGCCGCTGAACTACATCCTGGTCAACATCTCCTTCGCCGGGTTCCTGTTCTGCATCTTCTCCGTCTTCACTGTCTTCCTGGCCAGCTCGCAGGGCTACTTCTTCTTCGGGAGGCACGTCTGCGCCCTGGAGGCCTTCCTGGGCTCGGTGGCAGGTAAAAGCCCCGGAGGAGGAGTGGAGTAGAATAGAGCCGCGGAGTCGGGAGGGGCCCCCCAGAGGTCATCCATCCCCACCCGCAGAGAATGGCAACGGAAGAACCCCTGGCCTTTGTTGGGGATTCTCATTCGTGTCTCCTCTTCCTTGCATTTTCAGTACACTTAAAGGACTCCCAATCGCATTATTATTATTATTATTATTATTATTAATATTTACTATTCATACCCTGCCCATCTGGCTGGGTTTCCCCAGCCACTCTGGGCGGCTTCCAACAAAAGATTAAAAATACATCAAAACATCAGTCATTAAAAACTTCCCTAAACAGGGCTGCCTTCAGATGTCTTCTAAATGTCAGATAGTTGTTTATCCCTTTAACCTCTGCTGGGAGGGCGTTCCACAGGGCGGGTGCCACTACCGAGAAGGCCCTCTGCCTGGTTCCCTGTAACCTCGCTTCTCGCAGTGAGGGAACCACCAGAAGGCCCTTGGAGCTGGACCTCAGTGTCTGGGCTGAACGATGGGGGTGGAGACGCTCCTTCAGGTATATCAGAATACAGTGGTACCTCAGGTTAAGTACTTAATTCGTTCCGGAGATCCGTTCTTAACCTGAAGCGTACTTAACCTGAAGCACCACTTTAGCTAATGGGACCTCCTGCTGCTGCTGCGCTGCCAGAGCACGATTTCTGTCTTTAGCGGAGTTCTTAACCTGAAGCGTACTTAACCCGAGGTACCACTGTAATAGAATTGTAGGCTTGTGAGGGACCCCCAAGGCTCATCTAGCCCAGCCCCCTGCAATGCAGAGAATCCCCGAAGAACACCCGACAGCAACACGCCGCAACCAACTGAGCTACCTTAGCACGCAGGAGGACTGTAATTCCTCCCCTTGCGTTTTTCCTTCTCCTTCCCCATCCCTTTTTCCTCGCGTGTCGTGCCCTTCGGCCGACTGCCGATCTTCGCCAACCCTTGTCCGTTTCTGTCTTCCCACCTGCCCAGGGCTGGTCACCGGCTGGTCCTTAGCCTTCCTCGCCTTCGAACGCTACATCGTCATCTGTAAGCCCTTCGGGAACTTCCGCTTCAACTCCAAGCACGCCCTTCTGGTGGTGGCAGCGACTTGGTTCATTGGGATCGGAGTCTCCATCCCACCCTTTTTTGGGTGGAGCAGGTGAGACGGGAAGGGAGGGGGTCTTCCGATGCCCAGATTGGGGAGAAGGTCCAAACACCAGAAGCCTGTGGAGTAATTTTACATGTACAGTGGGGGGGGGGGGGGAAGTAGTTGATCCCCTGCTAAATTTGCCCGTTTTCCCTCTGACGAAGAAATGACCAGTCCATAATTTTAATGGTTAGGTTTATTGTAGCTGTGAGAGACAGAATAACAACAGGAAAAGCCCCAGAAATCCAGAAGACAAAAGTCAGAGATGGATGTGCATTATAATGAGTGAAATAAGTATTTGATCTCCTATCAACCAGCCAGATGTCAGGCTACCTTGTATTTTCACTGTATGTAATGAGCTGAGATTAGAATAATAATAATAATAATAATAATAATAATAATAATAATTTTTATTATTTATACCTCGCCCATCTGGCTGGGTCCCCCCAGCCACTCTGGGCGGCCTCCAACAGACACCAAAATACATTAATTAATACATTAGAATTAATACATTAATTAATACATTAGAAGCACCTGCTGTAAGGGAGAGGTCTTACCTGTAATCCCAGCTCATTACAGTACCTGTACAAAAGATACCTGTCGACAGAAGCAATCAATCAATCAATCAATCAATCAATATATATATATATATATATACAGTGGACCCTCGACTTACGAAGGTAATCCGTTCCGACAGGACCGTCGGAAGTCGAAAAAATCGTAAGTCGAGTCCCCATAGGAATGCATTGGGGAGAAAAAATTCGGACGTCGAAAAAACCCCTATCTAAACTTCGGGACTCGAGAAAACCCTATCTAAAGCGGCCGTGGCTTCCGATCAGAAGTCGAAAAAATTCGGAAGCGACGGCCGCTTTGATCCCTCGTAAGTCGAAAAATACAGAAGTCGGGGCATTCGTAAGTTGAGGGATCACTGTATATGAGTTTTATTGGTTTTACATATAATCACATTCAAAATAAGTTTGCTATTGGACAATCTAAGGTGCTACTGGACAATTTTTTTATTTTTTTTATTTCGAGTGCATCAGACCAACACAGCTACCTACCTGAATATAATCACATTGCGTAACATCGCACCCTCTTTTTTTATCTCTTTGGCTCAACTGAGCCTAAGGACTTCCTTCCCTCCCGTCTGATGGCTCACAAAATTAAACTTTGCATCGGAGCTCTCTGAAATTTCCCATTGTGAGCTTTAAAACGGGTTTTTTTCAGAGCGTTTTTTTATAGCTGTGTAGATGCAGCCCAAGCCTGATGAGGAACAGTTGAAGGAGCTGGGTATGTTTAGCCTGGAAAAGAGGAGACTGAGAGGAGATTTGAGAGCCATCTTCAAATATCTCAAGGGCTGCCCCATGGAGAGGGTAAAACCCAAGCCGATGGCTTCAAGGTACAGGACACGAGATTCCAACTAAATTTCAGGGAAAGAATTTATGAAAATAATAGCTGGTCCACAGTGGAGTCTCTGAGAAGGTGGTGGACCTTCCTTGGAGGTTTGTAGAAGAGATGGCCACATTTCAGGGATTCTTCAGCTGTGATTCCTGCATTACAGGGGTGGACTAGATGACTCTTGGGGGTCCCTTCCAACTCTTGTTGTTTAGTAGTGTCCGACTCTTCGTGGACCAGAGCACGCCAGGCACTCCTGTCTTCCACTGCCTCCCGCAGTTTGGTCAGACTCATGTTGGTGGCTTCGAGAACACTGTCCAACCATCTCATCTTCTGTCGTCCCCTTCTCCTTGTGCCCTCAACCTTTCCCAACATCAGGGTCTTTTCTAGGGAGTCTTCTCTTCTCATGAGGTGGCCAAAGTCTTGGAGCCCCAGTTTCAGGATCTGTCCTTCCAGTGAGCACTCAGGGCTGATTTCCTTCAGAATGGATAGGTTTGATCTTCTTGCAGTCCATGGGACTCTCAAGAGTCTCCTCCAGCACCATAATTCAAAAGCATCAATTCTTCGGCGATCAGCCTTCTTTATGGTCCAGCTGTCACTTCCGTACATCACTACTGGGAAAACCATAGCTTTAACCAGGGGTGGGCAACCTAAGGCCCGTGGGCCGGATGTGGCCCAATCGCCTTCTCAATCCGGCCCACGGACAGTACGGGAATCAGCGTGTTTTTACATGAGTAGAATGTGTCCTTTTATTTAAAATGCATCTCTGGGTTATTTGCGGGGCATAGGAATTCATTATGTCTCTGCGTTTTTTTTGCTTCCAACTCTACAGTTCTATAAATCTATGTCTTACTAGCTGACCCGGGCCATGCGTTGCTGTGGCTGATTTTATGCTTATTACCATCAGCAGCAGCCGCAGCCAAAATAAACCCCCACCTACCCCCGCTGGTGTTGTGTGCACTCTGCACGCGCTCAGGTGCCCTCTCGCGGCCTGTGGCAGAGAAAGCCGAGGAAGGAGGCCTCTGACGCCGTCTGAGGGAAAAGCACTATGGAAACGCACGGATAAAAAACACACATCGGGAGATCACTGAGGGACGATCACGGTGGCCATTTCCTGGCGTGCCTTGCCTGTGTCCTTTTCAAGGGGAAAAGTGCTAGTAACCCTCTACAGCAGGCATGCCCAACCTTCGGCCCTCCAGATGTTTTGGACTACAATTCCCACCATCCCTGACCACTGGTCTTGTTAGCTAGGGATCATGGGAGTTGTAGGCCAAAACATCTGGAGGGCCGCAGGTTGGGCATGCCTGCTCTACAGAGAGGATTTGATTCCATTTCCCAGTGTGCCTTGAGCGCGCGGTTGGTTGGGATAATAAGCCCACCGTTTCCCAGCATGCCTTGCGGTTTGGGCGAAAGAGCTTAGTTCACCCACAGGGCGCCTTGACTCCATTTCCCAGCGTGCCTTGTTAACTGCAAGAGGCGACGGCCTCCATTTCCCAGCGTGCCTTTGACAAAAGAGATATTTACATTTCCCTGTTTCCCAGACAAGTTAATCACACCCTTTTGTCTGGCACTCAGGTATCAGGAAGCCACTGACACAATCACCTCCTCCTCCCTTGCAGAGAAACAGTTTGTCAGTTTGGGAGTGAAATTGGAGACAGGCCTGCCATTGCTAGAGGGTGAGGCTTTGCTGTGATGTCATATGTGCGCGCCAATTTCTTGCTTTTGTAGCTGTAGTACCAGTATAGCCGTCACTAGAGGGCGCTGTTTTGCTGATGATGTCATATGTGTGCGCCAATTTTTGCATTTTTTTTTCTTTATTTTAGGTATGACAGGTGTGGTTTTTCTGAATTTTTATTATGCCAGATTACTTTGAGATGGTAATGGAAACGCTGTGTCCAAATTTGATGCGATTTGGTCCAGCGGTTACGCAGCAAGGGTGTTTCGGACAAACGCGCAATGGGAACATTTTTATATATATAGATTGCACTGAGATGCCTTAATCCACTGCTGTTAGCATCTTTGCTTTTGTTTTTTGGGAAATGTGCTCATGCAAAGCCAATGTCCTCCCCTGCCCCTGCCCCTCTGCCTTTCAGGTTCATCCCCGAAGGCCTCCAGTGCTCCTGCGGCCCCGACTGGTACACGGTTGGCACCAAGTACAAGAGTGAATACTACACCTGGTTCCTCTTCATCTTCTGCTTCATCGTGCCCCTGACCCTCATCATCTTCTCCTACTCGCAGCTCCTGGGCGCCCTCCGGGCCGTAAGTACCCCCTGCCCAGCTCCTCCGACCCCTTTCACAACAACCATGCGAGGTAGGGTTAGGCGGACAGGGAGCGGGCAGCACCCGAGGTCGCCCAGGGATCTGTCTGTGGGGGGATTCGAACCCCGGTCTCTCCCAGGTCCTAGTCCGGCACTGTAACCACTACACCGCCTCTCAGGTGCGCTTCCCAAGAGTTGACGGTTACATTAGGAAAGCCCTGCTGAATCAGGTTGAAGTTGGCATTCCAGGGGGGGGGGGCCTTTCTTAGGAGATGCTAAAAAGACAGGGGTTGGGGGGGCTGTGTCTGGTTCAAGCCCAGAATCTTGTTCTCGCTGTGTGCAACCAAACGTTTAAATGGGAAGCCTGTTGAAACTAACGGAGTATGCAGAATTGGACAAGATGACGGGAGAATCCGGGAACAGCTGGACCAGAAGTTCATCAAAGACTAAATTTGCAGACTATCTAAAGGAAAATTGCACTCAATTGAATACGTTGGTAGGACTGCAAGAAGCTTCCATGTTTCTCCGAAAATAAGACACCATCTTATATTTATTTTTCCTCCAAAAAACACACTATGGCTTATTTTCAGGGGGTGTCTTATTTTTATTATTGGTAAGTATGGTACAGCAATCTACATTTATTCAATTATAATTAAGTCCCACAGTGATGAGTAAAATGGCAGACTTTTACTTTCGTGCATGCAATTACAGCTTGCATCAACCATGCATAAATATGCATATTTTCGGGGTATGGCTTATATTTAGTAAACGCTTGAAAACCCTCCTATGGCTTATTTTTTGGCTACGTCTTATTTTATGAGAAACAGGGTTTGTAGAGCAAGGAAGAAATGTTGCTGTTAATACGAAGATATAGTGATTAATTTTCAGAAAGTAACAATATAAAACAATGATTGATTTAAGAAATATAGATACAAGGAAGAGATATTAGAAGATCATGAGGAAGGTTTGACGGAAGTCACGGCCGTAAAAAGCCAAAATGGTATAAGATGTGAAGATAAATATGTGAATTTTATTGTTGTATTCTTATAAAACTAATAAAAAATGGTTTAATAAATAAATAAATGGGAAGCCTGTAAGCAAATGATGAAATTGTGTAAATGCATGGTGAATAGATATTTTTCGAGATGAGCATTGCAGATACCTTTCCTCGAGTCACCAGCCTTTATTGGCATCATGCTTTCAGCTGATTAGGAAATCAAACTAATCCCGTTTTGACAACACACCAATAACTACCAGGATAGCTTTTTTTGCTGCCGTTTCCAGCAACCCTCTCCGCTTCCCGAATTTGTCTAATCCTCTTTCAAAGCCAGATAGGTTGGTGGCCACCCTGTGGCAGGGAGTTGCGCAGTCTGCTGTCATGATAGAACCACCCCCTCGGTGCTAGGTTGCACCCCACCCTACGGTGCTCCTGCCTGGCTGCTGATAGCCGTCGAGCGAACGCATTTGCGTAGTTCTGGGGGCATCAGCCACCCGCCCACTGCCGAGCAAGCGTTGCAGCGGGGTCAGGCTAGATGGCCTTTGGGGAGCCCCCTTCCGATGCTACGATGCTACGGCTCTGGGAAAGCGACACGTTCCTGCCCCCTACATCTTGCGAGAGGTGTTGTGCCTGGTTCACACTGAGAGTCAGTGTGGTGTAGTGGTTAAGAGCGGTAGATTCGTAATCTGGTGAACTGGGTTCGTGTCTCCGCTCCTCCACATGCAGCTGCTGGGTGACCTTGGGCTAGTCCCACTTCTCTGAAGTCTCTCAACCCCACAGAGTGTTTGTTGTGGGGGAGGAAGGGAAAGGAGAATGTGAGCCGCTTTGAGACTCCTTCGGGTAGTGATAAAGCGGGATAATACATTTCCGGGCACAATTCAAAGTGTTGGTGCTGACCTTTAAAGCCCTAAATGGCTTCAGTCCAGTATACCTGAAGGAGCGTCTCCACCCCCATCGTTCAGCCTGGACACTGAGGTCCAGCGCCGAGGGCCTTCTGGTGGTTCCCTCGCTGCGTGAAGCCAAGTTACAGGGAACCAGTCATAGGGCCTTCTCGGTAGTGGCACCCTCTCATCAGATGTCAAGGAAATTGTGCTGGTCCCGTGGGTTACCCAAAAGGCGAGGTCTAAGTCCGGTCCGTGTTCTGAGGTACAACATAAAGGCAGTCCGTAGTCACTGAAGTTGGGTGCAGGGCATGGAGTCAGGCAAAGTCGGGAACAGGTAGGCAAGCAGTGAACCAGGGCGGGTCAGGAGCTCAGGCAGGAAAGCAGGACAGGTCTCAAGCAGGAACTGGTCACCAACAATGTTGCTCCTGCAACTTGGGGCTGGGGCTGGCCGGCTTTTATCTGCCCCAAGGCATAGGGCGGCCCCGATCCTCTGGTGACTCGCCTCTCCTGGCTTGGAGGCAACCACTCCTCCTGCGGGAACTCAGTTCCCTTCGCCTCTCTGCCCTGAGCCTCTGCAGCTCAGGAGAGGCGGGAGGGTTACCGGACCCAGAGGCAACCTCAGCTTCCCCTGACGGGGCTGGGAGTGGAGCACCTGCAGGCAATGGGTCCTCCATCCCAGCAGGAGCCAGAGCAGACTCAGCCGATGCCTGCACCAGAGGATCCAGCACAGGTGAGGACCCTTCAGACTCAGGCCCTATCCCCGGCTCTGCTGGTTCTGGAGGCGGGGAATCCTGTGCAGGCTGGGATCCCTCAGGTTCATCATCTGTGTCTGAATCCCAGACCATCACAGAAATAAACAACTATCTGACTTTTAGAGGACATCTGAAGGCAGCCCTGTTTAGGGAGGCTTTTAATGTTTAATAGATTACTGCATTTTTATGTTCTGTTGGAAGCCGCCCAGAGTGGCTGGGGAAACCCAGCCAGATGGGCAGGGTATAAATAATAAATTATTATTATTATTATTATTATTATTATTATTATTATTAATCAAATCCAAACTCTTCTTCTTCTTCTTCTTCTTCCTGCCCTCCTTCCCCAGGTAGCCGCTCAGCAGCAGGAGTCGGCCACGACCCAGAAGGCCGAGCGGGAGGTCTCTCGGATGGTGGTGGTGATGGTGGGCTCCTTCTGCCTCTGCTACGTCCCGTACGCCGCGCTTGCCATGTACATGGTGAACAACCGGGACCACGGCCTGGACCTGCGACTGGTCACCATCCCCGCCTTCTTCTCCAAGTCCTCCTGCGTCTACAACCCCATCATTTACTGCTTCATGAACAAGCAGGTGAGTTGCCAGCCAGCCGCTCTGCAGGCAGGGCTGCAAGATCCCAAGATTCACTGCTGGGATCCCATCTGTCTCGAGAGACAATGGAGTGTGCTTTCAGGGGTGAAGTCAAACCGCTGGGGAATCGCTTACCTCTGTCTACACCCCATCCGTCTGACTGGGCTGCCCCAGCCACTCTGGGCGGCTTCCAACATATATAAAAACACAATAAAATATTTAAAAAAAATTTTTTTTAAAAGCTTCCCAGTCCAGGACTGCCTTCAGATGTCTTCTACGTTGTCTCTGACTTGGGAATCGCATAACTCCATACCCTCCAATATTTCTCTGATATTTCCCACTTAAGGAAAAGTGGGACATTCCAGGATCAAATTAGAAATGGGGATGGCTTCTGGATTCCCTGGAAAATAGACACACACACACACACACACACACACACAACATATTTTCTGTTTTACAATTTAGAATATTCATTTAAACAAACTTAAAATATCAATGATTTCCCTTCTTCTCTTTCCACGGTTCATTTTGCATAACATAAATCCCTGCATATTTTACAAAAACTATACCATTCAGTATTCCATTATTACATCCAGAGATTAAAATCTATATTATGTCCTATAACTATTGCCCAATGTGTCATAGAAGCTTTGACAAGCTCGTTCCCCCCCTCACCCCCTGTAAAATACAGCGATTCCCTGTAAGTCGCCCACTGTCTGTCCACATTAACTCTCTTAATTGTAATAGCCGCAATAGGAGATAGCCATAAATGTGTTTTGCTTTCCAGGGAAAATAGGGACATTTAGAGGGTCTGTACATGCATGCTGTTATCTCCCGCTTGGACTACTGCAATGCACTCTATGTGGGGCTACCTTTGAAGGTGACCCAGAAACTACAACTAATCCAGAATGCGGCAGCTAGACTGGGGACTGGGAGCGGCCGCCAGGACCACATAACACCGGTCTTGAAAGACCTACATTGGCTCCCAGTACGTTTCCGAGCACAATTCAAAATGTTGGTGCTGACCATTAAAACCCTACATGGCCTCAACCCAGTATATCTGAAGGAGCGTCTCCACCCCCATCGTTCTGCCCGGACACTGAGGTCCAGCTCCGAGGGCCTTCTGGCGGTTCCCTCGCTGCGAGAAGCCAAGTTACAGGGAACCAGGCAGAGGGCCTTCTCGGTAGTGGCACCCGCCCTGTGGAACCCCCTCCCACCAGATGTCAAAGAGAACAACAACTACCAGACTTTTAGAAGACATCTGAAGGCAGCCCTGTTTAGGGAAGCTTTTAATGTTTAATAGACTATTGCATTTTAATGTTCTGTTGGAAGCCGCCCAGAGTGGCTGGGGAAACCCAGCCAGATGGGTGGGGTATAAATAATAATAATAATAATAATAATAATAATAATAATATGAAGGAAGACTTTCATTTCTATGTCATCTTGCAGGGGTTGGGAGGACTGATGCCTTGCTGTGGCTATTTATCACTTGGGGACTTGGGTCAAAAGTGAGGCTGGCAGATGTGGTGGCTGGAGACCCCACTGGCTCTGAGCAGATCTCAAACCCCCTCTCTCTCCCTCCCTCTCTTTCCTTGCCAGTTCCGCGCTTGCATCATGGAGACCGTTTGTGGCAAACCCATGACCGATGAGTCCGACGTGTCCAGCTCAGCCCAGAAGACAGAGGTGTCCTCGGTTTCCTCCAGCCAAGTCAGCCCCAGCTAAGGAGAGCGTGCCGTGGGGTCCCGAGAAGGAGAGAGACCCTCCCCAGCCACCCACAGCCGGGCCCAGGATGCCCAGGGGGGAGATGGAGCCAAAAGGGTTCCTCCGCGGCTCAGACGTAGGGCAAAGGCCCGGGACTTCAATACCCAGATAATTTGGTCTCTCGTAGTTTCACACGGGCAAAACGGACTGGCTCAATCGAGCAAAAAAGGACAGCTACGGTCAGATCGAGTCTCCGGGGGCTACTGGTGCAGAGTCCGGTCGTTGCATAACTGTGCTCACTTCTGAATTTCCTTCTGAATTTGGAGTTGTTCCAAGAAGCCAAACCATCAGATTTATTTAAGACGATTTAAACCCTTAAAAATTGCTGTTGCACTCAGGTTAAGTTGTGGGAAACGGCACATTCAAAGAGCCAACTTGGCGCTCGGGGGGGCGGGGGGGGGGGAGCAGGAAGATGGCAGGCATGAAAAGTTAGAGGGGCCGGAATGAATCCGAAGGAATTAAAACTAGGAAACAGCAGGTGCTGTGCAGCCAGCCTGCTGAAACCCTCATGGAATTGCCCAGGGTTCCCCTTCAGGGTTTTTTGCAGACACTGGCGGCACTTTTCAAAGCCTAGAAACTTGATTTTGCAAAGCAAGCCACCACACAACTCCTGTCTACTGCTATTTTAATACGTATCTAGGGCCAGAATGTTTAGAGAGATCATCAGGGGGTTTGGGCTGGGTGTTCATCAGTATGCGGATGATACCCAGCTCTACCTCTCTTTCAAATCAGAACTAGTGAAAGCGGTGAAGGTCCTGTGTCAGTGTCTGGAGGCGGTTGGCGACTAACAGATTGAGGTTGAATCCTGACAAGACAGAAGTACTGTTTTTGAGGGGCAGGGGGCGGGCGGGAGTGGAGGACTCCCTGGTCCTGAATGGGGTAACTGTGCCCCTGAAGGACCAGGTGCACAGCCTGGGAGTCATTTTGGACTTACAGCTGTCCATGGAGGCACAGGTTAATTCTGTGTCCAGGGCGGCTGTCTACCAGCTCCATCTAGTACGCAGGATGAGACCCTCCCTCCCCGCAGACTGTCTCACCGGAGTGGTGCATGCTCTAGTTATCTCCCGCTTGGACTACTGCAATGCGCTCTATGTGGGGCTACCTTTGAAGGTGACCCGGAAACTGCAATTAATCCAGAATGCGGCAGCTAGACTGGTGACTGGGAGTGGCCGCCGGGACCACATAACACCGGTCCTGAGAGATCTACATTGGCTCCCGGTACGTTTCCGAGCACAATTCAAAGTGTTGGTGCTGACCTTGAAAGCCCTAAACGGCCTCGGTCCTGTATACCTGAAGGAGCGTCTCCACCCCCACCGTTCAGCCCAGACACTGAGATCCAGCGCCGAGGGCCTTCTGGCAGTTCCCTCCCTGCGAGAAGCAAAGCTACAGGGAACCAGGCAGAGGGCCTTCTCGGTAGTGGCGCCCGCCCTGTGGAACGCCCTCCCAGCAGAGGTCAAAGAGATAAACAACTATCTGACTTTTGGAAGACATCTGAAGGCAGCCCTGTTTAGGGAAGCTTTTAAGCTGTGATATTTTAATGTATTTTAATCTGTTGAAGGCCGCCCAGAGTGGCTGGGGAGACCCGGCCAGATGGGTGGGGTACAAATAATAAATTATTATTATTATAGACGCCGCGCCCAGGGCCCCACAAATGACAACTGGGAGGATAGACAGAAATAAGTTTGGGAATGAGCGGTGGTGAGGATGGGCATTGCTGGGGGTTGGACTAGATGACCCGCTGGGTCCCTGTACAATTCTATGATGCTGTGATTAAGGGCAGATGGCAGAGAAGTAGCTGGGAAGACTTTAAGAACTGGAGCTGGATACGGAAGACGGCAAGAGCTGATTGAGGGCTGTTTTCAGGACAGGCTGAAGCAATTTGGGAGCCATAATCATGGGGTACAATCATATTGTCACCCCGAGGAGCTGGCCCTGTCATTGGGGCTGTGCAAACTGGCCTTCCTTTAGTTTATTGTGATATTGTGCACAGGCAGAGGAAAGCTTTTAGATCCCCTGCTTCAGGGACCAAAACATCCTTAGGAGCATCTATACTCCCTGTTCCAGGATCAGACGGAAAATGGAACCCGTCTAATCTGATGGGGGAGGCAAAATGACTGACGGGATGACAAGGAAAGCCTAGTAGAAGCAAAGGAGGAGGCAATGAGGACCAGAAACTTGAAACTGTTGTTTGAAGAATATTAAGCACAACAAAAAAACCTGTGTGTAGCAATCTTAAAGCAGAAAACCAAAAATGTGCAACACAACGGCCAATATTGGTATGAAAATGATAAATGTAATGTTTCTTTATTCTCTATGAAAAAATAAACAGACAGTGTTCCGGTAAAGCACTGTTTCGTGGAAAACTTCTTCAGCTCACAATGCTGTAAGAAATGAACAGAAGAAAACTAAACATCTGTGTGGATATGCAACCATAAAAACAATACAATACATAACATAATGAATCAATATAATAACAAATAATAACATACCTTGCCATATGATAAACTTTTCACGGAGCAGTGGTCATAGACTATGTAACCTATTAAATTAATGTAAGACTATTAAATTAATAAAGAAGCGCTGGCATATCCTGTGGAATATACCTGGCTGTTCGGAATTTCCTCTTATAGGGCTCAGGCGTACCAGCAGTTTTAAGGACCTACTGGTACATACAGACATTCATAACATTAAGAGTGACACGTATACTGGGCCTAGGGGGCATTTCAAATGTGGGAGGTGTTCCTCCTGTCCGTTAGCGTTACAAGCTAAAGTAATTTACAATGACAAAACAAACTTTAGGTTTACAGTTAATCACTTTAGCACGTGCCAAACAAAGGAATGTGCTAAAAATAGCACGTGCTATTTTTTCATAGAGAATAAAGAAACATTACATTTATCATTTTCATACCAATATTGGCCGTTGTGTTGCACATTTTTTGTTTTCTGTTTGAAGAATATTGGCAGAGAGGCTGTGTATGTTGAGCATCCCAGCTTGAATCCCTGGCCCATCTACTTAAAACTTTCTAATTAAAAGCGGAAGGGCTGGGAAGAAACTCTCACTGCTTGAGATCTCTCCCAGCTGGAGCAAGATAGCGTCTCTCTATCACACACATGCAAACGCACTCCTTTCTTTTGCAAAGGATCTGTAGAAAGAGCCAATGGAATTCAAGCAGATCCACTTGGAACCGCATTCTTTTTTTAATAGATGAGAGCTTTGGTTTGACAGTGGTTTGGGGCTCTCTTGTACAAGACACAGGTGGCGCAGTGGCTTAAACCACTGAGCCTAGGGCTTGCTGTACGGAAGGTTGGCAGTTCGAATCCCCGTGACGGGGTGAGCTATCGTTGCTCGGTCCCTGCTCCTGCCCACCTAGCAGTTCGAAAGCACAAAGTGCAAGTAGATAAATAGGTGCCGCTCCGGCGGGAAGGTAAACGGCGTTTCCGTGTGCTGCTCTGGTTCGCCAGAAGCGACTTAGTCCTGCTGGCCACATGACCCGGAAGCTGTACGCCGGCTCCCTCGGCCAGTAACGTGAGATGAGCGCAGCAACCCCAGAGTCGGACACAACTGGACCTAATGGTCAGGGGTCCCTTTACCTGTACCAGATTATGATCCATAGGGAGGCTCCGTGGCTCCGTGGCAGGAAGCTCTCAAGAACGCAGAGCCCTCCTAGAATTGCACACTCTCCGCTAGAAAGCAGGCTGGTTGTTCCGCCAGGCCAGCCAACGCAGGCCCTGTGGCTTCCCCTTCTGCTGTGGCTTTTCCGGAGCAAAGGGTGGCGGCCATTAGGTGCGCGACACTCCGTGTGAGCTTTGCAAAAGGATCAGAACATTGGAAGCTGAACTTGCACTGACTGGCAGCATCTCTTCAGGCAAGCGTTGCTTCCAGCCCTACCTTGGAAGTGTTGGGGATTCAGGCTGGGCAACTGCTCTGCCACTGAGCTGTGACCCACCCCAAGTACCATAGATACACAGAATGCTTGCCTCTGCAGAGTCGGACGAAGTGGTCCATCGAGACTCAGCGTTGTCTGCACTGACTAGCAGCAGCTCTCCGAGATTTCAGGGGAAGTTTCTCTCCCAGCGCTGCCTGGAGTTGCCTTCATGGATCAAGCCGGCGACCTTCTGCATGGCAAACACTCTCCCCCGCTGAGCTACACCCCTACCCGCAAGGAATACTGGCAATACCCGCTCTGCACATGGCTGGGGTAGGAATATGATGCGCAGAGAAAAATCTTAGAAGAAGGGTCCAGGGCAGGGAATGAGTTGGACACAGACTTGGGTTCAAATCCCGGCTCTGGCATAACCCTGAGCACATCAGTTTCCCCTTTGTAAAGAGGGCACCACCCTGGCCTACCTCGCAGGGATGCAAGGAGGACTAGCAGTTCTGTGTTGAGAGAGTTGAATCCCAAGCACCAGTAGTTCCTAACAATATCAATACACCTAGTTTCCAGGAAACTTTCAACTCTTTAAATTATCTGGCAGCTTGGGAAGCGGGAGCATCTGAAGGGCGATGGAAGATTTGGTAACAATACTTTTATTACTGTCAGTAACCCCGTCACTTATCCTGCATTGCAAGGGGTTAGACTAGAAGACCCTTGGAGGTCCCTTCTTACTCTACAATTCTATGATTCTAACCCAGCACAATGTCCTGCGTGTTATTATCCTGGTACCCAGGATGCAAAGTAGAAGAGTGATTTACAAAAGACTGATGAATCCGAGGCCTCGATTAATCTCCTGATAATGGACAGAATCTGTTCTTTCCTCCCAACGCAGAAGGTATTTTATAAAATATATATATATATATAAATATACAAAGCATGTATAAATTCACAACAAAACCTTCCACGGCTTGTGTATCTGCCTTCCCACTTCTCTGACTTTGCTTTGAAATAGAACCAAGGACCTGAGACAATAAACCAAATGTAAACATTTCAACACAATGCAATTTTGGAAAGGAGTTGTTGTGTCCTTCACAAGGTGGCTGAAAGTGAGACAAACACACACACGAGAGAGAGAGAGAGAGAGAGAGAGAAAGAGCGCTGCTGGGTTTATGCTTTCCAATAATCAGGGGGCTGCAGTTACATTTTCAGGCTCCAAATTTCACAGGTAAAGGTAAAGGTAAAGGGACCCCTGACCATTAGGTCCAGTCTTGACCGACTCTGGGGTTGCGGCGCTCATCTCGCTTTACTGGCCGAGGGAGCCGGCGAACAGCTTCTGGGTCATGTGGCCAGCATGCCTAAGCTGCTTCTGGCGAACCAGAGCAGCGCACGGAAACGCCGTTTACCTTCCCGCCGGAGTGGTACCTATTTATCTACTTGCACTTTTGACGTGCTTTCAAACTGCTAGGTTGGCAGGAGCAGGAACCGAGCAACGGGAGCTCACCTGCAAAGTTGGTTAGAGGTCCAGGGCTGAGGGTCTTCTGGCGGTTCCCTCGCTGTGAGAAGCCAAGTTACAGGGAACCAGGCAGAGGGCCTTCTCGGTGGTGGCACCCACCCTGTGGAACGCCCTCCCTTCAGATGTCAAAGAGAACAACAACTACCAGACTTTTAGAAGACATCTGAAGGCAGCCCTGTTTAGGGAAGCTTTTAATGTTTAATAGATTATTGTATTTTAATATTCTGTTGGAAGCCACCCAGAGTGGCTGGGGAAACCCAGCCAGATGGGCGGGGTATAAACAATAAATTATTATTATAAATTATTATAGAGCGTGGTGCTGACAATGCCAAGGTTGCGGGTTCGATCCCTGTATGGGGCAGTTGTATATTTTGGGGTTGGACTAGCCTCCCCCCAAAGAAAGCTCAACAACTTTGGTCAATCCAATGTTCCCTGCCCTAGATAGATCACTGCCAATTTTTTTATAGTGGGAATAGATTGCAGTTTCTTGGGAGTTGGACATGCCTGGACTAGATATTCCCCAACTCGTATGATTCTATGACTTAAAAATAAAAAGAGGACTACCGTATTTTCTGGCGTACAAGACGACTTTTGAACCCCGAAAAATCTGCTCCAAAATCGGGGGTTGTCTTGTACGCCGGATGCAGCAGCGCGGCGCAGGGACTTGTCGAGCAGCGCTGGAATCGCGTCTGTGGCTCCGCAGAAGCGATTTCTGGCGCTGCGGACATTTTGGATATGGGCAGCGCAGCACCAGAAATCGCTTCTGCGGAGCCACGGACACGATTCCAGCGCTGCTCGACATTTTTGGAGTTAAAATATAGAGTATATCCCAAACTCTATATTTTAACTCGAAAAACTGGGGGTCGTCTTATACCCCCAGTAGTCTTGTACGCCGGAAAATACGGTAGTTGAGTTTAAAGAAGAGGGGGTCGGTCAACCAGCAGGAACCATGCTAGTTAAAGAGAACCTCTCGTCGTTGGGAGGAACGTAGATGTGCTTCTCCAAGCCCTGTTGGTCACCTTCCCGGAGGTGCCATCGATGCCTTGCTGGGAGAGGGATTTTGAGCGAGAAGCGGCCTTGGGGCTGAAGCGCAGGCCAGAGTTCGTAAGCAAAGGAGGGAAGCCCACATGGCGGCACGAGCAAAGATACAGAGCCGCGAGGGATGTAAACAGTTTTTATTAAGACACCATCTTTATGTTGTACATTATATAAAACTCCATTTACACTCCACCAAAAAAAAAAAAAAAAAAAGTTGTCTCCCAAAAAAGGTGGACCATGAAGAACTTTGGGGCATGCGAGTAACGAGTTTCTGTGGCCACCAGGTTCATATCTGTGCAAGGAGTAACACAGCGGAGTATAAAAATCAAGATACACTTGGCAGAAAGTCCCGACTTGGACAGAATTCTGTTTCGACCATTTTTTCCCTGCAGTGGGGCTGAAGTTGTTGTTTTTGGGGGGTTTTTACAGCACACATCTGCACAGCAGCACCCCTGAAACTTTGGCTCATCAGTGCAAAAAAGCAGGATCGCAGGCATACGTCCCCGGAGGAACCTGCTTCCGATATCGGTCACGCCAACAGAGCCAGCTAGGTTGCATGAGAACACAAGCAAGCACCCCCCCTCTCCTCCCTGCCAAATCTGCAGGTCAGGATTTCCGGGGGGTGCGTGGGACATAGGCTACAGGGGAGAGGAGGGGGGCTTTTGCTCCAGAGTGAAAAATTGCAAGCGTGGGGAGAAAAATGCAATTGTGGTGCAGGCAATTTAGTGTTCAACAAAGAAGCTGGGAAGCCAGCAATGGCAAGAGCTCAATTTTCCCACTCAAAACTCTTCACATCTGGGCAAGAAGCAGTATTTCATAAACTCGCCATGCCTCTCCATTCTCTGTGGCGAAGCAAATGGGACTGAGGTCCTCTACAGGTGTTTCGTTCTCCCACCATCGGGTACCTTGCTCGACTGGGAAATGAGGAATGTCCTGCTGTTTCGTTATGAGCGGAAGCCCAGACTCAGGGCTGCTGCCCAGCCACGCTGATCTTATGAAACTCTGGCTAGAGTGCTAGATTCTTTCAACGCCTGGTTTCATGAACCTTGCTTTCCTGTTCACGGTACCAAGTTTATTAACTAAAAAGAAGAGGTTAGTTGGAATTGACGGGTGTAGGTAGTGTTTTGAAGATTTTTACCCTTGTAGCTGTCCTGGCTCAAAGGAAATTTGGGTGCGGGGGAACTTTACCAAACCACTCATGATTATGACCGTTATTAGTGCAGGCCGGAGGGAGAGTTGCGGCCTTTAGTGTTCAAGAGGCTCGCAGGGAGAGGTGTCCTAAGCGCATAAAAGCAGCCTGCTGCCCTCCAGGCATTTTGGATGAAAAGCTCTGGGACTGTGACGCAAAACCTTTGGAGAGCAGCAGGTGGACCCAGAAAACCTGCATGAGCAAACCCAGCAACCTGGTCCTAGAATTGGAACTGTTCTCAGCTTGAAAGAGGGGTGGCAACAACCCTCTTGCGAGCGTCAGCTTCAAAAGGCCGAGATCCCATGTTGCACCTTGGGACCCGAGAGGAGGAGGAAGAAGAGAGAGCGTGTGGTTTGCCTTTTTTTTGAGGTAAAGAGAAGGCCCTCGTCCAGGCAGACTAGGCAGCTGGGGGCTTAAAAGCCCACCGGGAGATCAGAACACTGCTTGGGGGAAGATCTTTAATACTGCACACTGCTGCTGAATTTGCCATGCATTTTGCATAAAGGACAGATTCCCTCTCTACCTTTAGGCGCACATTTTTGCACCGGGGTTCCTTTTTGGCAGGGAAGCCTGATTTTTAAAAAGAAAATGCAAAGGCACTTCAAAAATGAAGGATTTCCACGTGCGTCCAACTGCCACATTATTCTCCTGGCCTGCTTGACGCCCGTACGGCATTCGCCCACTGTGCCCTGTCTTGAGGCACCAGCTGCTCTAAGCAGAGTCAGGCCCAGGCGAGCAGCAAACTGAACCAGGAGGATAAAAGGTGGAGATTATTTGGCTTTCATGACCAAGTTCTGGGGAGGGAATCCCCTGAATGGAGGGTTGTAGCAGCACTAGCCAAAGTGTTCTACCCCATCTGCAAGGGGGCTGGATGATCCCAGCTCCTGGGGGCAGAAAAAGCACCCGGAATTAATACTTGGGGTGAAGCAGAGATGCCGCAACTCCTCTTGTTGAAGGGTGCCATAACGTACAGCCTTCGGCAAACCTTCCTAAACTCAGGTGTGGGAGGTGCATTGTGGGAAAATCTCTTTCACTGAAGAGGGTAACAGATATAAGGTTGAACTGGAAGCATCTGGTGTCAAAATTCTCCGCTAGGCCCTTCGAGGTGGGCTGGTGGCAATCACTCCAATTCAAAACAGTAATAGGGGAAAAAACCTAGAATACTGAAGCTTTCTCGTGTGTTTTTCCATGGCCCTCCTTGTTCTCTGGCATTTTGCGATTGGATTTTGTAGCTAGGCGCGCACACACACACACACTCACAGGGGGAGGTCAGTTAGGGGGAGCTAGTGTTGCTCTAGGGCTAACGTTTCAGGATATGCATTCTTCATCTCACACGGGACAAAAATAAAATACAAAAATAAAACAGAACTTGTTAGACAAAAGAAAAAAATTAAACCCAAAATGCAAATCTATAAAACAAAACAACCCATTTGTTGAAAGTTAAAAGTTGCTTGTCAAAACACTGAGCTCCCGTCCCTACGGGGACAAGTAGCAAAGGAAGGACGGGAGAAGATTCTTCTCGCTTTTCCACGGTGTTGCCTGAAACTGCCAGTCTCAGTAGTGAGAGAGAGTTCCTCGCGTTATTCCGGAAACCGTAAAAAATAAATTACTTTCTTCCTCTTTTCCTCTTCTCTGGCTTAGAACTCGTCGTGTCGTACTAAGGCTTCCCCAAAGTCCGTAGCCTGGCTGCCCACAAACAAGTCATACTTGTCCACAATTTCTTCTTTGCTGAGTTTGCCATCCTAAAGAACAAAAGGAGAACTCAGGCGCTTTGGGAAGAATTTACGTGGGCCTACAGTTGTGAGTCCTAATGAGGAACTTGTGGGCCGCCCAGGTTTTGACTGTCCTGCCGCTGCCGCTGAATGTTTCAGAGGGGCAATCGCCCGAGACATTCCCACAAGCAAACCCTGTCAAAATAAATGGAAGCTCTGGTGTGGCTTCCCTTCATTTCAACCGGAGCTGATCAGGGGAAAGTCTCAGAGGACTGGGCTTCTATTTAGCTGCAGCAGCCTGATATACAGAGCAGAGAAGGAACAGGTCCCTGCCCCAACAGAAGAAGAAGAGTTTGGGTTTGATATCCCGCTTTATCACTACCCGAAGGAGTCTCAAAGTGGCTCACATTCTCCTTTCCCTTCCTCCCCCACAACAAACACTCTGTGAGGTGAGTGGGGCTGAGAGACTTCAAAGAAGTGTGACTAGCCCAAGGTCACCCAGCAGCTGCATGGGGAGGAGCGGAGACGCGAACCTGGTTCACCAGATTACGAGTCTACCGCTCTTAACCACTACACCACACTGGCTCTCAAGGTGTACAGTACGAAGTGTACAACAGAGGACTTGGATTTTCTCCGAGGAGGACAAACAGCTGCTTGAGACTCCAACTTACTGGTTATCCCGTTCACAAAGATCCCCCACAGAATACTCTGGGATAGTTAGGTTTCGTTTTTAAGCCTTCGGGTAAAAGGCTGTTCAGTGAGGTGGGGGCAATATATTTAAGTGAGAGCGGGCACATCGGCTTGAGCGGTGACCGAGGCGCTGAGCTCATCGCAGGCTGCACTGAGGAGGAATGGTAGGAGCCATCCCTGCTCCTGCATCTTCCCAGGAGCAGGAGGACAGTATAGATTTGGAACAGTGGTTTGCAGAGGGGCATAGTTCAGAAGGCAAAAGCTGGGAAATACTGGATGGGGAACAGCTAGGAGAAGAAACACTGGAAGGGAGAGGGTTAACAGACTCACAGTCTCTGGACAGCGTTCCTCCGCTCAGCCCAAGGTCAAGAAGAGCTCGGAAAGTTTCAGAACAGAAAGCACAGAGGGTACTACAAGCTCAGATTACAAAACGTAGGAGTGACGTAGATTAATAGGGACGGAGGGGTTGTAAGCTTAATTGGGAGCACTGCCATTCTGGGTGGATGCTTTCTTTTGTCCTTAGCTGTGTTTATTAAAGAAACTAACTCAGGGGTCGGCAACCTGCGGCCCATGGGCCACAAGCGGCCCACAGGGATCATTTAAACGGCCCCCAAGCCGCCTCCAAAATGAGCCACCCGCGCACTGCGCTAAACCGGCACAGAGCTGAGTGGGGACTCACTTCCGCAGAGCCGGAAATCGCATCTGCGCAGATGCCGGAAATCACATCATCCAGCCCACGGAGCAATCTCTGCGGGAGTGAACCTGCCCAGGTGAGGTAAACCTTGCCAACCCCTGAACTAACTGGTAAGTATTCCTTTCGTTTGATCTGCTCATTTATGGCCACGGGGGAGGAAGCCGATTCCCCGAATCCTGACCTTGTTCTGATCTGACTCGTAAACGAGGTGCCGTGCTTCTGCCTCGGCGTGATCGTAGTCCGAGGGCAGGATCCAGTCCTTGGTCTCCTCCTTGTCCATCTTCCCGTCGCGGTTCTTGTCCCGGAACTCTACAAATTGCTCTCGCTCCGTCTTCACCCACTCGGGCTCTTCGGCGTCGCCGTCGTGGCTGTACATGTCGCCTGTGGCAAAGGGGGAGAGAGGCAAAGAGACAGGCAGGCAGACACTGCGTCAGGCTGAGAACCAGGTGTCCATTTGACTCAGTTGCAAATTTTAAGCTGAGGCCCCAAGCATATATAAATTCAATAAATAATAAAAATAAATAATACTGTAGCAATGACACACACACAAAAGAATAGAAATCTATCGTGCAATGCACCACAGGGCTATGTGAGGGTGATAACAATAATGACTCTTAAATCACCTGGATCAGTAGCTAGCCTGGGAATTGGAAGATGCAAGGTAAGGGGAGGCGAGTATCAAGGAGGGAGGAGCTTTTTATTTTAAATGGTCCAGCCAGGAATCTTTTCCCTTTTGCCAAGATGCTGAGGAACACAAACTTGAAAGATACATCAGTATTAATCAATGAAACTGGGAGGGAACGGGCAGCCAATCCGCAGCCAGCCCTGTTCCTCTGGGGTGTGACTGCCCCCCCCCAAAACTGCCATGATAATGGTAACAAGGTGTTGGATGTTTGATTTGCTTGGAAGAGGAGAAAGGATTCTCCAGGATGTGGATTTCTGGCAGAGGCAGACCTTCGTTAGCCGTTGAATGTCTTATTAATGGATTTTGGACAGTTTCCTGGACATTTCTTGATTTATGACGCAGCTCTAATTAGGAAATCCGCCATATTGAAGATGAGATTGGGCTGCGGAACTACAAAGCCATAGGGGGAGGTGAGCCTTTAATATTCCATTACATTCGTATATCCAGTTTGACGTGGTCAGGGGCGTAGCGAGCCGCCTGGCTGCCGGGGCCGCAAGCCAAGCCGCACCCCCAGGGGCGGGGCGTCGCTCCATGTGCATGTGCTGTGACGTAATGACGCATGCGCACGGAGCGATGCCTCGCACGGACATGCACTGGCCCGGGCAGAGCTGCGGAGGCAAGGGGCGGGCCAGCGAGGAGCCAGCCACAAGCGTGACGCCCCTCCTCCCTGGCCCACCCCTCGCTTCTACGGCTCCGGACAGGCCAGCGAAGAGGGGTGACAGGCTGGCATGACACCCCTCCTCGCTGGCCTGCCCCTTGCCTCCGCGCCACGGCTCCGCCCACCTAGGGCGAGCCCCAGACGAGCGCTGAAAAAAGCCCTTAAAAAAAAGGCTGGGGCTGGCCCTGGGTGGGCAGAGCCGCGGCGCAGAGGCAAGGGGCGGGCCAGCAAGGAGGGGTGTCACGCCAGCCTGTCACCCCTCCTCACTGGCCCACCCCTCACCTCCGCCCGGGCCAAGCAAGCCAGCCGCCGCCGCGCGATTGGCTTTGGAGGTGCCGGTCGCGGGGGCAGCGCCCCACCCCGATTGTCACCCCCCCCCAGGGCGCTGCCCAGGGCGGGCAGCCCGCTCCACCCCTAGACGTGGTAACCCTCCCCTGAAAAGGTTGAAGTTTGAAGGAGCTGGTCTGGAAAAGTTATCGAGCTGTCGCTTAGTTTGGATTTTATCAGATCTGCGTGTGATGGCGGCTGCCAGCTGCAAGGATTTTTGGATTTGACAGAAGCGTCAACGTGTGACAAGGCACTGCAATTTATGAGAGAATCGTAGATATTAAATCCACACAGTAACATATTTTGGTTTGTTTTATCTCGCTTGTGGGAACAACTCAGAGGCTGCGAAAAAATGAAGGATAATATCAGGAAGAATTAAGGAAATCATCGGAAAGGACTATGGAAAGCAGAAATTGGATGCTGATCAGACCTCTCCAAGTTTGAAGCATGGGAAGTGCAACAAATTTTTGGCAGAATATTTGGACTATTTTATATGTTTATGTATAATTTGGAATATTTAATGTGGTTTGATTCGTTTGTTAAAGTGGAAAATTTAATAAAAATTATATTTAAAAAAAAAAGATAATAGGGAGGTTTTTTAAATTTTAAATTTAATTTATTTTAATTTATTAAATTATTAAATTTAATTTTAATTTATTACCCACCCTTCGTTCCAAAAGTGGGTTGCAGTCATTTTAAATGCAGCATTGGAACAGTAAGTTTGAGGAGTGACAATGGAACCTGAACTAAGGGAGGAGGAGGAGGAGGAGGAGGAGGAGGAGGAGGAGGAGGAGGAGGAGGAGGAGAGAGATGTCTGGCTCACCTATGTATTCCTCCAAGTCAATGAAGCCATCCCCGTTCTTGTCAATGTCCTCCATTGTTTCCTGTTGAGAAAAACCAACGTCAGCATCTCAGGTGGGGCCTATGGCGCCCCTTCCTTGCCAGAGAGCAAAGAGAAGAGAGCATAAGAATTGCTTTCCAGCGGGCAAGAAGAGCACCTTAGGATCAATCTAGAACAGGGGTGTCAAACTCCGGCCCTCCAGATGTTTTGAGACTACAATTCCCATCATCCCTGACCACTGGTCCTGTTAGCTAGGGCTGATGGGAATTGTAGTTCCAAAACATCTGGAGGGCCGGAGTTTGACACCCCTGATCTAGAACATACAGAGACCCCTAGAAGGGAGCACAGGGGTCAGCATCCCAAACCACCCACCCACAGAACAAGTTCAGAAACCTCTCCTTCCACATATGACCCAGAGGTGGCAATGATAAGCTGACCAGAACCAGGCTGGATTTGATTCAAATCAAATCGATTTAAATCACTAGTCAGTAAGACTTGACTTAAATCATTTTTTTACAGAAAGACTCATTCTTGCTGGTATAATCTTAATATTTGCAACCAGATGAAGGTTTCATTTTTGGAATAATAAATTTTCAGAGTAGTTAATCAAAAATTACTGATTTGGTTATACTATTAGAAATACATAGACAGATAATTATGAAATTATGGTGAGGTTTAATAAGTTAACTGTTTATATTTGAGCAACTTTTCTGCTGCAGTATTTTATTGGAAGGAGAAAAATAATCATTTCCTTAATAACAATTTATTTAACCAAAACAGTAACATGATAGCATATGTATCCATGTTTGTTAGCTGATGTGGTTAAACAATTTTTTTTTAAAACAACTTAGACTGAGTTTTAGCACACATGAGAAACTTAAAACAAATCCTTATTTCCTGATGAATAGCCTTTGGACTATAATGTAACTTAAAGAGAAAATGATCTTTAGAAAGATTTTTCCTCCAAAAGCATTTTATTTTAAAAAATTCAATTTAAACTTTAAAAAATCTGATTTAAATCAAAAAAATCTGATTTAATTTTTTTTTAATCCGATTTTTAAAATTATTTTTAAAAAATTATTAATACTATCCATCCTGACCAGAACACAATTCAGAAGGAGCATTAAAATGGTTTCAGAAGAAGAAGAAGAAGAAGAGGAGGAGTTTGGATTTGATATCCCGCTTTATCACTACCCGAAGGAGTCTCAAAGCGGCTCACATTCTCCTTTCCCTTCCTCCCCCACAACAAACACTCTGTGAGGTGAGTGGGGCTGAGAGACTTCAGAGAAGTGGGACTTGCCCAAGGTCACCCAGCAGCTGCATGTGGAGGAGCGGGGAATCGAACCCGGTTCACCAGATTATAAGTCCACCGCTCTTAACCACTACACCACACTGGCATAAGCCTTTTGCAGGCGGGATATGGGTGGCAGCGTGTCACTTAAATACAGTTATACTTGCTCCCTGGCCAGCCCACCTGCACAACTATATCCTTCATGTATTCGTATTCTTCAGGATGCAGAAAAGCAGTGAACTCTTCCTTGGTAGCAATCAGGTCGCCGTCCTTGTCGGCCATCTTGAACCTCCGCTCATCTCTCACCATCATCTGCTTGTAGTTAAAGCCATCGTTGGGGTCGGGGTCGTCTGGGTGGCAAGAGAAAGGTTGCATCCGCTTCAGCAACAGGAGATCGCTTGAGGGGTAACAAATCTCATTGCTACTGCCAGAAGTGCCGTATGCACACGTTCACTGAACATGTCACAGGGCACACTGTTCAGGAAAAACAACAGCAGGATAACTGCAGCCCAGCAAGTTCTGCACCACCCTTTCCAAGAGCAAAATGTTGCTCGGGGCCCCTGGAGTGCCTCAGCCGCAGAACGGCCAAACCAGGCCTCCAGGTGACCATCATTTCTCACGAGCAAAAATGGCCGGCTCTTTGGTCACCCTCCTGCTTTAAGGTATATTTTAACCGCAGCAATTACTTCATTTCGAGCCAACTGCTAGAGATACATGAAAGAAAATTTACGGTATTAGTCATACCTCGGGTTACGGCCGCTTCAGGTTGCGCGATTTCGGGTTGCGCACCGCGCCGAACCCGGAAGTAACGGAACGGGTTACTTCCGGGTTTTGGCGCTCGCGTATGCGCAAAAGCGGCAAATTGCTCTTTGTGCATGCGCAGAAGCGTTGAATTGAGTGACACGCGTGCGCAGATGCAGCGGCGCGGGTTGCGAACGTGCCTCCCGCACGGATCGCGTTCGCAACCCGAGCGTCCATTGTATCTGGGTATCAAAATTAAAGTAAAAGCCAAGAGCAACATGCTATATTGCAACAGGGCAAGTCAAGTCAGGGAGTGCATGATAAGCAGGGAGGTGTGTTTGCAATAGGCTCAGAGCTTTACACACTAGCCTTTCCCCCCAAGCTGGCACCATCCTGACTGTATGGACTACAACTTCCATCAGCCATAGGCAGCAGTGACGTGCTAGCAAGGGCTGATGGGAGTTGTAGTCCCAAAGATCTGGAGGGTACCAGGCTGGAGACGGCTGGTTTGAGTCAATGCTAGTGAAGAGATCCCTTCCCACAACGCAGTGTGGTGGATTCCTGGGCACTGCAGCTGAACCCAGAAGTTAGCCTCCCTTGCACTGGGTGACATTTCCTCCTCTGCAGACGGGAATGGTGGGCTCCTGGGCCCAGGGGTGGGGAACCCGTGGTCCTCAAGATGCTCCTGGGCTATGCGAGCACTGGCGGTGGCGGCTGGGGCTTAGGGAAGCTGCGAGTCCAACGCAGCCTCTGGGGGGCTTCTCCCAGGATTCTCCCCTCCTTTCTTAGGCAAAGGTCTTGAAGAGCTCAAACGCAACAGGAGATTTAAAGTTAACATGCAGAGAGTTACCATTAAGACCATGTGACTATGCTGTATTTATCAATGAAGCAGAGGTCTGAAGCGGCATCTCCAGTCAAGGTCCAAGACTTCTAGGGCTTTTTACGCTTAATCAATGTAAGTTTGCAAGGGACCATTTTCAAAGGAGAGAACTGCCACCTCTGCCATAACATGCGATTCTATCCCGTGTTAGAAACTCGGATATATAAGCTAGGCGCCAAATGGCTCCTGAAACCAGGGGTAAAGGTAGAGGGACCCCTGACCATTAGGTCCAGTCGTGTCCGACTCTGGGGTTGAGGCGCTCATCTCGCTTTATTGACCAAGGGAGCCGGCGTACAGCTTCCAGGTCATGTGGCCAGCATGATTATTCCGCTTCTGGCGAACCACAGCAGCACATGGAAACGCCGTTTACCTTCCCGACGGAGCGGTACCTATTTATCTACTTGCACTTTGACGTGCTTTCGAACTGTTAGGTGGGCAGGAGCTGGGACCGAGCAACGGGAGCTCACCCCGTCGCAGGGATTCGAACCGCCGACCTTCTGATCAGCAAGCCCTAGTCTCTGTGGTTTAATCCACAGCGCCACCCGCGTCCCGTAAACCAGGGTTACGGTCGCCCAAACCGAATGCCTGGTTGCCATTTTGGGGCCAGACGGCTCAAAAGTCGTATTTCTCAATGTGAATTTTGGTTCCTGCAATTCATTCTGATTGTGCAAATAAAATATAACGGACGGAATTCTGCAGGGTGTGTTGCTTGCGTGTGAAAACTGTCAGGATCCAAAGATCTCCAGGCATGCACCTCCAGATGGTGGAGACATCAGGCGCTATCCTGAATACCTGAAGGAGCGTCTCCACCCCCACCGTTCAGCCCGGACACTGAGATCCAGCTCCGAGGGCCTTCTGGCGGTTCCCTCACTCCGAGAAGCAAAGCTACAGGGAACCAGGCAGAGGGCCTTCTCGGTAGTGGCGCCCGCCCTGTGGAACGCCCTCCCATCAGAGGTTAAAGTGATAAACAACTATCCTACATTCAGAAAATACCTGAAGGCAGCCCTATTTAGGGAAGTTTTTAACTTGTGATTTTGATGTACTTTAATATTTGTTGGAAGCCGCCCAGAGTGGCTGCAGAGACCCGGCCAGATGGGCGGGGTACAAATAAAAAAAATATTATTATTATTATTATTATTATCCGGGCATCTTCACTTGGGTTGCAAGTGGCCGATAGCCAGGTGCAAAATGTGCCTGGCGAGTTTCGAACGCTGGTTCTATCAGCAGAGGCGCATCAGGCCCCAGCTCTAAATCATTAGGCATTTCAGACTTCCCATGGCCTGCAAGACCACCACCCCCCGCCCCGCCCCCTCCTGCTTTATCGGCAGGAGATCCGGACGACTGCGGCTCTGGCAACTTGCCCCTTACCCAGGTAAGTGCCATATGTCACGTTTCTGTACTCATCCCAGGAGATTAAGCCATCTTGGTTCAAGTCATACTCCTGCCACTGGTGCTCTACATTGTCATACACGTACTTCTTCTGCGCCTTCTTAATCCAGGCCTTCAGCTCCCCCTCGGTCACAAACCCATCCTTATCCGTGTCTATTTTACTTACAATCATTCTACAAGACAAAACAGCAAGTTTCAAGACGCTGGGCTCCAGAAAGCGGTTACCCCAAGAGCGGGGGACCTACCTAAGATGTAGCCGTAGGTGGCATTTTTATACTCTTCCCAGGAAATGAGCCCGTCCTCATTGAGGTCGTGCCCCTTCCACTGACGCTCTACATCCTCGTAAATCCAGCGCTTTTGGGCAAACTTAATCCAGTCTTTTAGCTCTTCGGGAGTTACAAACCCGTCCTTGTCTTCATCTATTTTACTTACAATCTTTCTGTAGGAAATGCAGAAAAAGCCGGCAAGAGTTAAAAGAAACAAAAGTGAATAAATACCTGGGCCTACCCGGAGGGGGTCATGCGCCCTGTTGGGCAATGGTTCAGGGGCAACCCAACAGTGGAAGGAGCAGGGTGGATTTGATTTAAATCACGAGTCAGTAAGGCTTGATTTAAATCACTAGTCAGTAAGACTTGATTTAAATATTTTTTTTACAGAAAGACTCCTTCTTGCTGGTATAATCTTAATATTTACAACCAGATGAAGGTTTCATTTTTGGAATAATAAATTTTCAGAGTAGTTTTTACAGTTATATCAAAAATTACTGATTTGGTTATACTACTAGAAATACATAGACAGATAATTATGAAATTATGGTGAGGTTTAATAAGTTAACTGTTTATATTTGGACAACTTTTCTGCTGTACTTTATTGGAAGGAGAAAAATAATCATTTCCATAATAACAATTTAAACAATTTATTTAACTAAAACAATAACATAATAGCATATGTATCCATGTTTGTTAACTGATGTGGTTAGACATTAAAAAAAAAACTTAGACTGAGTTTTAGCACACTTGATAAACTTAAAACAAATCCTTATTTCCTGATGAATAGCCTTTGGACTACAATGTAACTTAAATAGAAGACTATATTTAGAAAGATTTTTCCTCCAAAAGCATTTTATTTTAAAAATCCAATTTAAATAAAAAAATTCCAATTTAAATAAAAAAAATCCGATTTAAATAAAAAAATCCAATTTAAATAAAAAAATCCCGATTTAACTTAAAAAATCCGATTTAAATAAAAAAAATTCCGATTTTTTTGATTTAAAAAAAAAATCATTGATTTTTATCCACCCTGGGGAGGAGCAAGGGCCCTGGTGCCACCAGGAAGAGGGCACCTGTAGCCATCTTTTGTTGCTGGGACTCCCTTCAACCACAGCCAGTATGGTCAACCGTCAGGGAGGATGGGGGGCTGCTGCCCGACAGCAGGTGGAGAGCAACCAACACCCCTTCCCTATCCTCATCTGTACAGTGGTACCTCGGTTTTTGAACAGCTTAGTTCCTGAACTACTCAGAACCCAAACGCTGCAAACCCGTGTTCCAGTTTTCGAACTTTGCCTCGGAAGCCGAACGTGTTCCTGAGCTTCCGTTTTTACTGTTACGCAGCTTATTTGAGTCCCCCGCATAGTAATTAAGGCTTCCTTCCTTCAGTTTTACCCTTAAGCAGCAAATTTAAGGCCCCCCCTCCATCATAAATAAGGATTTTTTTTCTCCCGTTTTTACCCTTAAGCAGCAAATTTAAGTCCCCCCCCCCCCCCATCGTAATTCCGTTTCTGATTGCAGTGTTCTGAGGTGATATTTGGTGCTTTTGTTTTTGCTATTTTTTGCGTTTTCGTTTGTGTGGCTTTTTCATTTTTGTGTCTGTGGCTTGTTTTTCGTTTTATGATTGATTGATTGATTGATTGTGTGACTGCAGAAATGGATAAAAGCCCCCCACCCACCCAAACAATGACTATCATCAGTGCAGGTAAGGGAAAAAATTAATTTTTATTTTTATCTTATACAATACTGTCTTATTTATTTTATAGTACAGCACATTGATTATTGCTTTCATTTTATGGATCAATGGTTAGTTAAGATAGTAAAATTCATGTTAAATTGCTGTTTTAGGGGTGGTTTTTAAAAGTCTGGAATGGATTAATCCATTTTGCTTTCTGTGGGAAAGCGCGCCTTGGTTTTGGAACACTTTGGTTTTGGAACGGACTTCCGGAACGGATTAAGTTGGAGAACCAAGGTACCACTGTATTAGGAAGCTCTAGTGTTCAGCAGCCTTGTTCAACAACAGGGTGGCAGCTGGCCATCTTTGAGACACAGTGGCCTCTGAAACCCTCAGCAGTTTATATGGACTTCTCAGACAGCCCACCGCCCCGTGCGTCCAAGGACCTGCTTGTAACGCCGGAACCAGATCCTACCAGATGCAATCCATTATTTGGCACAATCGTATTTTTCGCGCCATAAGACGCACCTAGTTTTTAGAGGAGGAAAGAGGGAAAGCCCCGTTTTTTGGGGGGATCAGCTCACAGTTGTGCAGCTTCTTTTCAAAGGGGAAAAGCCCCCTTTTTTGAGGATCAGCTAAAAGTTGCTGAGCTTACTTTGAAAAGGGGGGGAAATCCTGTTTTTATGGGGTTCAACTCACAGTTCTGCAGCTTCTTTAGGAAAGGAAAGGGAGCCGTTTCTACAGTTTCCAGACAGATAATCTAATCAGCCAGTCACATGTCGCTGGAGAAACAAACAGCCTCCGTTTGCAGAACATTCAACAATGGAGGCCTGGGCAAGGGGCCGGGGCCGGAAAGGGAACCAGAGATTGACCACACATTCGCTCCATAAGACGCACAGACATTTCTCCTTACTTTTTAGGAGGAAAAAAGTGAGTCTTATGCAGTAAAAAATACGGTAAATCGACTTTAAACATTAACTTGCATTTAATAGCCCTGGTCCCTGAGGCAAGGAAAGCCACTCAGACACACGCACAAAGGCTTCCTCCTTGCTCCAGGCAGCTGCCCCAGGGATATCCAGTCACAGAGAAGGGGCACAGCAGCAGCTGCTGGGAATCAATAAAGGAAGCTGAGTCCGGGGAGGAACTCGGAGAGGGCAGAGCCAGGGAAAAGGAGGGAAAGGGCTGCAGCTGCCACCTACGCTGAGAAGCCTCAAAAAGCAGCCAAGGTGGTGGTGGCGGCTGGTTTTGAGCTTCCAAGGTAAACGCATGCTACCTTTGTACTGTGTTCAAAACACATTTTCTGTGCGGAGTGCCAGATTCGTTTCCTTAGAAAGTTCAAGAAACCTCTGTGTTGCAATCTTCAAACAGAAACCAAGAACGAGCAACACGACGGCCAATGAAAGTAGTATATTTTTTTCATGTATAATAACCAGATTTGTTTAGATCTGGTCAAGGAGTGATGTTGCTTTAACTGTGTTCATCTATGATTATAATGGAATTCACCTGGTGCCATGAGTGGGTTTATATCAGTGATGGCTAACCTTGACACTCCAGATGTTTTGGGACTACAACTCCCATCATCCCTGACCACTGGTCCTGTTAGCTAGGGATGATGGGAGTTGTAGTTCCAAAACATCTGGGGTGTCAAGGTTAGCCATCACTGGTTTATATGCTCCTGAACTCCTGATAACTAACAGCAATGGTTACATATTCATATGACCACTGCTCCTTGAAAACTTCCATTGTACAGGTGAAACTCGAAAAATTAGAATATTGTGGAAAAGTCCATTTATGTAAGCAATTGTTTTCATTAGCTACTGGAGTTTAATATATGAGATAGACTCATGACATGCCAAGCGAGATATGTCAAGCCTATATTTGTTATAATTGTGATGATTATGGCGTGCAGCTGATGAGCACCCCAAAGTTGAAATTGTTACTTTGGGGTTCTCATCAGCTGTACGCCATAATCATCACAATTATAACAAATAAAGGCTTGACATATCTCACTTGGCATGTCATGAGTCTATCTCATATATTCGTTTCACCTTTTAAGTTGAATTACTGAAAGAAATAAACCTTTCCACGATATTCTAATTTTTCGAGTTTCACCTGTATATTGAGGTATGCTATTATTATATTAGTGTTATGTTTTATTGAATTATGTATATTTGCATTAGATGCATTGATTTCATGGATTACTGTGATACATGTCCATGCAAGTTTTTGGTTGTTTATTTGTTTATCTATACTTTGCAGTTACATGCTGAAGAAGATTCTTTTCCTTGACACCTGACCCACTAACAGGCAAGCTCTCGAGGGCCAGGCATTACAGTTGGGCTGTTCTCCACCCCTTCGCTATCCTCCACTTACATCAAAGCATGCTGGTGAGGGATTTAACTGAAACCCAACCTACAAGGAAAGGTCGGGCGAGGTGGCAATTCTGGGCAAGAGGCAGGAGTCCTAGAAAAGCAGCCTGCAACCTGCCTGCCCTAACTAGACGATGACTCCCCTGAACAGCGGGACACACATCCTGCTCCTCTAGAGCAGCCTTCCCCAGCCTGACTACAATTCCCATCAGCCCTTGCCAGCGCAGACAGCTGCTCTGGAGAGTGTTCCTGTGATGCAACGTGAACTGGAGTGCTCGGCCCAAATTTCTGTTAGACCTACTGGCTTCGCTTGAACCCTGCTTGTGTGTGTGTAGGGTGCCTCATGCACTAGTGGGTGACAATCTGGAAGCCTGTGCTGGATACCCTTCTTCTTGCATCTGCCCGCTGGAACAACACAGCAACACCCTACTCACAGCTGCCAGAGAAGGGGGGAAAAATTCTTGAATCAATTCTCTGGCGCAAATATGAACATCACGGAAGTGATGCAAGCCTGTGCTACTTTGCTGGGCTGGACAAACAACCAGGCTCTCGAGCTCCAGTCTCTTTGGCCAAGGCCCTCACAGCAGTGCGGCATGTTCAGAAAGTCTCAACAGTGAGGGGCTAATGGGGCAAACTTGCATGATTTATTTCCCAAGGACAGGTAGGTAGCCATGTTGGCCTGCCATAGTCAAAACAAAATAAATCCTATATAATAATCTCCCTATGTCCCTGCGTCCACCGTCCGTGTGTCAGTGGAATTCGCAACTGGGCATGCGCCCCACTGACACAGGGATTGGAGCAGGGATTGGAGAGGGGGGCGTGTCCGGAAGGCAGCGGCGGCGCACGCGCGTTGTCAGTTGCGCCAGCGCCGCTGCCTCGCACGGACATGGGGAGGATGGCTTCCTGCCGGGGTGCCCCTGTCCGCTGCTCCTCCTGCGGAGCCGCTGGCTGCCGGAGAGAGAGAGGCGGCCGCTGGGCTCCAGAGGAAGGAGGGCAGCGGGGTTAAAAAACAAAAGGAGGGTGGCCGCCGCTCCCCCCATATACTTTCTAGTGCCCGTTTTTGTAACGGGCTTAATTTATTAGTAAATAATAAAATTCCTTCCAGTAGCACCTTAGAGACCAAGTAAGTTTGTTCTTGGTATGAGCTTTCGTGTGCATGCACACAAAAGCTCATACCAAGAACAAACTTAGTTGGTCTCTAAGGTGCTACTGGAAGGAATTTTATTATTATTATTATTATTATTATTATTATTATTATTATTATTATTTTATTTCCCAAGGAGAGTTTTTCCCCCAAGTCTGGAGCAGCAGAAGCATAAGAATGCTCAGCCAAATATAACCACAGCTGTCACTCCTGTTACTTGACACTTGGGCCACAGGGTGGGGGAGGCATTTCCCACTGCACTGCCGAGGGAGAGCCATTAGCCCCATCAAGGTCACAGCCTTCTTGTGGAGCTAATTGAACAAATGCAATGAAGCAGGTTAATGTATTAGCACTGCTATTCTCCTCGGTATGAACTCCAGGGCCATAGTCAAGACTCTCGCCATGGGCACAAATTTTATTAACAGTGGTACCTTGGAAGTCGAATGGAATCTGTTCCGGAAGTCTGTTCGACTCCCAAAACGTTTGGAAACCAAAGCACGGCTTCCGATTGGCTGCAGGAAGCCGCGTCAGACATTCGGGTTCCAAAGAACGTTCGCAAACTGGAACACTCACTTCCGGGTTTACGGCGTTCGGGAGCCAAAATGTTCGACTTGCAAGGCGTTCGCGAACCAAGGTACAACTGTACTGTTAATCAGCAACTTAAGGGACACTTAATAATAAGATGCACCTCTACCGATTTTAATGAAATCTTTGGAGAACCTTTGGCCTTCCAGGTGTTGCTGAACTACAACTCCCATCAGTACCAGCAAGCGTGGCCGATGGCCGGGGATGATGGGAGTTGTCGTTCAGCAAAATCTAGGTCAAAGGTTCCCCACACCTGCTGTAACTCTATAGATACTGACCTGGGAATAATTTCCGTTTAATTCATGCCAGTTTACTTCTGAGAAAAAGCCACTAGCTTTGGGCTGCAAGTCTGTCTAAAGGAGGAATGGGTAACTTGAGGATTACCAGATGCGGTTGGGCTCCAACATCTACCAGTTGCAGGTAGCATGGTAAATGGTGGGAATCCCACAACACCTGGAAGGCTACAGGTTCCCCACCCATGGCCTAAAGGCGAGGACAGTTGCTTAGCTGCATCAGAACCCCATGGGAGCTGGCTTGTGGGGAGGACACAAAACAGGCTGCAGTGGGCTTGAGTCACCCCCAAGCAGCCTTCCTATGTGAAAACCATCAAGGTTTCCTTACCCCAGCCTCTCCTTGCTCTCTTCTGGCGTCAGCTGGTCAAAGGTCTTGGCCTCATCTGCACCCAGGAAGGCATCGTGGTCATAGTCGAAGTTCTGTGCATCATCATGGACCTTGTCGCTGAGCTGAGGTTCATGGTGGATGCGATCCTTCTTCTCGGTGGGTTTGCTCAGAACACAGACGGTCCACAGGGACAGGTACAAAACGACTTGCCGAACAGCCACAACCATGGTGATATCCTTGGGAAATTAAACACAGGAGCAACCGTTAGCTTGTTTTAAGCTGCAGGTCTTCAGGCTTCCAGTGGGGACCATCAGTCACGCCACATAATTGCCCTTCTGCTAGATGCTTCCAACTGCAGAAAAAGGACGTTATAATTAGCAGGCTGCCTGATACCACTCGTCTTAATTAGCAAGAAGTGATGGCATTTGTGATCACCATGTTGAATGGGCCCAGATGACCCCTGAGGCTATTATTTTTTTCATGGCATAGAGGTATCAACAACTACCGTGTTTCCCCTATTTTAAGACACCGTCTTATTTTTTTTTTTCCTTAAGAGAACGCACTATGGCTTATTTTGAGGGGATGTCTTATTTTTATTACGTAAGCCCAGCCCTACGTTTTCCTTGGTGCCCTCCTATCACTATGGCTTATTTTCGGGGTACGGCTTATATTTCGCAAATGCGAAAAAATCCTGCTATGGCTTATTTTATGACGTCTTAAAATAGGGGAAACAGGGTAGTCGAGCACACACTAATACGTTGGGTTAAGCTAAATGTAACTGACCACACACTGCCCTCCTGCAAACAGGCTATTTTGAAACTACAAAGAACGGAAGTCGTGACTTATTGTGTAGGTGTTTAGAAATAGAGAACTGCAGCCAAAGACTTGGCTAGTTCATTCTGATCAATGGGAATTTCACTCCCCACATGCCACACCTCTTTTGACAGTGCTGTCCCCAAAGCTTGCTGCCTCCAGAAGCTCCCTTGTTCATCCACAACTCTGCTGCAAACTGCACACAGCTCGGGGTCCCAAGTGAACCTCCATTAGGACAAAGGAACAGGAAGGAGGAAGATAGGTAAAGGGACCCCTGACCATTAGGTCCAGTCGTGTCCGACTCTGGGGTTGCGGCGCTCATCTCGCTTTATTGGCCGAGGGAGCCGGCGTACAGTTTCCGGGTCATGTGGCCAGCATGACTAAGCTGCTTCTGGCGAACCAGAGCAGCGCACGGAAACGCCATTTACCTTCCCACCGGAGCGGTACCTATTTATCTACTTACATTTTGATGTGCTTTCAAACTGCTAGGTTGGCAGGAGCAGGGACCAAGCAACGGGAGCTCATCCCGTCGCGGGGATTCGAACCACCGACCTTCTGATCGGCAAGCCCTTGGGCTCTGTGGTTTAACCCACAGCGCCACCCGCGTCCCTTATACAGGCTTGCAAAAGCAGCCTTTGCCATCAGCTGGCTGGAGTTGATAGATGTTGTAGTCCAAAACATCTGGAGGTCACTAGATTTGGAAAGGCTGTGCGGAGGGAAGGAAGGTAGCTCCGTTGGCAGAGCATGTGACTCCTTAATCTCAGCGTTGTGGGTTCAAGCTCCATGTTGGGCAAAAGATCCCTGTATTGCATGGGGTTGGACTAGATGACCCTGTGGCCTCTTCCAACTCTACAGTTCTATGATTCTAAGGATACAGCACCGGCTGACAGATGGAAACTAAGGGAGGCAGAGGGCAAAAGGAAGGAGGGACACAGAGTAAAGACTGGTGCTTTTTTATTGGCCCCTCCTTCCCTCAACTCTGCCTCCTCCACCATCCATTCATTTCCTCCGTTTCCTTTCCAGCCAGTTCTGCTATGCTTCTGGCTAAACCTGCCTCTGGACTCCCTGTATCTCCCCCCCCCCATATATATATATATATATATATATATATATATATATATATATATATATATATATATATATATATATATATATATATATATATATATATATACACACACACATACATACAGTGGTACCTCTACTTACGACGATAATGCGTTCCGACGCAATTTTCGTAAGTAGAAAAAATTCGTAAGTAGAATCCCCATAGGAATGCATTGGGGGGGGGGAATTCGTAAGTCGAAAAATCCGGGTCAAAAATTCGTAAGTCAAAAAAATCCTATTAAAAGCGGCCGCGACGTCTTTTCGTAAGTTGAAAAAATTCGGATGCGGCGGCCATTTTGTTTTACCGGAAGTCACTCGTAACTCGAAAAAAACCTAAGTAGAGTTACTCGTAAGTAGAGGTACCACTGTATACACACACACACACACACACACACACACACACACACACACACACACACACACATTCATTCATTCACACGATCACAAGTATACCTTACAAACACATATTTTGAATACAATTACATATTTGACTCCCCCCCCCCCCTTTCGTGGTTCCTATTCTTAAAGAAATCAGCCCTGAGTGCTCACTGGAAGGACAGATCCTGAAGTTGAGGCTCCAGTACTTTGGCCACCTCATGAGAAGAGAAGACTCCCTAGAAAAGACCCTGATGTTGGGAAAGATGGAGGGCACAAGGAGAAGGGGACGACAGAGGACGAGATGGTGGGACAGTGTTCTCGAAGCTACTAACATGAGTTTGGCCAAACTGCGAGAGGCAGTGAAGGATAGGTGTGCCTGGCGTGCTCTGGTCCATGGGGTCACGAAGAGTCGGACACGACTGAACGACTGAACAACAACAACAATTCTACTTTAGATTTTTAACGCTTCATATTCCACTTTGCTCCATTTCTTCCTTCCTTTTACCTTAGTAGTGTTTTTAACTGCTTGATTTAAGTTAATCCTACTAATGAACTTATTTGCATGCCCAAACATTTCAGATACAAATTTTCCCCATTCTTTAATAATCCCCCCCCCCTCGGTTTCTTACTACACCCATCAGTTTTGCCATTTTGGCATAGTCCATCAATTTAATCAGCCACTCTTCCTTAGTTGGTATAGCATCTTATTTCCACTTCTGGGCAAACACCATTCTGGCTGCGGTTGTGGCATACAAGAGCAAATTTTAAGGTCCTTCAGAATCTCTATATTCACAATCCCTAAAAGAAAAGCTTCTGGTTTTTTACTAAAGGTTATCTTAAACATTTTCTTCAATTCATTATAAATCATTTCCCAGAAGACTTGTGTTCTTTTACAGGACCACCACATACGAATGTGCCTTTCTTTTCTTTACACTTTCAGCATGAGTTTGAGTGGACTCCCTGTATCCTTGGCCCACACCTACAGTAATAAGAATGTTTTCACCATCTAGACTAGCCTGTGACTTCTTCGCACATGGCATGCTGCTGTTCAATGCTCATTTCTTTAATCTACCATAACATCATAGGTGTACAGCCCACGGAGGGTTTGCTTGCAGATTCATAAGCTTCAGGAAAGTATTCAGCACAACTGAGTAAGCCCTTTTGGAATTCAATGCTGGTGTTTTGTTACGTCCTTTTTTAGGCTTAAGCATATCTCCCTCTGCAATGCTGTGAAATTCCATCTTGAAGGAGGATTCCACAATGAGGAACACTAATAATAACAACCTCTCCTTTTTGTGACATACCTACAGCAGATAGGAAATGCTCACCTAACCTAAAATGATAATAAAAAAGTCATCAGGCAAGAGCCCTCTGAGAATTGAAGGGGAGTGTTTTCCTGCCAACTACAAAACACTGTGGCAGTACAGAATTTGCTCACCGTTATGGAATTTCAACAGCTCCATGCGTAAGGAGATACACAATTTATAGTCTCGCCCAGCCCAGGGAGAAAAATCACATCACAGGGAAAAGAGAGGAGGGGGATCAAAGTCACCAAACTGTTTCGCCAAATGCTTAAGATCCTGGGGGAGAGATTCAAGCCCCTCCCTGCCGCTAAAGGCATCGTATATATTCTATGTACGCGACGCACTTGAAGGGGTTCTCGGCAACTTGCATTCCAGCAGCAAGACTTTTAACTATTTATAGCACATATTCTTCCACCACCACCCTTCGGATAACTGTGGAGCTAGCTCTGCATAGGCCACGAGAGCCACCACAATACCTAATGAAGGCCTGTATGGAATTGACGTGACGTGAGAAACCTCGCCGCATGCCTCACTGCAGCCCAAGCAGTCTTTTAATCTGAAAGAAACAGGGCCGGAAGGTCTCAGGGGGCTGGCTCCCTAGTAATGTAAAATATTTTTCAGAGAAGTCTGAAAGTCCAATTTCAGTTTTATCTGGCCCTGTGAGCTAAGCATTCCAGCGACGCATTATGTAAGATGTCTCTTCTGCCCTATGTACAGAGTCAGTTAGCTGCTCCTGTTCAGTACTGCCAACACTGGCTTAGCAGTGCCTCTCCAAAATCTCAGGCAAAGGTGCCTCAAGGCAGCCCTGTATAGGGAAGTTTTTAACCTGTGATATTTTAATGTATTTTAATATATTGGCTGGGGAGACCCGGCCAGATGGGCGGGGTACAAATAATAAATTATTATTATTATTATTATTATTATTATTATTATTATTATTATATCTGTTGGAGGCCGCCCAGAGTGGCTGGGGGGACCTGGCCAGATGGGCGGGGTACAAATAATAAAGTATTATTATTATTATTATTATTATTATTATTATTTCCCTGCAACTTACAATTCTGCAATTGGAAAGGCCTGAGGGACGGCACAAATTACGCCCAGAAACCAAGACCAACCAACATGCATGGAGCACACCATTCGCAGCTTGCGCTGACCTGGAGCTCTGCAGAGCTCAAAACTCTGCTGCACTGCCTTTCCTTGGACCACAGTCCCCACCTTACAAGCACTCTATTATTAATTATTATTAATATTAATATCATCATCATCATCTACCTCAAGGTGGCTTACAGATAAAAACAAGAACTGCTAAAAACATAGAACAGATTAAATGAAAACAATGAAATTTCTCCTTACCTGACACAAAAATGGCTTGCATCCAACCAGGTTCTACTTAATAGTAGTGGACCCATTAAATCAGTAATGGCCAAACTTGGCCCTCCAGCTGTTTTGGGACTACAATTCCCATCATCCCTGACCACTGGTTCTGCTAGCTAGGGATGATGGGAGTTGTAGTCCCAAAACAGCTGGAGGGCCAAGTTTGGCCATCACCGCATTAAATTTAATGAACCTAAGTAAATCACATCTATCACTTTCAATGGGTTTACTCAAATATCCAATACATTTTAGTGTTCCCATGTCCTCTGGTTATCTTTTTGTGACCCTGATCCCGTCACATACCCTTTCTGATGCAAACCCACGCTCATTTTGACAAACACACTTTCTCCCTTAGTGCATAAAATCTCGTGAAAGTTACACTGGTCAAGACTTTTCAGCCTTCTACAAGCCCAGGCAATCTCCCACGACACACACAAACACTCTTTTTTTTTGAGAGAGAGAGAGAGAGAGAGAGAGAGAGAGAGAGAGAGGGAGAGAGAGAGAAAGGGCCAAGTGTGTCTGGCATTGTCTGGGGATAGAAAGCAGAATCAGCCAGGAACTTTTCTGGCAAAATAGTCGGGCCTATTCCTACGCATACTGGCAAACGCCAGTGATATTTTGACAACAATGAAAGTCTCTCGTTAAACTTGCCTTCCAGGCATATGTGCTGGCCTGCACTCGAACATGCCCAAAACACCTCTCCAAACATAATTTCCTCTTGAATTAGCTACTCGTATCCAAGCGAGCTTTGCTTTCCCATTAATGACAACTTAAAGCCAAGGTGTTACACAGAAGTCCATTTATAATTAGCCCACTTTATTGCAAGGAGCACAACAATTATACACAGGCACATAAATCATTGCTGCACAATCCAGCAATAGAAGCGGGGAAACACGGGAAAAACTGAGTTCCAAAGTGCAGAACAAGGTACACCTTTAAAGGAGAGATTTTTTATTTAAATTTTAAAAGTCCATTTATTTTTTTAGATACTTCCTAAATAAAAAATGCCTAGCAATTGGTTGTGATGACTGTAAATACATATTGTCTAAAACCACTGAGCCTCTTGGGCTTCCCGATCAAAAAGTTGGCGGTTCGAATCCCCACAACAAGGTGAGCTCCCGTTGCTCGGTCCCAGCTCCTGCCACCTAGCAGTTCGAAAGCATGTCAAAGTGCAAGTAGATAAATAGGTACCACTCCGGCGGGAAGGTAAACGGCGTTTCCATGCGCTACTCTGGTTTCGCCAGAAGCAGCTTAGTCATGCTGGCCACATGACCTGGAAAAACTGTCTGCAGACAAACGCTGGCTCCCTCAGCCTATACAGCGAGATGAGCACCGCAACCCCAGTCATTAGTGAATGCAAAATTCTTTTGGAAAACTTTAAATGCAAATCTTTTTGAAGCCTGTATTTTGAAAGTATGGGACACTGTGCTTATGGACAAATTGACCATTTCACCAAAGAAATATCGATCCGGGAGGAGAAAGACTCACAACTTCTATACAACATGATATCCTTTTATTGACTTCGTTAGAGCATTAGATAATGCTCACAAGCTTGTCAAGCTGCATCAGAGTTACAGCCCCCCCCCTCTATTTTTATGAAGCAAATGACTTCATAAGAGGGTCAGAAGTTGAGTTCAAAAGCACAACTGACTTCCCTGCACACAACAAAGCTTCCTCTCCCTCCCCTTTCCCACCCACCCTCAAAATCAGCTACAAAGGGTTGAGGGAGCACATTTTGGGGGTGTGCAGAGGGAGGAGAGGGAATGGAAGTTCCAGCAGAACTATGCGCATGAGGAATTGGATACAACCCATCATGCTCACATTAAGGTCGGATTTCATTTTTTAAAACATGCTATTATTAAAAACTGACATGGATCTGTGAATCCAATTTAAGATTTATTTATTCTGAAAAGTCAGTTGTTTTGTAAAATAAAAAAAATAAAAAAACTATGCTGCATAAAACCGGCTGAGGACTCCAACTGGCTTACTCCCACTTCCAATTCTCTCTTTTTTTCCAAGGTATTAGGCCTATTCTAGCTGTTAAAACCACAACATATTAGACCAGCACACAAACACATGCTTTAAGCAAATCACCTGTTTCTCCAAGTATCTCACACATTGAGCTGTTTATATCCATGAGCTATTAAGCACAGTCAAGAACAGGAGCCAGCAATCTCAATCGCACATCCAATTTGCAATGTGCCTGCACCTCGAATTTTCTCTGTCCCCCAAACCCATCATTTTGAGCTATGACACAAAAAGGAGGGGATACTAAGGGACATGGACAGCAGGTGGTTGATAGTAGGGGGGGGTTGGGGGGAGCAGAGTGATTGGAGGGGAATCACTATACAGTGGACCCTCGACTTACAAATGTAATCCGTTCTGAATGGGCATTCGTAGATCGGAAAAAATCGTAAGTCGAGTCCCCATAGGAATGAATTGGGAGAAAAATATCCGAAAAAAACCGTACGTCGAAAAAAACCGCATCTAAACTTCGTAAGTCAAGGAAACTGCATCTAAAACGGCAACGATTTCCATTCGGAGGTCAAAAAAATCGTAAGCGCGCGGCCACTTTTTTCACTCGTAACTCGAAAAATGCGGAAGTCGGGTCATTCGTAAGTCGAGGGACCACTGTACAAAGAAAGATGCGAAAGCTGTTTGCATCTCTTATCTCAGAGATGGACAGACACGCTGTGGCAATTGTCATGTTACATACTTTGTCCATAGCTCCAGACTTGTTGTGACATAGTAGATTGGGCATATGTATTTAACGAAACAGTTCAGACAGGCAGCACACATAAACCTGGCTTGCGGGAGAGTTGCAGCGTGGTAATCCTCTCAGTGAGCACACACAACAGCATACAAAAACTGGTGCAATTTAAGGATGGGCAATTGGCCCACTCAACTAAAATTGGTATGCATTGCCGGAGGTCAAGCTTTCAGGCTTCAGCTAATGGTGCCTTATCCAGCAACCATATAGATATTGATCTCTTGTAGCCTTCCCTGAAGCATCTAATTAGAACTGAGAGAACTGAACCGGTCTTTGGACTCTATCTGATCCGGCAGGGCTCTTCGGGTGTACTGAAAGAGTCCACCAGGCAGCAATCGAAATTTGCCAGGCGCCAGGCACATTTTGTACCCAGTTGTTGGCCACTTGCAACCAAGTGAAGATGCCCAGATGGCGCCTGGTGTCTCCACCATCTGGAGGTGCATGCCTGGGGATCCTTGGATCTGAACTGTTTTCACATACTAGCAACACATCTGTAGAACTGTTACATTTTTTCTGCACAATCAGAATGAATTTCAGGAACCAAAAAATCGTATTGAAAAATACAACTTTCGAGCCATCTGGGCCAAAAAAATGGCAACTAGGCATTCGGTTTTGGTGACTATAACCCTGGTTTAAGGAACCATTTGGTGCCTAGCTTATATACCGTATATACTCAAGTATAAGCCGACCCGAATATAAGCCAAGGCACCCAATTTTACCACAAAAAACCTGGGAAAGCTTCATAGGAGCCACTGCCTGCCTCACTCGAATATAAGCCGAGGGCGGCTTTTTCAGCACAAAAAATGTGCTGAAAAACTAGGCTTATACTCGAGTATATAGGGTATATCTGAGTTTCTAACACTGGAAGTAACTGGGAAGGGCCAATTTCATCAGCTGAGCTATCTATGTGTGGCATGACACTCCAGACACTTAAAAAGGGCACTGCCCAAGAGAAGCTGGCCTCCTGCCTGGGGCTGGAAAACCATCTCAGATATCTAGGCACCAGGAGGTTTCATATATAATTTTAAAGAACCAGCATCAAATACTTTAGCTTCACACAAAAATCCTGTATACTGTATACCTTATTAGCATTCAGATTTTGTAGTTGCCCCACAGCCAGAGGCAATTGAAGTGTTGTACAGTAAAATAAAATGGGAGAAAATACCAACAACACAGACTCTGAAAATCATAAAACCGTTTCTGATCAATTAATATTCCATTAATGACTGGGCGACATTTCAAGGAAAGTATTCTTAAACAAACTTTCAGTAGCTTCATTCAAGTAAATGCTTAAGTAAATTCATTTACTTCATTCAAGTAAATGCTTATGCACAAGCTCCCAACAGTACTCAGAATACTACCATCAAGCAATCTGCTTTTCCCATCTTGAATGAAACACATCTAAGCAACAGCCTGATTGCCCAACATATATCCAGATGTGGTAGTCATTCACAATTGCCAACAATGCGTACAATGTACAGTGGTCTGAGAGTGACCTTAAAATAGCAAGCAATGTTATCATACCCTGCAAATACGGACAACTGCTAAGCATGGGAATAAATCAGGGCAACCACTTTTGAAACAGCTTAGAGCACAGCCACTTAACATAAGCAAGCTACCTTTATGAAAGAGTGGATTTTTACACCCACTGATTGCACATTTATGGATGAAAACCTCTTAGTGACCCAACGAGTACAAAACCAGAGAATTTGTTACATCAGACTAATACAGAGTATGAGATCTCACATACATGGTGTTAGAGAGCAGCCTTCCTCATCCAGATGTTTTGGACAACTTCCATCCGCCTCAGTCAATGGAAGTTGTAGTTCAGAACATCTGCAGGACACCAGGTTGGGGAAGGTGGTGTTACAGTGTCCTTGATTGCGCAGCAAGTACAAATGTGTTGCTGTTTTTCATCTTAAATCTACTGTGAATGAATTGGACTGTCAATGGCTATCAGTCATGATTACCCAACATGAAACCCCCACATTCAGAAGCAGAAAATCCCCAAGTACCAGCTGTTAGAGAAGACCATTACCTTCACACCCAGATAAAATAGCTGGCTACTGTCAGAGAAATAATGACAAATGTTTGTGCAGGGGATCAATCCATGCCAGCCAGTCAGTCCAGGTGAAGTGGAATATTTGGAAATATTGCTGAGTTCAGTGGCACTTCCTCTCTCACTCCCTGTTTCCCACGCCACCACCGAGAAGGCCCTCTGCCTGGTTCCCTGTAACCTCACTTCTCGCAGGGAGGCAACCGCCAGAAGGCCCTCAGCACTGGACCTCAGCCCAATAAAAAAACCAACCAACATTCGGTAGCTGTAACTTTCACATCCTGCCCAAACAAAAATGTGAACTAGTTGGACAATTAGCAAAAACCCGGTAAGAGAAGTTCCTATATGCTTACTGTATACTTGCTTCACAACAAACTGTCCTTGCATTCCAAGTTATCACTGGGTTGTTTCTTGTCTAATTAGTCAACTGTTCTGTATCTTTCAAAATACCCCAAACCATCAGGGAAGAGCTTGTACCTCAATGACAGAGTACACTGAATACCCAGGGTCCAAGATTCAATGCCCAATTAAGGGGTGTCTCGGGGAAGGAGGGCCAGGAAAGCCCCTGCCATTCATAGTGAACAATACACAGGATTACATGAGCCAATGGTCTGTAATTCTACAATGAAGGTTAAACATAAGAAAAGCCAGTTCAATGGAGATCCTAATTACCGGTACAACAGTTAGAGCATGGGGAGACAAACTAAGGCCCGGGGGTCAGATCCGGCCCAATCTCCTTCTAAATCCAGTCTGCGGAAGGTCCAGGAATCATCTCTGGATTATTTGTGGGGCCTGCCTGGTGTTTTTACATGAGTAGAATGTGTCCTTTTATTTAAAACTAGTGGACGTTCAGCCCGTTACATTAATGGGCGCTAGAACTTTATTTACACCCCCCCCCACCTAAAGAAAAAAGAAAGAAAGTCTCTTCACTTGCCTCTGTCTCAGGCCCGGGCAAGTCTCCTACTCCCCCCCCCACTTATTTGTGTTCCTCCGGCTCCCGGAGAGACCACATGACTCTCCCGGGGAAGGAGAGGTGCATCGGATCCCCAGCACGGATCTGCACGGGGAGGCCCCCATCCCTCTCCTGGGGAAGGAGAGAAACAGATGCAGCGGGTCCCCAGCGCGGATCTGCACGGGGAGGCCCCCATGCCGATCCCCCAGCTTGGCGCTCCCCGGCGGCGAGGCTCCCGCTCCTTCCCCGCCGCTTACAATGTCCGTCCGGCAGCTCCTCTTGCTGTACGGCGCCCGCTCCCGGCACTCCTCTGCTGGCCTCCCCGCTCAAGCCCCGTCGCGGGGTCGCGGTTGGCCGGCCATCGGCGCTCCGTTCGGGGCTCGGTTAAAAATGGCCGCCGCCACCCTCCTCTCCTCTCAGCGCCTCTCAGTCTCTACGCCGTCCAATCCCTGAGTCCGTGCGGCACATGCGCAGTGGCGCAATCCACTGACACACGGACTGGACGCAGGGACACAGGGACTTTATTATATAGGATGCATCTCTGGGTCATTTGTGGGGCATAGAAATTCGTTCATTCCCCCCCCCCCAAAAAAATATAGTCCGGCCCCCCACAAGGTCTGAGGGACAGTGGACCAGCCCCCTGCTGAAAAGGTTTGCTGACCCCTTAGTTAGGGCTTATCCACACTTAGCTTTTGCCCCGTTCTTTCCAGGTTCTTTCCATTTTCCCACACAAAAAACACACCCTTTTTAGTGCTCCATCAGAGCTAACGTCAATTTGGGTTTTCTGTGGATAGCTGATTGCTCCATTTGAGCTTTAAAGAGTGGGTTTCCTTAGAGAAAACTCTGTGGCAAAGGGGGTTGGGGGCTTCAGATACAGAACTTTAAAGCCATGACCTTCCTCGAAAGAGCAAATAAAAAGTAAGGGTGCAGAAGCCCCAACGCTCCTCTCTTTTTAATCGCAGCAACTGGCATCCAGAGGCATACTGACTGCAATAGTGCAAGCAGAACATAGCCACTGTGGCTAGTAAGAGTTGATATAACCGCATGGAGGATAAGGTTCCTATATGGTTCATTTATTTATATTAATTTGTTTATTTATTACATGTATCTCTCTTTCTTCCTGTTTGAATACATATATATGTTAGAGGTTTTTTTAACGCACAAGGGAAGAAAACACTCAGTGAAGTCACGATCAAACTGATCAACAGGAGGTTCAGAACCAAGGAAAACGGTACTTCATAAACCGTAAGCAGCTTAATAAATTTGCTGCGTTTTACCTTAAAAAGAAAAGGCCTTTTAAATATGGTTAGTAAAGACTACTCCAGTCATGTCTATCACAATTGCTCAGCCCAGAGGCAGGATGAACCTGAGCACCAAATTAGAGGGTGGGGTGAATCCTGACTGATGGGCAAATTGACAGGCGGACAAAAGAATTCACACCTAACGGTGCCGTAGAGAAGCTTCCCCAGCCTGGCGCCCTCCAGTCGTTCTGGACTACGACTTCCATCGGGTGGCGAAAACGGCAAGGGAGGCCCCGCTGGCGGACTGCCCAGCTATTGCTGCTTATTAAATTTATATGCCGCCCTTCATCCGAAGATCACAGCGCGGTTTGCAGAATAAAAACACAAAATGCAGAACAAAACAGGACACAGCAGCAGACCATCACACACAGAGAGAGAGGCGACCATTGCATAGAATAGAATAGAATAGAATAGAATAGAATAGAATAGAATAGAATAGAATTTATTGTCATTGTCCCAGGGACAACGAAATTACTTGGCTGCTCCATCCACCCAGATAGGGCACTCCACGCAAAGACAAAACAACTACAAAAACACGGATTAAAACCACACACAACCCTACAAGACGTAGGCCTGGGTGGCCCCCGGGTCTGACCCTACTTCCGTGTCCCTGCGCTTAAACACGCAAGTCCCCAGGCCGTCGGAAGGCGATCATAAAGGACCGAAGGAGGCACGTCTGGATCTGGCAGCCGTCTTGGTTGCCAAGACCTCCTCGGCACTGGGAGCCTTTTGTTTCCCCGGAAGAAACCCTCTCGCCTTCCTAGACCATCCCCGGTCGCGTTCACACGTGAATCTGAACCCGGGTCAGAACAGCGGCACCCCCCTCTTCTGGAGTAGCACGTGCTCGTGTGAGCGCGCCTCCCCGCTTTAGCCGCTCCCGAGCTGGCCCAGTTACCTTCCCCGTCCTGCCGCCGTGGCCGCCGCCGCCTCCTCGGCTCCCTCCGCTTCTCCCCCTTCACACGACGACCGGAAACGGCCGCGCCAAAGGCCAACCCTCCCCGTCGCACGCCCCGCCTCCTCCTGGCCCTACACACCAATCAGAAGCCGCCGGCCTTCCCTCGCGGCTTTACCATTGGCCTTCGCGGCTTCTTACGCCCCTCCTTCCCCATCCCTCCTCCCTTCCCTTAGCGGACCGAAGCTGGACGAGGCGGAGTGGGTGGGAGGAGCCGAAGGAGAAGCGGCTGGGAGCGGATTGGCTGGAAAGCGCCACGTCCTCACGGCGCGCGCTACGGCTCCGCAGGGAGACACGCGAGCCGCCCTCTTCCGAAGCCGGCCCTCCGCGCGCGCATGCGCTGAGCGGGAAATGGGCGCATGAGGGAGGCCGTTGGAAAAGGCGGGAAAAGCGGGAGGCGCTGAGGCGGGTTGGTTTTTCCAGTCAGGAAAGGGGAAAGGACTCCTCAAGAGTAGTTTCCCAAATGTGGGTCTCCAGCTCTTTTTGAACTGCAGTTGCCATCATGGTAAATGCAGATTTCAAGTAAGAATGGAAGGGTGAGGGTGGTGAGCTATAATAATAATTTAATAATAATTTATTATTTATACCCTGCCCATCTGGGGTACTCCTGAGAGAACAACAACAATGCCATAGCTCAATGGCAATAATTTAGCAATTTAATAATTTAGGCTCCTCTTCTGGGAAGTATCACTAAACTGAAGGGGACTTACTCCTGAGTAATAATAATAATAATAATTTATTATTTATACCCCGCCTATCTGGCTGGGCTTCCCCAGCCACTCTGGGCGGCTTCCAACAAAATATTAAATACAATAATCCATGAAACATTAAACGCATCCCTAAACAGGGCTGCCTTCAGATGTCCTCTAAAAGTCTGTTTTTCTCTTTGACATCTGGTGGGAGGGCGTTCCACAGGGCGGGTGCCACCACCAAGAAGGCCCTCTGCCTGGTTCCCTGTAACTTGGCTTCTCGCAGTGAGGGAACCGCCAGAAGGCCCTCGGGGTGGTGGAAATGGGTGAAGGGAGAGCACTTCAATCTCCCAGGACACTATACAAGATCTCAAAGTAGTTGTCTTATTGCAAAGGAATTTCAGAAATAGACTGGAAAGAGAAGTTGCTGAATTGCAACTCATTACCAAGCTTAAAACCATGGAGAGTCCTGGTCTGAATAGAGACATTGGATTCTTATCTCATTATACATGACAAAGCTTTTTTAACCTTCTCACCCCTTGCTTTTTCCTGTAAGACTGGTAATTGCAGCCGTTAACAGGTTAACAGTCGTCAACAGGTTTACTACAGCTATCAACCTTTCACCCATTTCCGCCACCCCTCTGAGTAATACCCCTCCCACCCTCTCACTATATATAAGGGTCTGGTGACTTCTGTTTCAGTGTATCTGAAGAAGTGTGCATGCACACAAAAGCTCATACCAAGAACAAACTTAGTTGGTCTCTAAGGTGCTACTGGAAGGAATTTTTTTTATTTTATTTTGTTTTGACTATGACAGACCAACACGGCTATCTACCTTTAACTAGCATCATATGTTCCTGATACATAATCCCACTTAGCACTCTCACCTCAGCATTTTGCATTATATGGTGTTCCCTGTCTGCCCCATATATTATAGAAGTCCAGTCTGAAGGGAACCTACGGCATGGATAACTGAAACTGTCTTGGACTGTGTAGAGTGACTGTGTAGAGCAGGCATGTCCAAAGTCTTTTGGGGGCTTAATCCAGCCCCTGTGGCAGTCTTATCTCCTGGGGTAAAATCCTAAAAACAACTTCAGTCTTAAAAAAAAGCTCAATAAAAAAAAAGTCGGCCCTCATGCATGTTCACTTCATCAAATCCTGCCCTCTTTGAAAAAAAGTTAGGGCACCCTTGGTGTAGAGTCACTATTGGCACACCAACCTAAGCTGGCTAAAGGCGTTCCACACCACAAAGGACACTTGCGCCTGCCATGACAAAGCTGAATCTAAGAGCACCCACAAATTGCACACTTTCTCCTTGAAGATGTATGTTCTCGTCCTCAAACACTGCTTCAATCGGAAGAAAGCTGCACTCGCAGAGCTCAGACGATGCTTGATAACGGCATCAGTGTTGGCCCTTGTGGAAAGATAACTGCCCAGGTACCGGTAGGAGAGGTGATCAACACTTTCCAATGTTACACCATTGAGTTGGATTTGTGGCACTGCAGAGGGGTTGTTTTGTGCTTGTTGGGGCAGCACTTTGTTTTTTTGGGTGTTGAACAATAGGCAAAGCTTTTCATAAGCTTCTGCAAAGAGATTTAGGATGGTTTGGAGGTCACACTACGTTGCACACACTACGTTGTCATCAGCATATTGAAGCTTTATGACAGAAGTTAGGGTAACTTTACTCTTTCTCTTTGCTTTCAGCCTAGGTGAGTGTAGCACGTTGAGCACCACTGACCTGAACAGAGGAACCAACCACAAGGCATCCCCAGTTCTCAGCCAAACTAGAGGCTAGTTAAGGAAACTGATTGCAGATGCCCTCAGTGGTGTCAATCCCCACTTTGGATAGTTGTTCCTCTCCACTAGACCTTTTCAGCAAGCAACTTATTTTGATGGTGGTTGATTTCTACCAACCGGAAAGCTCGCAGCACCAGAGCAACTTGCAAACAGATGCCCTTCAGGATGTCCAGTAAAGGGTAGCTGAGGTTACGGATACTGCAGAGGACATTCAGGAGGAATTTCAGCAGGGGCTGCAGGATGCTGTTGAACAAAGCAACTAGGAAGGGTTCCAGCATTTGGTCTCCAATTGTAGTTAAGAGGTCAACCACCAACACCTGAATGAAGAGAAGGGCACCGTCAGAAGCAGCTGGTTCTTGCAAAATACATTAACTGTGCAACCGACTACCTCAAGACTGGATCCTTGACACACACATCTCCTACATTAGCTAATGGACAGTTGTGCATCACATCAAAGATGTCCCAAAACAAGGAGTGTCAACAGATGGTATCAAACACCTCAAAAACAGCATAGGCATAAGGAGTGATTAAAATCATAAAAAGCATAGAATTTGTAACAGATGAAAAGAACAAAACTCTCCTTTCTGGCCACCATAAATTAAATAAAAATTTAAAAGTTGCCTTGTTCATGGGGGAGACTTGGGTCTCCAGGAGAAAGCTATTTTACAGAAAAAGCCACCTCTGAGAAGACCTTTTCATATGGCCCTCCTTGCAGTCCAAACTTGGCACAGAGATGGCAAACCTCAAGACATTTGAGGTCATTGTGGAATATGGGGTGAAGCTAGTCTTTCAGGCACTTCGGAGCCTTGTTCTTTAGGAGTTTTTAAATCTTACTCTGGTTGTATACTCATTTGAAACTCATTCTCGCAGAAGACTAAATTTCAAGGCAGTAAAGAACACCACCTGGATAATAGAAAAATGAGTTGTAAAAGAAATGAAAAAGACTTTCGGACTATATAATGGCCACTTCATTATGTTTAATTACAAAGTCGCTGGGCATTGCAATACAGTCAGAGAAAATAAAGAAGCAATAAAAATACTGTAAGGCTAGAAGCACCTCTTGTTATTTTGTGGATGGGATTCAGTCATGGGCACACTGCACCATTAACATGGATTTGGCATTCTTGGGCAACAAACCTGCATCCAAACTCCCCCACCTTGAGTTTTGCAGTATGGAAAGTGATGGGGAAATGTGCTGGAAAGCATGGGATGATCACTGCCTGGTGCACATTGTAACTGAAATAAATTATCCATGAGCAGCTGACATCTAACCTCCCGGCAAACATAATTCAAACAAATCAGGATGCTTTGATCAACAAAAAGGTTACTCTGACCTTAGTGTTATGTTGGGGTGGGAGAAAAAATGAAAATACCAAAAATACCAGAAGACAGTAGGGATGATGGGGAAGATCGGGGGGGGGGGGGAGAGACCCCTGTCCTATTTGTGTGCAGCAGAATGAGAAGCTGCAGTGGTGGAAGGAGAATGTCCTTGGCTTCTGGATACATCCAAATTTAGTATTCTGTTACATAATCTATGCTTAAACCAGGGGTGTTTTTTAAACCAGAGGTGGGCAACCTAATCTCATGTGGCAGCAAGAAGGGGGGAAGAGAACTGGAGAGGAAAGTAGGGGGGAGGAAGGGTGTCCCACCCACCTACGGCTCTGACCTCACCTAGTGTGCAGCTGCCAAGAAATCACCCCTGAGGAAATGCAGCCTTTGAAAGCAGAAGAAAGGTCCACATTTCTAAGCAGTCAAAAACATACGCCTAACCTCCCTTTTTTGGCAAGGAAATGCCCATTTCTGAATTAAGAGCCGATGCAGAGTTGAGGTAGAGTCCTCTCACCTGGAATATGGATTTGTTGAGAAAATGGATCAACTCTACTGTGAAAATGATGGGTACATTAACTAGGATCTTCAGGACACCAAATAATTCTCTCAAGCCTTGCTGAATCATCTTCTCAGAACTGTCCAAAATTGTGGGGCGAAGGAAGAGGTGGGGGGGGGGAGAGAGAGAGAGCTTCAAAGCTTGGCAAGAAAGAACAGTAGGCCTTGCTGGAATTTCCTTCCTTTCTGAGCCATTATACACCATCCTGGAGGCTATAAGCTATGGCTGTGCTCAGGGTTGTTATTTAAGGGGCATAACTCAGTGGCACAGCACCCTGTTTTGTATGTCCAAAATCTCAGGTTAAGTCTACAGGTAGGGCTGGGAAGGACTCTTGCCTGTAACCAGTGCTTTTTTTTTCTCGACTCAAGAAAATCACAATTTTATAGTTCAAATCGGGGGAAATAAAAACAGTAAATGGACAAAAGTACAAATATTCACAAAATGTTAAGGGGTATGCATACCCCTGCCTCCCCCCAGAAAAAGCACTGCCTGAAACCCTGGGAAGTTGCTGCATCAGTGTAGGCAATACTGAGATAGCTGGAACAGTGGACATAAGAACATCTCTAATAAAACAGACCAAAGGCCCATCTAGTTCCAGCATCCTGATCTCACACTGGGGGCATCTTCCTTCCTCAGTTTTACATATGCTAGTTACCTTTCAGCCACCTTCAACATGTAGACTGTATCATGATGTCTTCTAGGCTGGAAATAATGTCGATCTTCATTGTCTGTACATGTAGCTGAAACGTCAAAAAATTAAAAGGATGGACTTTAGCATTAAAAACATTCCATCTGGAAGGAGGACACGGGGTCCCCAAATCGAACAGGATAATGCACACGGTGCCTTATGGTGGTCCATGCTCAGGCCCAGCAATTGCTATTAACATAGCAGAGGTTGCCCTCTTGTGGCAAAAGAGAGACATAACAAGAAGTACATCACAGCAACTTCACTGAAAAGCAGATGTGGAAAAGACAGCTGCCGTTCTCTACATGCTATCCTAATTCACAGAATGCATCTGCTGGCATAAGGTTACTAACAGGCTTATTCTATTATTACGACATGCTATAAGTAACAGCTAAGCTAAACTTGCAGCGCAAAAAACTCCCTTGCAGCAGAAAGGTTGACATTTCAGCACACACCCAAAAAAACTATTTAATAAAGCTTTTGCTCTTTAGAGCAAGGGTAACTAACCGATGGCCCACATATGTATGTAAGTTCCCACCTCCAATGTTTTTTGTGGGCCCTCAAGGCCTCCCCAAATTGAAACTTTCTTTTGTATTGTGCTTCTGGGTCCCTTCACTGCAACATTATGATGCCAAAAGGTGGGGGGCAAGGTCTGCCCAAATCTGTCCCTTAATACCCCTCCATAGATATCCCACTGTAGACCCCAAGAGCCCCCCAAATTTGTCAATTTTTATATATCAATATTTATATTCTCAAAATCCATATTTTAATGACCACTCCCATGTTCTTGCACTTCAAACATACCCCCTTTAACAAGTGGCACAAGGAAAGCTGAGCATAAGTCAGTGCAACCCCCTTGCCTGGAAAAGAGTTAGTCATCCTGCTTTAGAGGCTAGTTGTACCTTTTCTGGCTTAGGATTGTCTCTGATTTTTAATGCAAGTGCTGCTTGTTTAATTTTTCTGATCCACTGGCTTTTCATCTGCTGCTTGTCCCTTCCTTTCCTCCCTCTCTCTCACACACACAGTTTGATTGCTTTTCTTGTATTTTTATTATTGGTTTATTTCATAAAATTTATGTACCACTTGATTATTAAAAAAATATCATAGCAGTTTGCAAAAAGAATAAAAATATACAATTTTATAAAACAATTAAAAAACTATTTAAAACAATAAAGGCAACAGTAAACTAAAAACAATATAACCAGCAATAAGCTACAAACACACCAGCATTCTAGGTATCTGGGTAGGCCTGTCTAAACAAAAATGTTTTTAGCAGGTGCTGAAAAGAGCACAGTTAAGTCCCCTGCCTGGCGTCAATACGCAGCGAGTTCCAAAGATCAAGTTCTTACAAATGTAGAACAGGTCTTAAGTGGCACCTATATTATTTTTGTTAGCTGCCTTGAACTTAAGGAGTGTTTAGTCCCAGGCTTAACCTGCTTAATATCCTTTTAGACTCCTTTATTCCCCTGTGTTTTTGTTGGAAGACGCCCAGAGTGGCTGGGGCAACTCACTCATATGGGCAGGGTATAAGTAAGAAATAAATAAATCATCATCAGAAAAAGACACTTGGGCTTTGGGCGGAAAAATAGTTGAAGAGCAGCTGCAAACTCTTCACACACAGGTTCAGAATGGAGCATTTTCTGTTCTCCCATGACGAGCTTACATTTTGCTCTCTGGCTTCCAGCATTTCCAATACACATGCAACATTTTCTGCATGTAGTTATCAGCAGGAATCATTTCAAAGTGTTCCCATTACATCAGAAGAAGCCCCGGGGGAACCCACACGATTGTGATGCAATTTCAAACAACACCTTGCTTTCCACAAAGCCTAGCCCTTCCCCAGCTCCAGATGTTGCAAGGATCCACAAGTCTCTGGCAGAGAAGTGGCCTCTCGAGCAAAGAGACCCTCAGAAACCCAAGGCATTGTGTACATGCTAAAAAGAAGAAGAAGAGGGGCACAAAAAGGTTGCCAACTCTTTCACTTCCTCTTCACGTTCCAGTTCAGAGGCCCACATCCTTCCGTTCTCACTCACTGCTAGAAAGTTCCACTTCCCAGGGCTGAAGCAGTTCCCTTTGCCACTCGGGGAGAAAGAGGTCACATTCTGATTCACACAGCCTGGCAGCCTTCCAAGTTGCGAGACACCCATTTTTATCACTTATTAGAACCCTCGAGGTTTATCCCCCGGCGCCAGGTGCAAAATGCAGGCTCAAAGGGGGTTCCACTCCCCCCGCACACACCCGTGAGCCATTCACTGGGATATGCAAGTAAAAATCTATGTCTGAGTTCCTGCAGCAGCCTTCCCCAATCTGGTGCCCTCCAGATGTTTTGGGCTACAACTGGTGGGAGTTGTAGTCCAAAGTTTCTGGAGGGTGCCAGGTTGGCGAAGGCTACACTATAGATCGGGGACCCTGACATAAAACCCTACAAGCAGCCAGCAGATCTGCTCAAGGGCACAGTCACAGGCAACCAATTAATAATCGTTATTTGATGGGTGGAGAGCACTGAGGCGGAAAGGTAAGAAATAAGCACATGGTGGAGAATTTATTTTGCCCGTATTTTCCTTGCTATTCTTAAATGGCCAGGAGTCAGAAACCGCCTTCAATCTCCTACAAAGCAGTCAGAGTTTAACAGGAAATCCCATTCTACCTTCTGGGCACCGTCACAAATAGGACTGGGCACAATCCTTGGAGATCAAAAGGAAAAAGTAAGCTCTCTTCCTTCCCACCATTCCAGCATTGCAATGAAGGAAAATTAATTCCCGTATTTTTCGCTCTATAAGGCGCACCTGACCATAGGACGCACCTAGTTTTTAGAGGGGGGAAGCCCAATTTTTTTGAGGATCAGCTCAAATTTCTGCAGCTTCTTTTGCAAAGGAGAAAAGCCCCATTTTTTGAGGATCAGCTCAAATTTCTGCAGCTTCTTTTGCAAAGGAGAAAAGGCCCATTTTTTGTGGATCAGCTCAAATCTCTGCAGCTTCTTTTGCAAAGGAGAAAAGCCCCATTTTTTGAGGATCAGCTCAAAGTTGTTGAGCTTACTTTGCAAAGGGGAAAAACCCTGTTTTATGGGCTTTAACTCACAGTTCTGCAGCTTCAGGAGAGAGAGCCATTTCTACAATTTCCAGACAGATAATCTAATCAGCCAGTCACATCTCGCTGGGGAAACAGCCTCCCTCTGCAAGGGGGCGGGGCTGGAATCTCTCTCCCTTATCTCTCTCCCCAATCGTTTGCTGAGCAGCTGCTCAGGGGGCTTCCTTTCAACACCCCCTTCTCTCTTTTTTTTAAAAAAGCATGATCTGCAGTTCAGCTCCAGGGACCACACATTCGCTCCATAAGACACACAGACATTTCCCCTTACTTTTTAGGAGGAAAAAAGTGTGTCTCATGGAACAAAAAATATGGTGCTCTCGATCTCCAAGGACCCATCTCTGAAGATCAAGGTTGCTTCCAGACAACTTGTCTATTGAGCTTATGATTTGTTTGCAGGGAATATTAGACTACGACATTTAACCAGCGCTTATTCTGCTGTGTCTGCAGGGAGGGTAGACAACATTGCATCAAGCAACCGTCTTCCCGCACTTTCCAGTGCATAAGAACATCAGAAGAGCTTGCAGGATCAGACCAACGGCCCATCTGCTCCAACCTCCTGTTCTCTCATCGGCCAACCAGATGCCTTTGGGAAACCCATAAGCAGGATTCGATCGCAAGAGCCCTTTTCCCAAGTCTGTCATGTGCCTGAAGGAGGGTCCAGGCTACGGCCTACTGCAGTAAATGCACAAGTTGGGTTCGCTTAATGTCGAGTGAATCTTTCATTTACTGAAGTCTGTGCTTTGTCCTGCCCCAAACCTGTTACGCCATTCTGGCAGGGAACCCTTTCATCTCTTGCACAGCATCCATCAGAGGGTGAAGCCCTTAATAAACATGATTCTCATGCCTCCCTAGAAAGGAAGAGTCAGCTGCCCAAAGGAAGCCCTTGCACCCTGAATTAACTCTGGCTTGCGTGGATATTCCCTGCGGTTGGAGGATGGATGGCGGCTAACAGATTGAGGTTGAATCCTGACAAGACAGAAGTACTGTTTCGGGGGGACAGGGTGCGAGCGAGTGTGGGGGACTCCCTGGTCCTGAACGGGGCAACTGTGCCCCTGAAGGACCAGGTGCGCAGCCTGGGAGTCATTTTGGACTCACAGCTGTCCATGGAGGCGCAAGTCAGTTCTGTGTCCAGGGTGGCTGTCTACCAGCTCCATCTGGTGCGCAGGCTGAGACCCTACCTGCCCACAGACTGTCTCGTCAGAGTGGTGCATGCTCTAGTTATCTCCCGCTTTGACTACTGCAATGCGCTCTACGTGGGGCTACCTTTAAAGGTGACCTGGAAACTGCAATTAATCCAGAATGCGGCAGCTAGACTGGTGACTGGGAGCGGCCGCCGAGACCACATAACACCGGTCCTGAGAGATCTACATTGGCTCCCAGTATGTTTCCGAGCACAATTCAAAGTGTTGGTGCTGACCTTTCAAGCCCTAAATGGCCTCGGTCCAGTATACCTGAAGGAGCGTCTCCACCCCCACCATTCAGCCCGGACACTGAGGTCCAGCGGCGAGGGCCTTCTGGCGGTTCCCTCACTGTGAGAAGCAAAGCTACAGCGAACCAGGCAGAGGGCCTTTTCGATGGTGGCACCCGCCCTGTGGAACGCCCTCCCAGCAGAGGTCCAAGAGATAAACAACTATCTGACATTCAGAAAATAGCTGAAGGCAGCCCTGTTTAGGGAAGTTTTTAACCTGTGATATTTTAATGTATTTTAATATCTGTTGGAGGCCGCCCAGAGTGGATGGGGAGACCCGGCCAGATGGGCGGGGTACAGATAATATATTATTATTATTATTATTATTATTATTATTATTATTATTATTATGCCTAATATCAGTTGCAACGCCTTAAGTTACCTTCTGTCTGGGTGCCTTTGCTGAGGGACTGCATCCCATCCTGAGCTCTGGGTCTAAGCCAACCATCCAGGCTGCTCCACTCAAATCTCTCTTCCGTCTGGGCTGCCACCGACTTGGCCACCACAGGTGGGGGTTCTCCTGTGGGACAAGGACAGATTCAGGCTACGACGCAAGAGGCGATTCAGCTACCGAAACCTCGAGGCCGCAGACACGGGCTATTTCATACATGGAGGGCGTAAGAAATGGCATGAGGAAAGGAATGCCCCAGCTGGTAGCCCAATGAGGAAACTGGAACTGCCTTCCTGGATTGGGCCAAAGTGAATTAACAGTAATAAGCTGGGTGCCTTTCAGAGGTTAAGAGCACAGGCATGCAGGTGGTGGTCTCAATTATCTCCTTACAGGTATTAGAGGTCACAGTGGGCAGGTGATGTTAAACCTAAGACCAGCCTGCTGGATCAGGCCCATCTAATCCAAATGTCTCTTCTGGGAAACCTGCAAGCAGGATTCAAGCAGCTGTGGTTGGAGGAGAACACTGCACAGACGAGGGGGAATTAAAGGAGACACAAGGGGTTCACAATCCACTATAAACCGAGGTATAGATGGGCTCTTAATCTCATCCATTTATTCAGGATTGTACTGCTTATCCATGAATCGTGCCCCACACATCTCTGTATCTTTGTGTGACAAACAGTATCCTCAGAGTGAGTTCTGGCAGCAAATGCTTGATAGCATCAGTTCCTTATAATCTTCATTCATTCATTCATTGCTGCAACCAGAAAAATCTCCAAGCCACATAGATGCAGAGATTGCTGCTCCTGCTCTCTTACAACCTGAACTTCCATTCTCCAGAGAGGCAACAGGGCCTAAGGGCCAGGAAGAGAGGCGTTTGGAGTGGGGGGGGAGGAAGAGAAGTGACTACAAGACTCTGCAGGTGTATTCTGCCATGCGGTGCCTTTGCATGTGATTTTGCCAGCTTTTGCATGTGCAAAATAGCATGACTCAGATACCACCCACATCCCCAGGCTCGGCATTAGTTCCCAAGGCACATCTACATTATGGACTGTGGTTGCTTCCAGTTGGCGTGCTTATTGAGTGTTTCATCTTAATTTGCCTACACAAAGTTTGTGGAGGCTATGTTCACTGTTTACCGAGCATTCATTCCAACTGATGTCATGAAAAGCATCAGTTATCCCACACTTCCCATTGCATTTCCCCATCTCAAAAGCCCTTACCACAAAAAAAGTCTGATTTCTTTTCTTTCTTTTTTAAATGCTTCTGGATGCGAAGTTTGCTGTGCAAGAACAACGAAGTCACTTTTAATTCCCCAATCTGAATTCACCAATATATACCACTGAATTCCACCTGCAAAATAGTACCAGTGGTCTGATCTACTCAAAGAGAAGTCCCAATGAACTTAGTAGAACTTACAGCTTAGTCAAGGCATGTGCGATTACTGCCTTAAACGAGTTTACTACCTGGAAACTGTTAGTTCTGTAAGGGGAGCAAGGGATCTGAGAATTTGGGGTATCCCTGTGAAAACCAATTACCATATTTTTCACTCTATAAGGCGCACCTAACCATAACGCACCTAGTTTTTAGAGGGGGAAAGCCCCATTTTTTTGAGGATCAGCTCACATTTCTGTAGCTTCTTTTGCAAAGGGAAAAAAACCATTTTTTGAGGATCAGCTCACATTTCTGCAGCTTCTTTTGCAAAGGAGAAAAGCCCCAATTTTTGTGGATCAGCTCAAAGTTGTTGAGCTTACTTTGCAAAGGGGAAAAACCCTGTTTTATGGGGTTTAACTCACAGTTCTGCAGCTTCAGGAAGCCATTTCTACAGTTTCCAGACAGATAATCTAATCAGGCAGTCACATCTCGCTGGGGAAACAGCCTCCCTCTGCAAGGGGGCGGGGCTGGAATCTCTCTCCCTTATCTCTCTCCCCGATTTCCTTTCAACACCCCCTTCTCTTTTTTAAAAAAAGCACGATCTGCTTTTGCCCCTGGGCAGTTCAGCTCCAGGGACCACACATTCGCTCCGTAAGACACACAGACATTTCCCCTTACTTTTTAGGAGGAAAAAATTGTGTCTTATGGAGCGAAAAATACGGTACTGGAAACTGCAGGAGAGGAGGCGGCATCCCTGTGAAGATAACCTTGAATGCCATCAAATTCCTGTGACCTTAATCCCTCCTGCTCACCTGCCTCAACCACCTCCTTTCAAAGTTTCTGCTCTGGGACCGTTGCCCGTCCCCCCTTTTTGAGGATTTACCTATTAAAACTTCATTGAAGCCATCAAACGGAAGATCCTCCTTTCTCCCACCTGATTTTTGTACGAGTTGGTCCACACTGATGTTAGCAGGGTTGTTCATCGTGGAGGAGTCGCGTCGACCAGCATTTGCCCATGTGCTGATAGGATTAGAAACAGAAAACCAGAAAGCATCATGCCACATGCAGTAAGTTAAACTTCCTGCCTCCCCCTGCCAGTCCAGCTCTGAGTGTTTATAGGGAGCCGCCACCTGTTTTAACTACTGATTCATCTGCGAGTGAAACCAGCAGCTCCTCGGGGGAGAAGCAGTTAGTGGCTGGGAGCCGAGGGGTGCCAGGGGTCCAGGGATTGAGTGAGAGGCCTGTCACCACCCAGCAGGCTCAATCGGAGGGAGAGTCATCAGGTCCGGCGCAGAGATTACGTAGGAGGAGGAGGCAATTTAGGCTGCCAAGACTGTGGTGTTGGCGCCAAAATCGGAGGGAGGCACTTCCGGATTCTGCTAGTGAGTGAACAGACATGATAAGACTGAGGTCTGCACTGTATATAATTGAGCACTGATTAAAGACAGATAGCGTGGCTCTCTTATTGAACAACCGATAAGGGAAACCTGACATTCCCCATCAATAAAATCCAAACCTGTAGGGGTTCCGACAGTCACAAGAGAACCACTCTCTCCAAGAGCACCAAAGAGCTAAATCTCCACACTCCTTTGTATCATTTCCATGGTGGTCCTACCTCTTTTTCACCCATTTAGCTTCACAATCCCCTTACTTCATCTCCGAGAAACAATCAATGGCATAGCAACATGGGGGCGGGGGCCGTTCCCGGTGCCATGTCTCCGAGGGTGACAAGGCATGTGGTTTGGCGGCGGCGGCACTCCAGCGCTGTGCGGATGGTGCCAGGATGCTCTGCTCGCGGCTGCAGCCAAGAACGGAGGATCCTCCGTTCACGGCTGTAGCAGCGACGGAGGGATCCCACTGCCATCTGTGTGGCACTGGGGCAGCGGCGGCAGACCGCTGTGTGCAGCGCATGTGCGGCATCGCTAGGCATCCTTTCGGTATAGTGATATGTTGATTATGGATGATTATGGAAGCAATGTGAAGGTGCCCAAGCAATAATAAACAGATTTGTACAAATAGCAGCAGGATGACATGACCCGGAAGCTGTATGCCGGCTCCCTCAGCCAGTAAAGCGAGATGAGCACGCAACCCTAGAGTCGTCCGCGACTGGACCTAATGGTCAGGGGTCCCTTTACCTTTAAGATATCCATGACTTCCCTTCTTCTCTTTCCATGGTTCATTTTACATATCATAAATCCCTGCTTATTTTACCAAAACTATACCATTCAGTATTCCTTTATTGCGTCCATCAAAACTTGTTTACACTGTTGAATTTATCTTAATGCTGCCAGCGTTCTCAGCTGTACACAGTTATTTCCCATATATTCAATAAACGTTTCCCAATCTTTAAACGTTATATTCTTCTTGTTCTCTTATTCTATGTGTTAAGTCTGCGAGTTGTGCATATTCTGTCAACTTAAGTTGCCATTCTTCTTTGGTTGGGACCTCGCTCATTTTCCATTTTGGGGCTAACAAAACACGGGCCGCAGTAGTAGCATACCAGTACATAAATAACCTATGTCAACACCTGGGAATTTCCGTCTGGATTATCCCCAACAGAAAGGACTCTGTTCTTGTTGGGGGTTTTTTTTTGGGGGGGGAAGTACTTTTAAACATTATTTTCATTTAAAAGGGTAAAAGGGTATTGGGGGATATGATCCATAATGAATTGGCCATCCCTGCCTCCTGTGGAAGGGAGTTCCATAGGAGCGTTTGCCTTTACCGAAATGAACAAAACACAGCGCTCCGTTGCGCTTGAGCCTACCCATTCTGCTGCAGGAGGCCTTCTCCATCCCCCAGGCTGGTTCCTCTCCACCGTGGCTGCTGTTCATCTTCCTGGCTGCCGACAGAAGTTTGGCAACGTAACTCTTTAGGTAAAGAACAAGGAGGAAAAACCTGCTGGCATTTTCTTATGGAACGCTTAGCTTAAAAATGCAGCATGGATGAGCCCAGGGCCATCTTTACCCGGGGGTGCAAGAGGTGCGGGGCACCTGGGCACCAAATTCTGGGGGGCGCCAGCCGCTGAAGCTCTTAACTATCTACCCGTTATGAAATAATAAATAATTCTGATCAAGCTAGGAAAACAAAATACATATATACCTAGGTATTACCGAAATGTATACCTACTGTTTCACTAAAGGACTTTTGACATTGACACGCTCATTTACCAAAGACGCTTGTCAGACTCAATGACGTCGCTTGCCATTAATTCTTGAAATTAAGTCTTACATCAAAATATTATGTTGCCTATTGTATTGAGCTGCTATGCGGCAGCGGGGTGAGTCAGCGGCACCTGTGACACGACTGATGTTTCTCCTAAGTAGGAGACTAAACAATACTTATAAGTTTAAGTGTGGTGGTGTTGTATACTTAAGTATAAGTGCATTGTAAATAAATGAGCAAATAAAAAAGTTTATTTTTCCTCCCTTCTTTCGTAAACAAGAGATAAGGCATAAGAGTGGTGTCTGACATAAGCATAATAAAAGTTAATTTGGGGGCGAAACCAAATTTGGGGGCGCTGGGCAGATCTTTGCACCCCGGCGGTGCATATGCTAAAGACAGTCCTGGATGAGCCATTACGATTTATTTTGTAAAATCACCTTGCTGCAAAAAGCACTTGAACTCCTGTACACAAACACATTCCCCGTGACGGGGTGAGCTCCCGTTACTCGGTCCCTGCTCCTGCCCACCTAGCAGTTCGAAAGCATGCAGTGCAAGTAGATAAATAGGTACCACTCCGGTGGGAAGGTAAATGGCATTTCCGTGCGCTGCTCTGGTTCGCCAGAAGCGGCTTAGTCATGCTGGCCACATGATCCGGACAAACGCCGGCTCCCTTGACCTATAGAGCTCCCAGTACGTTTCCGAGCACAATTCAAAGTGTTGGTGCTGACCTTTAAAGCCCTAAACAGCCTCGGTCCTGTATACCTGAAGGAGCGTCTCCACCCCCACCGTTCAGCCCGGACACTGAGATCCAGCGCCGAGGGCCTTCTGGCGATTCCCTCACTGCGAGAAGCAAAGCTACAGGGAACCAGGCAGAGGGCCTTCTCAGTAGTGGCGCTGTGGAACGCCCTCCCAGCAGAGGTTAAAAGGATCAACAACTACATTTAGGGAAGTTTTTAACTTGTGATTTTGATGTATTTTAATATTTGTTGGAAGCCGCCCAGAGTGGCTGGGGAGACCCAGCCAGATGGGCGGGGTACAAATAAAAAATTATTATTATTATTATTATTATTATGACATTTAGAAAACACCTGAAGGCAGGCCTGTTCAGGGAAGTTTTTAATCTATGATGTGTTAATGTATTTTAATGTTGCTGGAAGCCGCCCAGAGTGGCTGGGGAGACCCAGCCAGATGGGCGGGGTACAAATAATAAATTATTATTATTATTATAGAGCGAGATGAGCACGCAACCCAAGAGTCGTAAAGCCAGGAGGCCAATCTAGATCCACAACTATCAGATGCATAAGTGCACATAGAGACCTACCTCTGATCAAGAGCAGGCGCTGGGGTTTCCGCTGTGGGATCAACTCCACTTCCCCACCTCCTTAGCTCCTCATCCGACACATGCGCAGCCTCCGCACTGAATTCTGAGTGCCTCCTCCTGCTCGCCTCTCCCCCCATGCTCTCCTCTTCCGCAGCTGCTCTGTCTATCAGCTCCTTTATTAATATAAGGCCTCCTTTTTATAATCGGGGAAAAAACTGTCTGGGGAAAAGGCGAGGGGGAAGGAGGAGGCAGATTCCTGGCTGACCAAGGGGTCAGCCAATCACACTCAGGCCTTTCAGCTGGAAACCAGAAGGAAGGACACAAGTCCCCCGAATTCAGAACAGGGGAGAAGGTAGTCCATGTGTCCTGCAAGCGACAAGTGGCGTTCCAAAGCAGGCGGCTTCATCGCTAGAAAACCAGGCAGGTCTGCTATCCCCTGTTGAGCTCAGCAACAGCCTCTGTTGGTGCTTACGCATGAGCAAGACACAAATGATAGAAATAAGGAGTTAAATAAAGCAAGCAAATGCACAAATCATAGAATTGCAGAGCTGGGAAGGAACCCCAAAGGTCATCTATTCCAACCCGCTGCAGTGCAGTTTATTTCCTTTTTTAAAAAAATTCTATTTATTAAATTTTTCAACACACATACATATCACCCCCACCAACATGTTATATAATATTCATTTCCTTAACTAAAAATACTAACATTCTAATATCGAAACAATATTTATACATCATAGTACATATTCCTCTATCACACCTCTGACATTCAACACCATTAAGCTTCATTATATTTTTTTTAACATACTTTATACCATCTTGACTTCCCTATTTTGTCGTCCCACCAATTTTCATTAGACTTTCTCTCTTCTTCTCCCCCCCTTTTTTTTCTTTTAGTTGTCATATAGTATATCATATTAAATTAAACATTGAACTTTCTACCATTCTTTATTTATATTAATTATTATCTGTCTTTCTCTTTAACCTTTATCTGATTCTCGTTCTTTCTTGTTACTGTGCAAAAGCTATTACAAAGCATAGACCCTGTTCATGTCACATCTTGTAAGCCAGTGTTTCCCAACCTAATCTAGGCAACGGCACACTTGTTTCATTAAAAAAATCTCGCGGCACACCGCTCCTCCCCCACCCGGCTGCGCCAGGTCTCCTGACCCAGAGTTACCTCTGGGATCAGCTGTAGCGCGGCGTCCTTTCTCCCGCCCATCAGCTGGGGCACCAGGTCGGGATTCTCCCGCGAGGCTGCTGTTGCTGCTGCTGCAGCAGCCAAGGGAGCAGCACCGCCCTGGCTTCCGCTTCGCCGCTGGGCTCCAGCAGAGCCGCCGCCACGGTCCTGTGCAGCCCTGGGCTGCAGGTCCCTTTTTCCGCGGCACATCAGCCGGTGTCTCGCGGCACACCAGTGTGCCGCGGCACACCGGTTGGGAAACGCTGTTGTAAGCAGATAATTCAGAAAATTGTCCCATTCTTCTGCTACCCTACTTCTTGAATTTTCCCTTAGTTTCTCTGATAGCACTGCATGTTTCCAATATGAGGCGATCAGTATTCTCGCAGCCGCCGTAGCGTATTGGGAAAACTTCCTGGCTTTACTTGGGATTATTTCCTAATGCTTAGTCATAGAATCATAGAGTTGGAAGAGACCCCAAGGGCCATCCAGTCCAACCCCCTGCCAATCAGGAAACACCATCAAAGCATTCTTGACAGATGGCTGTCAAGCCTCTGCTTAAAGACCTCCAAAGAAGGAGACTCCACCACCCTCCCTGGCAGCCAATTCCACTGTCGAACAGCTCTTACTGTCAGGAAGTTCTTCCTAATGTTTAGGTGGAATCTTCTTTCTTGTAGGTTGAATCCATTGCTCCGTGTCCTCTTCTCTGGAGCAGCAGAAAACAACCTTTCGCCCTTGGACCAGCTCACTTGGACCAGGGCTCCTCAGTCTAACCTACCTCGCAGGGTTGTTGTGAGTGCAAAGGAGGGAACCATGCACACTCTCTGCCCCGAGGTCCTTTTTTGTGGGATGGAGAGCATGAAACGGAAGATGCAGCAATAACCACAGCAATAGCCTCTTCACCGTTGTGCAGGCCAGGTGCGCTTCGATCCCTCCAGGTGCGTCAGAAGAGGAGCCCCGAATGGGGCCCCGCTCCGCAAGTGGCACCTCTATCCTTTCGTGACTCTGTGGGCGACGCCGAGCCGCGCACACACAGAAAGGCCGGAAACCGGGACCTTCCTGTCTTTGTCTCGTTGATTGGCAGGCCTTGCGCCCGCCCACGCCGCTCTTGAAATCCTCCCACCATTGGCACCTCAGTCCTCACGCGCGGCTCCGCGGCCACCAATCGCGGTGGAGGAAGGGAGCGGGAGAACAAGGGGGAGGCGGAGCCGAGGGAGGGAGGGAAGGAGGCAATGGGCGTGGCCAAGCCCTTAAAGGGCCCGGCGTCTATTCATGCTTTCAGGTATTGGAAGGAGGAATAAAGGTTTGGGGTGGGAATTTAAAAGAGGCTTTAACAAAAACAAGGAGAGGGGTCCACTTTTTCTCTGTGATGGCGATGCGGTGTCTGGAACAAGTCAGGGGGGTGCTGCCTTTTCTGTTCTGCACAACAGGCAGAAATCCAACTGGTGATGCTCCACCCAGCATGGAACAATATGGCACCGTACATATGTTGCAAGAATATCAAGGTCTTATATATATAATAATTGTTCATAAGTGTGCCAAGCAAAACAAGGCCACATGTCTGAAGCAGCAAAATGTCACCATTTCGACTCCCAAACTGACAAACTGTTTCTCTGCATGGAAGGAGGGGGGTGATTGTCTCAGGAAAATAAAGTGATAATTCCTGTTTTCCTGATACCTGAGTACCAGACAAAAGGGTGTGATTAACTTGGCTGGGAAACAGGGAAATGTAAATATCTCTTTTGTTTCACTTGATGGGTTTTCGGGTGGAGGGCAAGAGGAGGCATGGGGAGGGTCAAGGATGCTCAGATTACTGCTACCAGACCTCCCCTTTCATGATGTAGCTGTGATGTATCTGGGAGGGGGTCCTGGGTTACACCCCTTTTTGTGATGTATGTCTGATGTATAGGGGTGGTCTTGAGCGGGAGGGGGGGATTTCAAAACTCTATATAGGAGCTGGCACACCATTGTTCAGGGTCCCTCCTCCCTCCTCCATTTTGGGAGTGAGGGCCCTGTTTGCAACAGAGATAATAAAGATTTTGCTTCTCAATTTTTCTCTGGTTGGCCTCTGTAATTTGCTCCTACTGATGGAGAACCTGGAAAGGCTCTTGTGTACCCCATAAGGGAATAAGAGCAGATTTCTGTTTATTTCACATATGAACTGTATATGTTGCACATACTGGACTAGACCTTTACGATAGGAAATAGCCAGTAAAATTTTCACAGTTATTATAGAATAGAATAGAATAGAATAGAATAGAATAGAATAAATCTTTATTGTCATTGTTCCCTCGCGGGAACAACGAAATTCCTCGGTTGCTATTTCAACTCAAATAAGACACTCCACATAATTTAAAAATACTGATAAACACAATACAATACAATTCCCATCATCCCTAGCTAACAAGACCAGTGGTCAGGGATGATGGGAATTGTAGTCCCAAACATCTGGAGGCCCGGAGTTTACGTATGCCTGATTCAAAGGAACAAAAATCAACAATTTGGCAAACACATAATAAATTCAATACAACAACAACAACACCTAAGGTTTAAGGGCATAAAAACAAAGGAAAAAGAGAGAATATTGATGGTTACTAGCCACAGTGGCTATGCACTGCTTCCACATCCCAAGGCATCGTGCCTCTGAATCCCAGTTGCTGGAAACAGCAGGAGGGGAGAAAATGGTCTTGGGTTCGAATCCTGATTCCAGGTTTCCCATAATGGGCATCTGGTTGGCCACTGTGAGAACAGGATGCTGGACTAGATGGACCACTGGCCTGATCCATATGCTTACAGGGCTTTACAGCTCCCACATTTGAACTAAACCGACCATAGGTCTCTGTTCCTTGTACCAGCATACATCCCCTCAGGAAACGGGCTCTCACTATAACAAGGACCCTTAAAATCTGGCATGAATGTGCTACTCACCAGCTGAAAGACTGTTTCAAGAGCAAAAATTGAAATATTTTCGACCATTCAATTCTATGCTATATCAATCGCCGCACAAGCCATGTTTTGTGTTGTTTTTATGGGAAAGCATCCACTTTCATTGTATTTGTACAATGACAATAAAGAAATCTCTCTCAAATCCAGCAGGCTCTTCTTATGTTTTCATCGGGTCCCTTATGGGCTCAGCCTTTTCACTGCGTCACCTGAAGACGTAGAGCTGGGTGTCAACAGCATCCGGGTAACTCCTGACTCCAAGTCTTGGGATGACTTGGCTCGGTAGTTTCATGCATACTGAAGATGTGTCATCAGTCACTTTTAATTCTTGTAACATTTTAAACCCTTTTATTTATGACTAGTTGAAGTTAGCCCGTTACATAACGGGCGCTAGAGGAGGAGGAGGCAGGAGGAGGAGGCAGAACAGCGGCCGCTGGGGGGTGGAGAGAGGCTCCCTCCCCCTTCTTCTTTCCCCCCGGGGGCGGCGGTAGCGGCGGCGAGGATGGGGCGGCCCTCTGCGTCCGTGCGAGGCAGCGGAGCTGGTGCAAATGCCAACGCGCGTGCGCCGCCGCTGCCTCGCGGACACGCCCCCTCTCCGCCCGCTCCAATCCCTGCGTCCGTGTGGGACACGGACATGCGCAGTAGCGCAATTCCATGACACACGGAACGGACGCAGGGACACAGCCACTTTATTATATAGGATGCTGGACGGCCAGGCGGGCCTCCTTCGGGAAGGCGGGAGGGAGAAGCGTCGAAGAAATAATAATAAAAGATTTATTTTAGGGGGTGGTCACAGGGTGGGTCCTGAAGTTGAGGCTCCAGTACTTTGGCCACCTCATGAGAAGAGAAGACTCCCTAGAAAAGACCCTGATGTTGGGAAAGATGGAGGGCACAAGGAGAAGGGGACGACAGAGGATGAGATGGTTGGACAGCGTTCTCGAAGCTACTAACATGAGTTTGGCCAAACTGTGAGAGGCAGTGAAGGATAGGCGTGCCTGGCGTGCTCTGGTCCATGGGGTCACGAAGAGTCGGACACGACTGAACGACTGAACAACAACAACACAGGGTGGGTCACAACGAGCCTAAAATATAAAACAATCACACCCACCTAAACACAATAAACTAATATACATGTCCCCCACTATAGGGAAAGTGCTGTAGCTCAGTGGCAGGACATCTGTTTTGTATGTAGAAGGTCTTGGGTTCAAACCCCAGCATCTCCAGGTACCGTTGAGAAAGATTCCCTGTCTGAAATCCCAGTCAATGCCAACATTACTGAGCTAGATAGATCAGAATCTGATTCAAGGTAAGGCAACTTCTATTTTCCTTTTTCTTTGTATGTTAAAATATCTTAACCAGCAGACCAAATTTCTGCAAAAATTAAAAATTACATGTTTCTACTTGGTGCCAAGAGATCCCCAGTGTCAGGTGCCAGCCTAATCTCCATGGGGAAAGTGTTTCCACAACCCGGGTGCTACCACCGAGAAGGCCCTGTTTCAAGGTATGGATTTCAGTGAGCAATGGCTTGGCCAGAAAGTCTTCCCCGAATCTTGGTGGCTTCTCTGATGTATTGCTTTGTATTTGGGGTTTTCAGTCTTGTATGTATGTTTTTCTTTGAAAAATTACCGTGCTGAGTTTTCAGGAACCTAACATCTCACGCTGCTGTACCAGTTAGCACTCACACGGGTGCCTTCTGCGCTCTGTGATCACCACGCCACCTTCAAGGGCCACCCCATGTAGACCGCATTGCAGTAATGAAGCACGGGATTTGGGAACTATCTCCAAGCCATATCTTCTCCCCACAGGCCAGAACCGGCCTCATTCCACACCCTCCTTGAGGGTTTTTGCTTGGACAGATAAGGCCCTTTCTGTGGCTGGACAGAGAGGGAAGGAAGGGAGTAGGACTAGATGATTTAGTTGCCTTATGAGTCTGCAATTCTATGAAGGGTGGGTGCAAGTTGTTAATTAATAATAATAATAATAATAATAATAATAATAATAATAGGTATCTGAAGAAGTGTGCATGCACACCAAAGCTCATACCAATAACAAATTTTTAACAATAACAATTTTTAAATTTTGTTTCGACTATGGCAGACCAACACGGCTACCTACCTGTAAATAATAATAATAATAATAATAATAATAATAGAAACAGTCTCCCTCGGAAGGTGGTGGACTCTCCTTCCTTGGAGGGTTTTAAAGAGAGGTTGGACGGCCCATCTGTCAAGGATTCTTTAGTTGTGACTCCTGCATCTCAGGGGGTTGGACTAGATGACCCTTGGGGGTCCCTTCCAATTCTATGATTCTGTTCTATGATTAGGCTGAACCTCCAAACCCGGGACCTCAAAATCACAGGCTGTCCCTGTTAAGCGGATTTGTACTGTTTGAATATACATGGCAGGTGTTTCCTTTTTCCAACTCGGCCCTCAATCATTTCAGGAGATGCCACCATAAAGGAAATTGTTCCGTGGGTTGCGGGTGGGGGGACCTTTTATTGCTACAATAGAATAGAATATATTTTATTGTCATTGTCCCCTTCGGGAACAACGAAATTACTTGGCTGCTCCATCCACCCAGATAGGGCACTCCACGCAAAGACAAAACAACTACAAAAACACTGATTAAAACCACACACACTGATTAAAACCATACAATGATAAAACATAACAGGTAAGATTAGATGACTTCAAAGTCCAGGCTCCCCATTCAAGGCCGCGATCGCTCTGGAGAAGAAGCTGTTTCTAAGACGGCTTGTTCTTGTCGTCATCGTCCTGTATCTCCGTCCCGACGGCAAGAGCTCAAAGAGACGGTGACCAGGATGCGATGGATCTTTCACTATGTCCAGTGCCTTTCTGTGGCACCTCATGGCATAAATCTGCTCTAAGGTGGAGAGCGAGCAGCCAACAATGCTCTCTGCTGCCTTAACAACTCTGCCCAACCCCATCCTGTCCTGGGTAGTACAGCTTCCGTACCACACACATAAGCCACAAGTGAGCACGCTCTCAATGGCACAGTGATAGAAGGCAAGCAGCAGCTTTTGCGGAAGATGGTTTTTCCTTAGAATTCTCAGGGGAACTTGCTGGAGGCCCAACTCTGCGGAAGAGATCTTCCTCTGATTGCAGGTGGCATCGGGAGTGTTGCTAATCCTATTTCACCTTGTGCTATATAGAAACTCTTAGTCACTCTCAGCCCGGAGAATCCCTGGTGATGTAACTGGCGTATCTGGCAAAGGGGGTTGGAGGACTCCGGAGAATGTCTAGGGGAGTAGCTTTCTCGCACTAGCCAAGCCATCGCCTTTGCCTGGAGCCTCGAGGGGTTCAGGAAATTCACCCGGCCTGGCTCTTCCTAACTTCTCAGGGCGAGGCTTCTGGAGAATTCACACCAATGACTTTCCCCTTGCGATCACAAAATATCAAACTAAGGACAGTTCACAGGACAGGACAGGAGACAACATAGGCAGGATTTTGGCCACAGCTAAGACATGCTGAAGGGACGCGGGTGGCGCTGTGGGTTAAACCCCAGAGCCTAGTGCTTGCCGATCGGAAGGTCGGCGGTTCAAATCCCTGTGACGGGGTGAGCTCCCGTTGCTCAGTCCCTGCTCCTGCCAACCTAGCAGTTCGAAAGTACGTCAAAGTACAAGTAGATAAATAGGTACCACTCTGGCGGGAAGGTAAACGGCGTTTCCGTGCGCTGCTCTGGTTCGCCAGAAGCGGCTAAGTCCTGCTGGCCACATGACCTGGAAGCTGTACGCCGGCTCCCTCGGCCAATAAAGCGAGATGAGCGCCGCAACCCCAGAGTCGGACACGACTGGACCTAACGGTCAGAGGTCCCTTTACCTTTTAGACGTGCTGAGCTTAGTTGTGAGAACAGGCACTCAGTATGGATCATTGGCCAACCAGATGCCCCCATGGGAAACCAGCAAGGATTCGAACACAAAGCCCTCTCCCCTCTTGAGGTTCCCAGCAACTGGTATTCAGAAGTATTGTGGAGGCAGAGCCATCGATAGCCCTCTCCTCCTCCGTGAATTTGTTTAATCCTCCTTTAAAGCCATCTAGATTGGTGGCCATCCCTGCCTCCTGTGGGAGGGAGTTCCACAGGTTAACTCTGCACTGCGTGAAGGAGGACTTGCTGTTATCCGTCCCGAGTCTTCTGACATTCGGCTTCATTGCATGTCCACGAGTTCCAGTGTTAGCAGGGAGAAAAGCTCTTTTCTATCCATTCCAGGAATACTGTAATTATAAAGACCATGGGGCGTTTGGACTCTAGTCTCAAGTAAGCCATTGTGCACCGAAGGAGGGTAGCAGACACTTAGCTGTGCAAAAACCTAAAAGGATAGTTTAAAAAGGTAAAGGACCGCTGACCGTTATGTCCGGTTGTGAACAACTCTGGGCGTGCGGCGTTCATCTCACTCTATAGGCCGAGGGAACCGGCGTTTGTCCACAGACAGCTTCCGGGTCATGTGGCCAGCATGACTAAGCCGCTTCTGGCAAAACCAGAGCAGCGCACGGAAACGCCATTTACCTTCCCGCCGGAGTGGTACCTATTTATCTACTTGTACTTTGACGTGCTTTCAAACTGCTAGGTGGGCAGGAGCAGGGACCGAGCAACGGGAGCTCACCCCGTCGCAGGGATTCGAACCGCCAACCTTCTGATCGGCAAGCCCAAGAGGCTCAGTGGTTTAGACGACAGCGCCACCTGCGTCCCTCCAAAAGGATAGTTAACGCCCACGCCCCCCCAAAAAGAAATCTAGGGTGTGAGCTTCTGCATATGATGTATAAATGACCAAATAACTGACCTTTTGAGAACAGCTTTGCAGATGCATCCAAAAATCTTTGGGCCGTCCCAGCATCTGCTTTGGAGGAAGGAGAAGACACCTCCATTCCTGGCTTCGATGTCAAAACCTTTCTGATTGTGAGAAGGGTTTCTTACCTGAAGGCTCCAGGGCAGGTGACAACTCATGCACAATTATTTTTTTAAAAACAGATAAAACAGTGAACAACCAGACTGCTCAGTTGGTTAGAGCGAGGTGCTGATAACGACAAGGTTGCAGGTTCGATCCCTGTCTGGGACAGCTGTATATTCCTGCATTGCAGGGGGTTGGACTAGATGATCTCTGGGGTCCCTTCCAACTCCACAATTCTATGAGACAAAACCAGTGCCAAGGTTGCAGCCAGAGGACAGCAGCCTGAACCCAGCAAGGGGCTCCACAAAACCAAATAAATTATCCTGGCAAATTCATTATACACCTTCAGGCCTTTGGTTGATTTGATTGACACCCTATGCCCCTTTTAAAATGGGGGGGGTTGGAGGGGGTGTTCTTGGGTTGCTGCTTTTATTCCGATTACATATTTTGTGGTTTTATATTATGATTTTGTCCCGAGACCTCCGGGTATATGGCGGCATATAAATTCAATAAATAATCATGATTTTAAAAAATTCTGCAGCAGGTAAAGAACTCACACACACCTGAGATTGGCACAAGGACAGCTAACTCCCAATGGGCAACGAGCTGGGACAGGCATGTCCAAAGTTTGTTACGGGGGCTTAATCCGGCCCGCCGGATTCCGAGCACAATTCAAAGTGTTGGTGCTGACCTTGAAAGCCCTAAATGGCCTCGGTCCTGTATACCTGAAGGAGCGTCTCCACCCCCACCGCTCAGCCCGGACACTGAGGTCCAGCTCCAAGGGCCTTCTGGCGGTTCCCTCGCTGCGTGAAGCCAAGTTACAGGGAACCAGGCAGAGGGCCTTCTCGGTAGTGGCACCCGCCCTGTGGAATGCCCTCCCTTCAGATGTCAAAGAGAACAGCAACTACCAGACTTTTAGAAGACATCTGAAGGCAGCCCTGTTTAGGGAGGCTTTTAATGTTTAATAGATTATTGTATTTTAATGTTCTGTTGGAAGCCGCCCTGAGTGGCTGGGGAAACCCAGCCAGATGGGCGGGGTATAAATAATAAATTATTATTATTATTATTATTATTATTATTATTATTATTATTATTATTATTATTATTATTATATCCTGTGGCAGTTTATTTCCTGGGGTAAAATCCCCCAAAAAGCTCAACAACTTCAATCCTAAAAAAAGGCCAACGCATGTTCACTTCATCAAATCTGGCCCTCTTTGAAAAAAAGTTTGGGCACCCCTGAGCTGGGAACTGAGCCCGGGGCTCCGTCCTGGCTGATGGAGGGTGGGGAGAGATTCCCAGCGCGGAGGGGCGTGGTCCGGGACAGGTAAGGGCCTGGCTCAGGTGAGGCGCACAAGGACACCTCCCCGGCCAGGTGAGAGGCAGGTAACTCGATGGGGAGGGGATATATGGTCCTGCGAAGAAGTCTCCTTGGTGCGGGACATGAGCGGAGGCAGGCTCCCAGGGGATGCGCCCAGGTGAGTGCGCCCCGGCCAGGTGAGGGGGTCCCGGCTTCCTCCAGGTGTGCGCAACTCCTCCTCCTGCTGCTGCTGCCATTGGTCCCGGAAGGGAGGCACCTGCGCGGGCCCCGCCGTCGGGCGGGGGCGGCACGGCTCCTCCCCGCGGAAGCTGCGCGCCCCAGGAGCGCGCCCGGGGCAGCTGCTGCTGCTGCTGCGGAGACTCGGCTCGCCTGGCTCGGAGGCTGGCGGATCGCAGCCCTCGCCAAGCCCGGCAGGAGGACGGAGAGGAAGAGCCGGGGGCTCCGGGGGGAGATCGACGGCGCCTGGCACCCCGAAAAGAGAGCCGCGTCCTCCCTCGACGGCGCCTCCTTTTCTCCCAGGTGGGCACCTCGCCTCTTGCCAATCGGTCGGTGGGGGGGGGGCATGGGCGTAGCCAGGGGGGGCAGCTGCCTCCTCCGCCCAAATCAAGTCACTGAACGTCGAAGTTTGTTTTGGGGTCAAGAGAAAGCGATTGGAAACGAACATTTCCCATCGAATCTGCTAGGCAGCGCCAGAGAGAGGATCAGGGCGGGTGGGTGTCCTGCCCACCCCCCAGTAAACTGTATCTCCTGGCTACCTGCTGCCCCCCCCCCCAACATAAATCCTGGTTGCGCCCGCGGTGTGTTTGGGGGCTTCTTGGTTTGGGTGGTGGGAGAATGGACAGAATCACAGAATGGAAGAGTGGGAAGAGACCCCCAGGGCCATCGGGTCCAACCAGCCCCCCTGCAAGGCCGGAATCTTTTGCCCAATGTGGGTCTCGAACCCGCCACCCTGATAAGTCATATTCCCTACTGCTAACTGAGGTATCCCACCCACCCCTTGCATTTTTCTAACTCTCCTTCCAACAACACCCAGAGTCTTCTTTCTGTCTATGTGTGTTTGTGGGTGCTCCCCGTGCCAAAATATATGGGTGCTCTTTAGAATCTGCCTTTTTTTAAAAAAACAGAAAAAAAACTCCTGCATTGCAGGGGGCTGGACTAGATGACCTTGGGGGAGCCCTTCCAACTCCTCTCCGATTTAGAGCAAGAGACTCTCCATGTCAGGGTTGTGGGCTTGAGAGCCACGTTGGGCCAAAGAGCCCTGCATGGCAGGGGGTTGGACTAGATGACCCCCAGGGGTCCCTTCCAGAGTATTGCCTCCTGTTTGGTGAGCTTGTCCCTGTTTTGCTGGGCTCCAGACGTCGCCTTTGAGCCCTCGCCATCCAAATGCAGGAAAGAAATGTTCGAGGTTTGAAGTACGGTAGTTCTTAGCGAAAAGAATTTAGTTCTTCTTAAACAAAACGGAAATGTGCAGCTGTGTTCAACAGGGCTTGGAAACCGTGGCAGATTTGCAGCCTAGGATATTTTGTTAAGCAAAAACAAACCGACCCTAGAATTGGTGAGTTGGAAGGATGACGTATCGAGCTTGCATTTGAATCCCGTTTTGTTTTGTTTTAAAGAAAATTCAAAATCTATTTTTTCTTATTTCATGGTGTGTTGGTAAATGGCCTTGTCGTGGGTTGGAGCAAAAAACAACAACACCTCTTTGCAGCGGGTTGGACTAGATGACCGTTGGGGGTCCTTTCCAACTCTACAATTCGATGATTGTATGAAACGTAGAAGGCTAGTCATAAATCAATATATAACAGCAACAGTAATACCCAGGAAAGCACAGTATGGTTGTAGCTGCGCATACCTGTACCTTTGCCAACTTGGTGCCCTCCAGGTGGAAAGAGAGGGATCCAGGTGGGGTCTGGGAAAAGGAAACGGGGTCGGTCTGTTCTACCTGCCCAGACTGTCTTTTTTAATGGTCCCTGATGAAATCGGAGGTCTCCGCTGTGAGTCAAAGCTCTTTAACACCTTGCTTGTTCCTCTCCTCTCAGCTATGCAGAAAAGATGGTTTGTTTTTGCTTTGCAATGGGAAATGCTTGTGATGTATGAGCAGAATTAAAAAGGGCGCCAGCGTTGCGATCACTAGACGCCAGTCAGAGCCCTTTCCCAGGCATTTTGAGTATTGCATTGTGGGTTTTGATCTGGCCCCGTGGGCTTGGGTGATGGTTTCACTCGGTTCGTATTTGAATCGCGGCAAACTTTCCTGGGATCTGTTCGGCAGACAAATAATGTTTTTTAAAAAATTAATAAACAGCAGGCGCAAACACAAGGTCATCTTGAAGGGCTTTGCACCAGGAGCATGGCTGGTTTGCAAATACATGTTTTTTTAAAAAAAAGTGTGTGTGTGATCCCTTTTAAGATTGCAAAGCGCTTCGGAAAACATTTCTGACATTTGCTCTTGAACAGCCGCTCCGGGCACCTGGGATTATGTCGTGAGCTGAAAAATTAATGGGAAGAAATCAATTGTTTAAAAACAGAATATAAAGTTAAAATTGAACAGGAAATGGATTGGAATTTGAAAATGTGGAAACAAAATAAGTTTGAATTTCCAAACAAACCAAGCAAGTATTTAGCATGGCAACTAAGGAGAAGGAAAAATGAAAAAATGATAAATAGAATAAAGATAGGAGAAAAATATATAGTTAAGCCTCAGACAATAATGGAAACATTTGTAAAATATTATCAAGAATTATATAAGAAAAAAGACGAAAATGAAGAGGAAATAAAACAATATTTAGAGAAATATCGTTTGAGAATCAATATAGAGGAAAAGATGAAAGAGATAGACATGCCGATAACTATACAAGAAATTAGGAATGAAGATTATGTTGTGAGCTGCCCTGAGATCTATGGATGAAGGGCGGCAAACACATTTAACAAATAAAAATAGAATAAAAATTCTGTTTTACATTTGGGAAATCGAGGGAAAGGAAATGGTCCGAGCCATTAGAGGAACTGGATTTCAACCCAGAGCTCCTGTCCCAAATTCAACGCTTATCTACCGGTCCACATAATTGGGTTATATCTAATCTCATCCCCTGCTTCCTCGCCCCCTCCTGACCCTTCCTCCAAGTGCTAGCATGGTCTTTGATGCCTTCATGTGTTAATAATTGTAAATTTCAGTGATGCAATCGCCCCCTCCTGCTTAATCTGGAGGCTAAGGCAATTTACCTCTCAAACGCTGGAAAGGCAAACTTTGGGGAACGATGGGATCACTTTTGGTTTCAGTCCATTCTTTTGCCAGTTTTGACCACGGCCAATGGCTAACTGGGGGAGGGGGGCAGGCTCCCCCTTCAGAGTAGGCATTCGTGCAACCGCACATTGAGTGCAATAATAATAATAATAATTTATTATTTATACCCCACCCATCTGGCTGGGTTTCCCCAGTCACTCTGGGCGGCTTCCAACAGAGCATTAAAATACAATAATCTATTAAACATTAAAAGCCTCCCTAAACAGGGCTGCCTTCAGATGTCTTCTAAAAGTCAGATAGTTGTTTATTTCCTTGACCCCTGAAAGGAGGGCGTTCCACAGGGCAGGTGCCACCACCGAGAAGGCCCTCTGCCTGGTTCCCTGTAACTTGGCTTCTCGCAGGGAGGGAACCGCCAGAAGACCCTCGGCGCTGGATCTCAGTGTCCGGGCTGACCGATGGGGGTGGAGACGCTCCTTCAGATATACTGGACCAAAGCCGTTTAGGGCTTTAAAGGTCAGCACCAACACTTTGAATTGTGCTCGGAAACGTACTGGGAGCCAGTGTAGGTCTTTCATGCGGATCTTCACGCACAAAATGAATTTGTGGTGTGCACTGGTTGGGTGCTGGCCACTAGCTTGGATGACTGTAAAAAAAAAAATTAGGGCAGGCATGTCCGTTTCGGGGGCCTAAGTCGGCCCCCATGGCAGTATATGCCCTGGGATAAAATCCTTTTAAAAAGCCCAGCAACTTTAGTCCTAAAAAAAAGCTCAAAAAACTTTGGGGTAAAATCATAAAAAAAGCTCAACAACTTTGGCCCTCATGCATGTTCACTTCATCAAATCTGGCCCTCTTTGAAAAAAGTTTGGGCACCCCTGGATTCGGGTATAAGCCTATCGGTGGCTATGAACCACAGAGCCTCCATGTTCAAGGGAAGTCTACCTCCGAGTATTAATTGCAGGAGGGTGAATTATTGGGGGGGGGGGCTTTCGCCGCCTTTCACCGCTTGCGGGCGTCCTCAAGGTATCCGGCTGTACTGTTGTTGTTGTTGCTGTTGTTGTTGTTGTTGTTTTATGACATTTGTATACTGCCCCTCATCTGTAGATCACAAGGCAGTTCACAGCATAAAGGTACAAGATAAAAACACAAAATGCATGATGAGATGCTGAACTTGATTGATGGTCTGATGCAGCAGTCTTTGCATATAAATAGGTAAAGGGTAAAGGGACCCCTGACCATTAGGTCCAGTCGCAGACGACTCTGGGGTTGCGGCGCTCATCTCGCTTTATTGGCCGAGGGAGCCGGCGGACAGCTTCCGGGTCACGTGGCCAGCAGGACTAAGCCGCTTCTGGCGAACCAGAGCAGTGCACGGAAACGCCGTTTACCTTCCCGCCGGAGCGGAACCTATTTATCTACTTGCACTTTGATGTGCTTTCGAACTGCTAGGTTGGCAGGAGCAGGGACCGAGCAATGGAAGCTAACCCTGTCACGGGGATTCGAACCACCAACCTTCTGATCGGCAACCCCTAGGCTCTGTGGTTTAACCCACAGCGCCACCCGCGTCCCTCTTGCATATAAATACTTGGGCTGCAAACGGGGAATATGTCAAATTCTGGTTTCTCTAGGTTTCTCGTTTTTCCAATACTAAGTTATGTTCTCCACATTCAGCAGCATTTTAAGTGTGAATTTCTCCTAAGAGGCCCTTTACAGTGATGGCTAACCTTGACACTCCAGGTGTTTTGGGACTACAACTCCCATCATCCCTGACCACTGGTCCTGTTAGCTAGGGATGATGGGAGTTGTAGTTCCAAAACATCTGGCGTGTCAAGGTTAGCCATCACTGGTCTAGAATATAATTCCTCACTCTGGTCCATGGGGTCACAAAGAATCGGACACGACTAAACGATTAAACAACAACAAATACTTCCTCACAAAGCAATTTCCTGTAATATTACTTATTTGTTACGTTTATATCCCAGCTTTCTACTTCCTCCCCATTTATCCTCACAACAACCCTGTGGGGTAGGCTACACTGAGAGGCCGTGACTGCCCCAGGGGTCACTCCATGAGTTGCATTGCTGAGTGGGGATTTGAGCCCCGGTCCCTCCCAGGCCTCTTAGTCAAACCCTCTAACCACTACGCCACACGCCACACTGCCTCTCACTGCATATTATTATTATTATTATTATTTGGTATGTCTTTTTCACTAACGCACATTTAACCCTTATGCTTTCGTGCCCATTACTGGAGAACCACATTGCAAAACCGGGACAAGTGCGGATTTCGGTTTGCGTAGAGCAGGCGTCCCCAACCTTTGGCCCTCCAGATGTTTTGGCCTACAACTCCCATGATCCCTAGCTAACAGGACCAGTGGTCAGGGATGATGGGAATTGTAGTCCAAAACATCTGGAGGGCCGAAGTTTGGGGATGCCTGGCGTAGAGGGCAGATTAGATCGGTTTGCCTTTAAATGCCGACTGAATTGGATTTCTCGCAGTGAACAACTCCACTGGGATGTTTTTGCTCAAACGGCTCAGATTTTGCAGTAGCGAAAGTGAGCCGGTTCTTTTTTTTATTTAAGCAGGACCGGTAATGAGATGCAAACAGGAGGGGCAGTTTGGAATAGCAGAAGAGAAACTTTCTCAAAGCAGACAGTGAAATGATCAGAAAAGGACTCTAGAGGCCTGAAGGAACGCCTTGTTTGCTGCAATTTAGATTTGGGGATAAGGATGGAGATTGGCCAATCGTTGCTCAGTAACAGGACCTGAGAGGAAGGGTTTCTTAAGCCTCGCATTGCAAAGGAATTCTCCTTTTCCAAAATCAAAACCAAGTTTCACTTTGCCCCGGAAAAATGTTCTTGTTTCAGAGCAGGCAAACTCCGTGCCCTCAGCAGAGTCTCGCTTCCGTTGCATGTTTGCGTGAGTCCCTGTTCTGGCCGTGCCTCCTAATTTGAAAGACATCCGGCCAGCCCAGAACACCAACTCTAGCATCTTCCTTTAAGGTTGGGAAAGATGGCTGCATCTATGTCGGGAAGGGACCCAGGTGGCGCTGTGGGTTAAACCACAGAGCCTAGGGCTTGCTGATCAGAAGGTCGGTGGTTCGAATCCCCGCGACAGAGTGAGCTCCTGTTGTTCAGTCCCTGCTCCTGCCAACCTAGCAGTTCGAAAGCACGTCAAAGTGCAAGTAGATAAATAGGTACCGCTCCGGCGGGAAGGTAAACGGTGTTTCCGTGCGCTGCTCTGGTTCGCCAGAAGCAGCTATGTCATGCTGGCCACATGACCCGGAAGCTCTCAGCCAATAAAGCGAGATGAGCGCCGCAATCCCAGAGTCGGACACAACTGGACCTAATGGTCAGGGGTTCCTTTACCTTTATGTCAGGATAGCTCAGTCGGTGCGAGGTGCTTGATCTCAGAGGCGTGGGTTCGAGCCCCAAGTTGGGCAAATGATTCCTGCATTGCTGGGGGTTGGACTAGATGACCCTCCGGGTCCCTTCCACCTCTACAGTTCTGTGACTGAAGGCCCTGTTGCTCTCATTGCAGAGGTGCAGCAGGGTAGAGTTTGTTTGGAGCGATGACTCATGCAGAGATACAACAGCAGCCTCTTCGAATAATTTGGTTTCAGAAGGAGAACTGTATGTCCATAATCTTAATAGGTTGACATATCTTTGACCTTTCTGGCGTGGCTTCTTCTCCTTTCCAAAGATCCCAAACTCTCTGACACTGCCGCAGGATTTGGGATTAAGAGGAGATAACCCCAATCAACACACTTTTTATTTGGGAAAAGCTCAGTGAACAGGCTGCATCGCTAGGCTATCTATTGTAATCCGGGATGATTTAATTTAAACTAGGATCAGTCCTAGAATTAATTAGCCAGAGGCAGGCCCCAGAACACAAAGAGCAGGTACAGAGCTCACCCTCCTTTCCATGAGCTCACTAAAGGTTTCCTCCTTCACGCGTTTGAGAGTCTGACCTCTGTAAGCAAAATAAAATGAAATTATTTGATCAGGCACATGCATCCCAACTCTGACCATCAGGTCCAGTCGCGGACGACTCTGGGGTTGGGCGCTCATCTCGCTTTACTGGCCGAGAGAGCCGGCGTACAGCTTCCAGGACATGTGGCCAGCATGACTATGCCGCTTCTGGCGAACCAGAGCAGCACACGGAAATGCCGTTTACCTTCCCGCCGGAGTGGTACCTATTGATCTACTTGCACTTTGACGTGCTTTCGAACTGCTAGGTGGGCAGGAGCAGGGACCGAGCAACGGGAGCTCACCCCGTCGCAGGGATTCGAACCGCCGACCTTCCGATCGGCAAGCCCTAGGCTCTGTGGTTTAACCCACAGCGCCACCCGCGTCCCTTGCCTATGCCTGCCCTGATCCAAAATAAAACACATAAAGCCCATCGGCATCATTCCTCAATTCCGTCTTGAACCAACGGCCCTGAAATCAGGGCAGTTCTCTTCCCTCCAAACTCAGCACGCCTCCCCCCTCCTTCAGTTTCATTCTAAGCATCATAAAAAGGAGAGAAAAAAGAGAGGGTTAGGGAGATAAGCATGTCAGGGATGGTTTGGAAATCCTTTGCCCGTAATCTCTACTGCCTGGGGACAGGAGACTGCGAGAAAAGGTGACCTTCTCCGAGTCACCTTCCAGCCCCCCAAGTGCGTGGTGCCGGTTCCACGGCAAAGCCGCCAAACCGGCTGCAGGCCTCGCCCCACCGGCCGTGACTCAATAGGCTGCATCAATGAGTATAGCATCTAGATCAAGGGAAGACCTCACTTGGAATACTGTGTCCAGTTCTGGGCACCACAGTTCAAGAAGGATACTGACAAGCTGGAACGTGTCCAGAGGAGGGCAACCAAAATGGTCAAAGGCCTGGAAACGATGCCTTATGAGGAACGGTTTAGGGAGCTGGGTATGTTTAGCCTGGAGAAGAGAAGGTTAAGGGGTGATATGATAGCCATGTTCAAATATATAAAAGGATGTCAAGTAGAGGAGGGAGAAAGGTTGTTTTCTGCTGCTCCAGAGAAGCGGACACGGAGCAATGGATTCAAACTACAAGAAAGAAGATTCCACCTAAACATTAGGAAGAACTTCCTGACAGTAAGAGCTGTTTGACAGTGGAATTGGCTGCCAAGGAGTGTGGTGGAGTCTCCTTCTTTGGAGGTCTTTAAGCAGAGGCTTGACAGCCGCCTGTCAGGAATGCTTTGATGGTGTTTCCTGCTTGGCAGGGGGTTGGACTGGATGGCCCTTGTGGTCTCTTCCAACTCTATGATTCTATGATTCTATGACTCAGGCGGCAGCGCTGCCTTCCAGCTGTGCCAGGGGTCCTTGCCAGGGGGTGGCAGTGCCAGGAGTCAGAGTGGGCTGCCTGAAAATCTTTCGGGGGTCAACAAGCTTGTTCAGCAGGGGGCTGGTCCACTGTCCCTCAGACCTTGTGGGGGGCCGGGCTATATTTTTTGGGGGGGATGAACGAATGCCCCACAAATAATAATAATAATAATAATAATTAATAATAATTTATTTATACCCCACCCATCTGGCTGGGTTTTCCCAGCCACTCTGGGCGGCTTCCAACAGAATATTAAAATACAATAATCTATTAAACATTAAAAGCTTCCCAAAACAGGGCTGCCTTCAGATGTCTTCTAAACGTCTGGTAGTTGTTGTTCTCTTTAACCTCTGGTGGGAGGGCGTTCCACAGGGAGGGCGCCACCACCGAGAAGGCCCTCTGCCTGGTTCCCTGTAACTTGGCTTCTCGTAGTGAGGGAACCGCCAGAAGGCCCTTGGCGCTGGACCTCAGTGTCTGGGCTGAACGATGGGGGTGGAGACACTCCTTCAGGTATATCAGAATACAGTGGTACCTCGGGTTAAGTACTTAATTCGTTCTGGAGGTCCGTTTTTAACCTGAAACGTACTTAACCTGAAGCACCACTTTAGCTAATGGGACCTCCTGCTGCCGCTGCGCTGCCAGAGCACGATTTCTGTCCTTAGCGGAGTTCTTAACCTGAAGCGTACTTAACCCGAGGTACCACTGTAGTTGTTTTTCTCTTTGACCTCTGATGGGAGGGCATTCCACAGGGCGGGTGCCACTACCGAGAAGGCCCTCTGCCTGGTTCCCTGGAACTTGGCTTCTCGCACCAAGGGAACTGCCAGAAGGCCCTCGGAGCTGGACCTCAGTGTCCGGGCAGAACGGTGGGGGTAGAGACGCTCCTTCAGGTATACTGAACCAAGGCCGTTTGATAACCCAGAGATGCATTTTAAATAAAAGTACACATTCTACTCATGTAAAAACACGCTAACCCTAACCCTAAACTTCAGACAGATAGTAGGGAGCGTGCCTGTGTGAGTGCCTGGAGGGGGTTGGAGGATGGATGGTGGCTAACAGATTGAGGTTGAATCCTGACAAGACAGAAGTACTGTTTTGGGGGGACAGGGGGCAGGCGGGTGTGGAGGACTCCCTGGTCCTGAACGGGGTAATTGTGACTCTGAAGGACCAGGTGCGCAGCTTTGGAGTCATTTTGGACTCCCAGCTGTCCATGGAGGCGCAAGTCAGTTCTGTGTCCAGGGCAGCTGTCTACCAGCTCCATCTGGTACGCAGGATGAGACCCTACCTGCCCGCAGACTGTCTCGCCAGAGTGGTGCATGCTCTAGTTATCTCCCGCTTGGACTACTGCAATACGCTCTACGTGGGGCTACCTTGGAAGGTGACTCGGAAACTGCAATTAATCCAGAATGAGGCAGCTAGACTGGGGACTGGGAGTGGCCGCCAGGACCACATAACACCGGTCCTGAGAGATCTACATTGGCTCCCAGTACGTTTCCAAGCACAATTCAAAGTGTTGGTGCTGACCTTGAAAGCCCTTAAACAGCCTTGGTCCAGTAGATCTAAAGGAACATCTCCACCCCCATCGTTCTGCCCGGACAGGGAGGTCCAGCTCCGGGGGCCTTCTGGCGGTTCCCTCACTGCGAGAAGCCAAGTTACAGGGAACCAGGCAGAGGGCCTTCTCGGTGGTGGCACCCGCCCTGTGGAACGCCCTCCCAGCAGATGTCAAGGAAATAAACAACTACCTCACTTTAGAAGACATCTGAAGGCAGCCCTGTTTAGGGAAGTTTTTAAATGTTTGATACTGTATTGCGCTTTTAATATTTGGTTGGAAGCTGCCCAGAGTGGCTGGGGAAACCCAGCCAGATGTATGGGGTATAAATAAAAAATTGTTGTTGTTGTTATATCTTCTTCTAGGCATCATTGCACTTTCTGCATCGGGCTTGAAATAAACTATTTCCATCTCGGGTGCAGGACTGCTGCCAAATTGAAAGTGTTGATATTAAGTGAGGGCAAGTGACCTAAAGCAAACAGACGTCTCCAGCGCCCAATGCAACAAGGTCAGGGTGTTTCGGGTGCTGCAGAAATCCAAGTAACGCCGGCTGAACTGGTTAGGGGGATCCGGGCCTGAGGCTTGTTTTGAGGTTAAGCCTCAGAATCTCATCAGGGCAGTCCACGGGACCATAAATTGAGAGCTTACCACCAAGAATGCAAGGAGACGATTTTGAGAAGGTCACCGGAGCACGTGGTCTCATTTTGATGGCGTTGCAAAGAATTTGGTTCAGCTTAGTCTTGGTAGGAAAACGCCCCTGTATTCAAGGTGCTCACATGGGTGCTTAAAGTCGTGAGGAACCCAGGCCGCAAAAACGTGAAAGGCTTCCTCCTCTCCTACAGACCTTCTCCATGGCTGAGATCTACAGAGGGGGCCCTCTTGGTAGCCGCTCCACCCTCAGAGGGCCTTCTCGGTGGTGGCCCCTAAGCCGTGGAACTCCCTCCCCAAAGAGGTGCCTCTGGCATCTTCATTGCACAGCTTCTAGCAAATGCTGAAGACATACCCTATATACTCGAGTATAAGCCTAGTTTTTCAGCACATTTTTTGTGCTGAAAAAGCTGCCCTCGGCTTATACTCGAGTGAGGCAGGCAGTGGCTCCTATGAAGCTTTCCCAGGTTTTTTGTGGTAAAATTGGGTGCCTCGGCTTATATTTGGGTCGACTTATACTCGAGTATATACGGTACCTATTACCTTGGTCTTTGATGGGTATGTTTTTATGACCCACCTTGTTGTTAGGGTTGTAAGTCATTGTTAATATTCCGTCCTCATGATTTAACCCGTTGTGGGAACTCATAGCCTCCCACATTTCTCTGATTAAAATGTTGTTGTTGTTTAGTCATGTCCGACTCTTCGTGACTCCCTGGACCAGAGCACGCCAGGCACTCCTGTCTTCCACTGCCTCCCGCAGTTTGGTCAGACTCATGTTGGTAGCGTCGAGAACACCGTCCAACCATCTTGTCCTCTGTCATCCCCTTCTCCTTGTGCCCTCCATCTTTCCTCAATCAGGGTCTTTTCCAGGGTGTCTTCTCATGAGGTGGCCAACGTGATTAAAATAGAGACGCCCTATTCCATAATAAAAACTATTATTAGTAGCAGTGGTAGTGGTACCCTGTCCATCTGACTGAGTTGCCAATCTGGGCAGCTTCCAAGATACATAAAAATATAATTAAACATTAAAAAAAAACCTTCCCTATATAGGGCTCCCTTCAGATGTCTTCTATGTGGGACTCGGGTGGCGCTGTGGTGTAAACCACTGAGCCTAGGGCTTGCCAATCGGAAGGTCGGCAGTTCGAATCCCCCGTTGCTCAGTCCCAGCTCCTGCCAACCTAGCAGTTCGAAAGCACGTCAAAGTGCAAGTAGATAAATAGGTACCGCTCCGGCGGGAAGGTAAACGGCGTTTCCGTGCCCTGCTCTGGTTTGCCAGAAGCGGCTTTGTCATGCTGGCCATATGACCCGGAAGCTGTACGCCGGCTCTCGGCCAATAAAGCGAGATGAGCGCCGCAACCCCAGAGTAGGACACGACTGGACCGAATGGTCAGGGGTACCTTTACCTTTACCTTTACCTTCAGATGTCTTCTAAAGTTTGTGAAATTACTTATCTCCTTGGCTCGGGGGGCGCATAACTCCATACCCTCCAACATTTCTGCAGTGGAAATAGGGACACCCTAAGGAAAAGCGGGACATTCTGGGATCAAATCAGAAACTGGGACGGCTTCTCTAAATCCCTGGAAAATAGGGGCACATTTTTTATGTGTGCCCATTCTATACTGGCGTCTTAGTTTTGTTTTATACCCGAAAACATTGGCCGTTGCCGAAACCAGAAATGACCCAGAAGTCCTCTATCTTCCCCCTTTCAGTTCTCTGAGCTCCCCAGGAAGAACGAATTATTTTGAAACCGCGTTGGTGGTTTTGTGTTTTCCCCCATATGGCGACTGCCAGGCAAAAGCCACGTGGCTCCGTTCCGGAGGAGCTTCATTTCACATAGCGCCTGGCTGCCAGATCCGACCAAAGGCAGCCCAGGTAGACCAGCTCCCTGTTTGCAGAGGGACTGATTAGATCAGGCATCCCCCAAACTCGGCCCTCCAGATGTTTTGGGACTACAACTCCCATCATCCCTGACCACTGGTCCTGTTAGCTAGGGATGATGGGAGTTGTAGTCCCAAAACATCTGGGGGGGGCAAGTTTGGCCATGCCTGGATTAGATGCCCATGATGGGAAGCTCAACAGCAGACACTGAGCACAGGACCAGATCTCCGCACCTGGGATTCCCAGCTACTGCGACATAGGAAGATGAGATTTGCCTGCTGGATCCCAGATGCCTGTCAGGAAGCAGGAAGCAGGATTTGACCAGAAGAGCTCTCCCCCAGCAACTGGGATTTGGATGTCTTGATACCTTTGCATTCCTTCCAACACAGTGAAGCAAAGAGTGGGATTTGCTGCCAAGGAGTGTGGTGGAGTCTCCTTCTTTGGAGGTCTTTAAGCAGAGGCTTGACAGCCATCTGTCAGGAATGCTCTGATGGTGTTTCCTGCTTGGCAGGGGGTTGGACTGGATGGCCCTTGGGGTCTCTTCCAACTCTATGATTCTACGATTCTATGACACCATCTTCTCGGGTTTTTTATTGCAACAGAATTTTCCCTCCCCCCAAAAAAACACCACACATTTTTGGGGCACCATGGGAGATCACAGCCCTGGGGAAAAGCACCTTTTTCAAGGGGAGAATCATACTGCGAAGTCAAACAAATGGCCTCCGTGTTCTCATGATAAAAACTGGGGTGTCCAGGTTTTTCAGGGACACATGCCAGGTATGCCTTCGACCGGCCGCAGAGCATAAGCACCGAGAATAGTGGCCATCGACTGCCCCCTCCTCTCCGAATCTGCCAAATCCTATTTGAAAGACATCTAGGTTGGTGACGGTTGCTGCTTCCAGTGGGAGGAAGTTCCATAGTTCAACTATGTGCCATGCGAAGAAGGACTTTTCTTTCACCTGCCTTGAATTTTAAGAAAAAGCTGAGGGCTTAGAGGCTGACTGCTTCCAGAGCAGAGCGTCGCCATCATGCCTAGTACCTATTGACAGCTGTATCTCCTCCATAAATTTGTCTAATCTTCTTTTGAAGCCATCCCAATTGGCAGCCATCCCTACATCTTGCCGATAGCTCAGCTGGTAGAGCACAAGACACTCGAGCTCAGGGTTGTGGGTTCGAATCCCACGCCGGGCAAAAGATTCCTGCATTGCAGGGGGTTGGATTAGATTATTCTCGGGGTCCCTTCCAGCTCTGCGATTCTACAATTCAGGCGAATTCTGTACTTCAACTGTGTGGTCTGCCAAGAAGCAGATCTTTTTGAGTCGTCTTCCAGGGCGGCCCCACATGAAACACATTATGTGTGTGGAAGCTGCGGTTGCTGTGTGTGCCAGTCAGTGCCGGATTTACGTATAAGCTAAGCAAGCTATAGCTTAGGGCCCCACTCTCTTGGGGGCCCCCAAAAAAATTTAAAGGGAAAAAAATGGATGTACATTTCCAGAATAGAAGATAAAAAACAAATAAAATAAAACCTACATACACAACAGTGTTTTGTGTTGTGTAGGCTCCTATGATGAAGAGAAGAAGAGTTTGGATTTGATATCCCGCTTTATCACTACCCGAAGGAGTCTCAAAGCGGCTCACATTCTCCTTTCCCTTCGTCCCCCACAACAAACACTCTGTGAGGTGAGTGGGGCTGAGAGACTTCAGAGAAGGGTGACTAGCCCAAGGTCACCCAGCAGCTGCATGTGGAGGAGCGGAGACGCGAACCCGGTTCACCAGATTACGAGTCTACCGCTCTTAACCACTACACCACACTGGCCCCGCCTGCTAGCCTGCTCCCTAAAATATCACTGCTTTGCTCCTTTCTATATACAGTGGTACCTCGGGTTACAGACGCTTCAGGTTACAGACGCTTCAGGTTACAGACTCTGCTAACCCAGAAATAGTACCTCGGGTTAAGAACTTTGCTTCAGGATGATGAGAACAGAAATTACGCGGCGGCGGCGGCAGGAGACCCCATTAGCTAAAGTAGTACCTCAGGTTAAGAACAGTTTCAGGTAAAGAACGGACCTCCGGAACGAATTACGTTCTTAACCAGAAGTACCACTGTATATATACTGTATATATACATTCTGCATGGACCGGTTGCAAGGCAGTATGTTCAAATGGCTTGAGATACCTATTAGGTCCATAAATTACCATATAGCATATATTCCACACACAAAACAGCGGCAATTTGTTGTTGACAAAGGACAGCTGGACATAGAAAGGGCCCCGTTACCTTCAGGAGCTGAGGGCCTCATCGAACCTAAATCCGGCCCTGGTGTCCCTGTCCATCTGTCCCCCTTTTTTCAGGCAAATTGGTTTCATTTCTTTACAAGTTTGCCTCTTTCCGCATTTCAAGCGCTAGACCTCATGAAATGAGTCACGTCCTCCGGAAGAAGAATAAGCAAAAAAAAGAAAAAGAGAAGAAAAGACCAAATAAAGAAAACCCCGTACATAGAACAGACTGTGCTTTCAGTTCCTTCTGCCTTCCTGGGAGGAAATCACGTGGGTCACACTCTGACCCCTTTTCGGTGGTTTGTTTCACTGGTTCTCCTTACTCCACCCACCAAGTTTGGAAAGGCAAAGGAATGGAAGGGGGGTGACTATATGGTTATTTATATCCCGCCTTTCCCCCGAACCAAGATTAAGGGTGATTTACAAAAATAGATAAAAGACAAAGGTCTACTGTTCAAATAAGTATTGCAGTCGTACCTTAGATCCTGAACGCCTTGTGAGTCAAACGTTTTGGCTCCCAGATGCTACAAACCCAGAAGTGTGTGTTCCGGTTTGCGGGGGTTCTTTGGAACCCGAAAATCCGACGCGGCTTCCGATTGGCTGCAGGTGGTCAAACGGATTCCGTTCCGGAAGTCCGTCCGACTTCCAAAATGTTCGGAAACCAAGGCACGGCTTCCGATTGGCTGCAGGAGGTTCCTGCAGCCAATCGGAAGCCGTGCCTTGGTTTCCGAACATTTTGGAAGTCGGATGGACTTCCGGAACAGAATCCGTTCGACTTCCGAGGTCCCACTATATAGTCAAATGAAATCACGGGCGGGGTTCGAGATGGGAGCAGCAGCAAACAATTGATAAAATGATGGTAACGGTAAAGGTAAAGGGACCCCTGACCATTAGGTCCAGTCGTGACCAACTCTGGGGTTGTGGCGCTCATCTCGCATTATTGGCCGAGGGAGCCAGCGTACAGCTTCTGGGTCATGTGGCCAGCATGACTAAGCCACTTCTGGCGAACCAGAGCAGCGCACGGAAACGCCGTTTACCTTCCTGCCGGAGCGGTACCTATTTATTTACTTGCACTTTGGCGTGCTTTCGAACTGCTAGGTTGGCAGGAGCAGGGACCGAGCAACGGGAGCTCACCCCGTCGCGGGGATTTGAACCACTGACCTTCTGATCGGCAAGCCCTAGGCTCTGTGGTTTAACCCACAGCGCCACCCGCGTCCTAAAATGATTGTACTGAATGTTAAAAGGTAAAGGACTTCTGGATGGTTAAGTCCAGCTGAATTTGACTATGGGGTTGCGGCACTCATCTTGCTTTCAGGCGTTTGTCCACAGACAGCTTTTCGGGTCATGCGTCTAGCATGACTAAACTGCTTCTGGCGCAACGGAACACCGTGACGGGAGCCAGAGCGCACGGAAACGCCATTTGTCTTCCCGCCGGAGCGGTACCTATTTATCTACTTGCACTGGCGTGCTTTCAAACTGCTAGGTTGGCAGGAGCTGGGACAGAGCAATGGGAGCTCACCCCGTCACGGGGATTCGAACCGCCGACCTTCTGATCAGCAGGCCCAAGAGGCTCACTGGTTTAGACCACAGCACCAACTGCATCCTTGATTGTACTAGAGGGTTTCTTTTGTCATTGATAAGAGTCTGGGGCATAACGTAGCAGAAAAGGGTTTGATGATAAACACTCTGGATGTAAAGGTGGGAAGTAAACATAGGAAGCAATGATGTGAAACCAATTTGTGAAACTTTGGGAAAATCTGATAAAAAATTAAAAGTGGGGGAAAAGATAAAAGCATAAAAGATAATTGTTTGGAAGTAAACTCGATAATATAATTATAAAACAATATAAAAGGAAAAACAAATCTATTGAAATACGGTTAATAAAAATGGTACACAAACTAAAGCAATGTGAAAGGGGGGAAAAACCCAAATCTATTGAAATACGGTTAATAAAATCGGCACACAACAATTAAAAGCCCTTTCCTTAAAGAAACAGTCAGTTCCCCAAAGTCTGCCGGAATAAGACAGTCTTTGCGTTCTGGAGAAAGGACAGCAAGTAGGGAGCCGTTCTGGCTTCCTTAGGAAGGGAGTTCCAAAGATGTCTGAGAAGGCCACCCAAAGGTGCCTCTGTGCAAGCGGAATGGATATCTGATCACAGACCTCACCTTCCTCTCCTCTCCTTGCATGTCTCCCCCAAATCTTGCTCTGGACGTTTGGGAGAGCCTTCAGAGTAGATTTGGGAGAAGAGGAAGGTGAAGTCTTGTTGTTTATTGCCCTGTTTGGGCCACGGGTCACACCAAGCCAGCGTTTGAGCTGGGATTTGGAGCCCTGCCTGCGCAGCGAGAGAATCTGCCGCCTCCCAGAAGGCGGCTGTGGGTGTCAGCGGGTGAATAAGCCTCTTCCGTGGGGCATTGCACAACGGCAGGTGTGGCACTTCCACCTTTTCCAAACAGGAGCAGGTGGAGGAAAAGGCCTCTTGGGGACCAGGAACACCCAGAGTTGTCGGACTGGCCTCTGCCGTTGCCTGAGGGGGTGCAGAGAAGCCCAAATGTGTGCAAACAGCAGAGGGTGCTTTGCGCAAAACGTTGCTGGGAATTGTGATTAGCGAGTGGTGTCCCGGCTCAACCGTTAGGCGGACTTGGGCGGATGCCTCAGCGGCGGATGCTGAGGGGCGGAGGTGTTGCAGGACAGAGGGGTGCGCCGCCCGCCACATGGCCTGGCCCACATCTCTGACACCCGTCTCTTGGGTACGGTGCGGGACAGCTTCCCATTGCCTGTCTGGTCAGGGTTTGTACATGGAATGGGGAGAGTGCCCCATCTTGACCTTTGCAGACGTCTTCTCTGATTCCCCCTCTCTTATTTATTTATTCATTCCAGTGTGGTGTAGTGGTTGAGAGCGGTGGACTCGTAATCTGGGGAACCGGGTTCGCGTCTCCGCTCCTCCACATGCAGCTGCTGGGTGACCTTGGGCTAGTCACGCTTCTCTGAAGTCTCTCAGCCCCACTCACCTCACAGAGTGTTTGTTGTGGGGCAGGAAGGGAAAGGAGAATGTGAGCCGCTTTGAGACTCCTTCGGGTAGGGATAAAGCGGGATATCAAATCCAAACTCTTCTTCTTCTTCTTCTTCTTCTTCTTCTTCTTCTTCTTCTTCTTCTTCTTTGCCATCTTTTTCCTCCAAAGAGCTGAAAGTGATGCCCAGGCTTCTTCCCTCCTCCCAACATCCCTGCGAAGTAGGTTTTGCTGAGGGGGCAGAGACTTGTTCACAGCCTGCTCTGCGCTGCCAAGCAGACTCTGTTCCTTGCCCACCCCTGTCCCGTTTCCCATGTTAGCTTTCTGGGATGCTCTCAAAGTCTCCCTCAAAGGGTTGTTGCTGGGTAATTTGGGTGGTAGAAAATGGAGGAACGCAGCCCTCATTGTGTCTTCTGCTGTCGCTTTGCCTGTCTGCTGTTGTATTTAAAGGTAAAGGGACCCCTGACCGTTAGGTCCAGTCGCGGACGACTCTGGGGTTGCGGCGCTCATTTCGCCTTACTGGTCGAGGGAGCCTGCGTACAGCTTCCGGGTCATGTGGCCAGCAAGACTAAGCTGTTTCTGCCGAACCAGAGCAACGCACGGAAACGCCGTTTACCTTCCCGCCAGAGCGGTTCCTATTTATCTACTTGCACTTTGACGTGCTTTTGAACTGCTAGGTGGGCAGGAGCAGGGACCGAGCAATGGGAGCTCACCCCGTCGCGGGGATTCGAACCACCGACCTTCTGATCGGCAAGCCCTAGGCTCTGTGGTTTAACCCACAGCGCCACCCGCGCCCCTTGCTGTTGTGTTTATCATTGTGCATATCTTCACAGAACTATTGTGGCATTGCTGTGCAAATCTTTGGCGAAGGATGTTTTGGGTTCGTCTGTCTGTTCCCTGCATGTTTTGTACACTGCTAGTAAATTTTTGCCCAGATTAGTTGTTTCCGTTTTCAGAATGCCTGGATTTTCCTTAGGGTTTCACTGCTGCCCAAAATCTCCACCAGAGGAGAAGCATCTGCTGTTATTCCTCACTAGTATATTAAGCCCGTTTAAAAAACAGGCTCGCCTCGGACCCCCGCCGGCTGGGCAGCGCGCAGGGAAGGGCGCAGGCCGGACGGGGGGCCTCCTTCTCTCCTGGCTTCTCGGCCACGGCCTCCTGGGGGAGGGAAGGCCGCGCCGGGGGATTGTCCGGCCGCGGCAGCGCGTGAGGAGGAGTTGGAGGCGGCGGAGGATCCTGGGCGGGCCCGTGGCGGCGGGAAAGGCCTCCGCTAGAAGCGCCAACTGCCTCACTCCGACTTGCCCCTCAAGCGCACACGGCCTCCTCCGCCGCCGCTCTCTGTCTCTCTGGGGCTGGCGGGTGTGTGTGTGTGAGTGAGTGGGTCGTCGGCGCCGGGCGGGCGAGGGCGGGACCACAGACACGCCCCCCTCTCCCATCGTCCAATCCCTGCGTCCGTCTGGGACATGCGCAGTGGAAATTTCCACTGATACACAGACGGCGGACACAGGGAGATTATTATATAGGATATGCACAAGGCATCACGTTTCACAACCAAACTGGGAGGGGTAGCTAATGCCGCAGAAGACAGAATCAGGGTTCAAGATGACCTCAACAGATTGGAGAACTGAGCCAAAACTAACCACAGGAATTTCAAGAGGGGAAAGTGTAAGGTTATTCACTTAGGCAAGAAGAACCAGATGCACAAATATAGGGTGGAGGCACCTGGCTTACAAGAATTACACGGGAAAGGGATCTTGGGGTCTCGGTGGGCCACAAGCTCTACATGAGCCAACTGTGTGATACAACTGTGTGAGAGCCAGTGTGGTGTAGTGGTTAAGAGCGGTAGACTCGTAATCTGGTGAACCGGGTTTGATTCCCCGCTCCTCCACATGCAGCTGCTGGGTGAACTTGGGCTAGTCACACTTCTTTGAAGTCTCTTAGCCTCACTCACCTCACAGAGTGTTTGTTGTGGGGGAGGAAGGGAAAGGAGATTGTGAGCCGCTTGGAGACTCCTTTGGGTAGTGATAAAGCGGGATATCAGATCCAAACTCTTCTTCTTACAGCAGCAACAAAAGACTAATGCTATTCTAGGCAGCATCAACAGAAGTCTAGTGTCCAGATCAGGGGTCACGGGTAGGCAAACTAAGGCCTAGGGGCCGGATCCGGCCCAATCGCCTTCTAAATCTGGCCCGCGGACGGTCCGGGAATCAGTGTGTTTTTACATGAGTAGAATGTGTCCTTTTATTTAAAATGCATCTCTGGGTTATTTGTGGGGCATAGGTATTTGTTCATTCCCCCGCCCCCCCCCAAAAAACACATATAGTCGGGCCCCCCACAAGGTCTGAGGGACAGTGGACCAGCCTCCGGCTGAAAAAGTGTGCTGACCCCTGGTCCATATCAAGGGAAGTCATAGTCCCACTCTATTCTGCCTTGGTCAGATCCCTCCTGGATTACGGTGTCCAGTTCTGGTTGCCACAATTTAAGGAGAATATTATAAGATAAGCTGGAAGGTGTGCAGAGGAGGTTGACCAAGATTATAAAGGATCTGGAAACCAGGCCTTATGAGGAACAGTTGAGGGAGTTGGGGATGTTTAGCCTGGAAAAGAGGAGACTGAGAGAAGATGTGATAGCTATATTCAAATGTCTCCAGGGCTGTCCCATGGAAAGTGGAGCAAGTCTGTTTTCTCCTGCTCTGGAGGGGAGGACTCAAATTACAAGAAAGGAGATTCCGACTAAACATCAGGAGGAACTTTCTGACAGTCAGAGCTGTCTGACAGTGGAACAGACTCCTTCGGGAGGTTGTTGTCTCTCCTTCCTTGGATGTTTTTAAGCAGAGCTTGAATGGCCATCTGTCCTGGATGCTTTAGCTGAGATTCCTGCATTGCAGGGGGTTGGACTAGAGCAGGGGTAGGCAACCTAAGAGGGACCCAGGTGGCGCTGTGGGTTAAACCACAGAGCCTAGGGCTTGCCGATCGGAAGGTCGGCGGTTCGAATCCCTGGGACGGGGTGAGCTCCCGTTGCTCGGTCCCTGCTCCTGCGCACCTAGCAGTTCGAAAGCACGTCAAAGTGCAAGTAGATAAATAGGAACCGCTCTGGCGGGAAGGTAAATGGCGTTTCCGTGCGCTGCTGTGGTTCGCCAGAAGCGGCTTTGTCATGCTGGCCACATGACCCGGAAGCTGTCTGCGGACAAACGCCGGCTCCCTTGGCCTATAGAGCTAGATGAGCGCCGCAACCCCAGAGTCGGACACGACTGGACCTAATGGTCAGGGGTCCCTTTAGGCAAACTAAGGCCCGGGGGCCGGATCCGGCCCAATCACTTTCTAAATTTGGCCCGCAGACAGTCCGGGAATCAGTGTGTTTTTACCTGAGTATAATGTGTCCTTTTATTTAAAATGCATCTCTGGGTTATTTGTGGGGCATAGGAATTCATTCATTTCCCCCCCAAAAATATAGTCCGGCCCCCCACAAGGTCTGAGGGACAGTGGACCGGCCCCCTGCTGAAAAAGCTTGCTGACCCCTGGACTAGAAGACCCTCAGGGTACCTTCCAACTCTACAATTCTATGATTCTGTGAACCAAGGAAGGGATGGAAACATTGGTCTGAATTTTGCATGGCTTTAGGATATTACCGTTTGCCACTTTGATTTTTCTAGATAGATAGATAGATAGATAGATAGATAGATAGATAGATAGATAGATAGATAGATAGATAGATAGGACAAGATGCAAGTGCTGGAAAGGAACGAGTACGTAAATAAATCTAAACAAAATAAAAAAAATTCCTTCCAGTAGCACCTTAGAGACCAACTAAGTTTGTTCTTGGTATGAGCTTTCGTGTGCATGCACACACGTATCTGAAGAAGTGTGCATGCACACGAAAGCTCATACCAAGAACAAACTTAGTTGGTCTCTAAGGTGCTACTGGAAGGAATTTTTTTATTTTGTTTTGACTATGACAGACCAACATGGCTATCTACCTGTAACTGTAAATAAATCTGACTGTCCTTTGGGAGTAAAACCAGCAAGATTCAAGCACGCTCTTCTGATAGGGCTGCAAAGGAACAATGCAACACCGCAAGGAGATAGCAAAGTTTTGCTGGAGCGAAAAGACTGGTTTGGCAACCACAATCTAGGTGTTTGGGAGGAAAGCCCCAGGGAATCTGCAGAAAAGAATGCGTAGCCTTGGCATTTAAGTCTCCTCAGCTCCTGATCCTGCTGCTAATCGCAGGGAACTGGGATTTTTCCACGGAGAGCAACGTCTCCCTCCCAACCCACCCTCTCGGACACCTTAGTGGATCTGTCTGATCCCCGCGGCTTAAAGCTGTTTGGAAGTTGACAGGCTGCGTGTCTGTGCCAAAAATCATCGGAAGAAACAGTCGCGGAGAAGCCGGCTGCGCCCTGAAACCAAGGCAGGGAGACTCAGCAGTTTGTTTAAGGGTGCTGGGAACGGCAGCCTTATCCACGGCGAACTACAGTTCCCAGGATGCTTGTTTGGTTGGGTGTGCTCTAAATGCGTATTACACACACAGCCTCTTTTTTTTAATGATTGATTTCCGACCACGCAACAAGATTGCGGCCTCTTTCTCGTCCCCAGGTCATGGTGGTCTTTTCAGGGTTTGGCTCAGGAGCTCTGTGGGTTTCTGAGGCTGTGTCGCCGCTTCCTCTTATGATATATGAAGCCTTCCGGGCTGGTTGCCTGAATTTTTTCCGAGGTGGAAAAGGAAAGCCAGCGAACAAAGCTGGAAGGTGTTGTTATCAGAAAAAAACTGCTCTTGGTTACCTTACGGGGTATCCAAGAGCCCGTACAGAGTCCTTAAGTGGGTTCCCTATCGGAAGGAGAAAATAACAGGCCAACCAGAGAATATTGAGAAGCAAAGCGGCTAGTAAGCCTGATCTTTATTCAAGGAACTGTTGCAACAGGGTTCCCCACTCACCCCACACAGGAGGGAGGAGAGGAACCCCAAACAATGGTGTGCAAGCCCTTATATAGACTTTTGAAATTGCCTACCCTGTAGCCCACAGGGACCCAGGTGGCGCTGTGGGTTAAACCACAGAGCCTAGGGCTTGTTGATCAGAAGGTCAGCGGTTCGAATCCCTGCGACGGGGTGAGCTCCCGTTGCTCCTGCCCACCTAGCAGTTCAAAAGCACGTCAAAGTGCAAGTAGATAAATAGGAACCGCTCTGGCGGGAAGGTAAACGGCGTTTCCGTGCGCTGCTCTGGTTCGCCAGAAGCGGCTTAGTCATGCTGGCCACATGACCCGGAAGCTGTACGCCGGCTCTCGGCCAATAAAGCGAGATGAGCGCCGCAACCCCAGAGTCGGACACGACTGGACCTAATGGTCAGGGGTCCCTTTACCTTTACCCTGTAGCCCAAGACCACCACCACCACCCCGAAACATCATACATGCATCACAGAAGGAGGCAGGTCTACAGCAGAAATCCTGTTTGCCAGGATACCTGATAATGGTCACTGATTGCATTACCTGGGCAGCCTCGCCATTCTATTGTGATGGTAAATACTTTAGTTCCTGACTCCAGGTCACAGGCTCACCCTAAAGAGGTAGAGGTACCCCTGACCATTAGGTCCAGTCGCGGACGACTCTGGGGTTGCGGCGCTCATCTCGCTCTATAAGCCGAGGGAGCCGGCGTTTGTCCGCAGACAGCTTCCGTGTCATGTGGCCAGCATGACTAAGCCGCTTCTGGCGAACCAGAGCAGCGCACGGAAACGCCGTTTACCTTCCCGCCGGAGCGGTACCTATTTATCTACTTGCACTTTGATGTGCTTTCGAACTGCTAGGTGGGCAGGAGCAGGGACCGAGCAACGGGAGCTCACCCCATCGTGGGGATTCGAACCGCCGACCTTCTGATCGGCAAGCCCTAGGCTCTGTGGTGGTTTAGACCACAGCGCCACCCACGTATTCATACTCTAATACGCCCTTAAGACAGGATTTGCAAGCAAAAAGACAATGGGAAGGCTTTCCCCGTTTGCCTCTCTTCCTGCAGAGGAATATCTGAGGTCACTGGAAGAGTCAAAATGGCTTCAGGATTGCTCTCCTGTACTGTTTCAGACACGTGGTTCATATACTTATGTATGTGTTTGCCTTGTGCATTTATGAACATATGATTTATGATATATATGAGACCTTGGAATTCCTATAACAGTGTTGTGGTGGGGGCTGGGAAAAGTGGTGGCTGCCCTTATTCCTGACCCAAGCATAATACTCAGCGGAGGGTTTGTGTCTCCGTTGCAGCTGCTGACTGTCGGGGATTTCCCTGTTTTCTGCACGCCATTGTAGCCGTCACACCTGTGGAACCAGAACTGGGAGCTTCTGAGTCATCTGCGGAGATCAGAGTCATCCCTCAGCTTCAAATGTGTGGCATGCCTTAGAAGCTTGCGGGGCCCCAGGCGGAGAGGAAAGGAGCCGTGTGGGGTGGCTGCTATTAAGAGAAGGAGGATTGTCACCATCACTGTCTGCCTGGGTAAGGTTGTTTTCTGGGCTTCCTCTTAAGAAGGACACAGGGAAGTTCCCCGAACCAACACGGACTGGCTGCAAACAACAGGTTGGAGGAGATCAGGAGAAGTAGTTTCAGGACGGAATTTTTGTGCTTCCCGGCTGAAGGATTTCAAAGGGTTTTAGGGCAGGCATCGAGGCAGGCGCTGGTAGAAACTTAAGTGTCCCGGAACAAAAGCAGAAATCATTTTTTTCTCAGCTCACCTTTGATAGTGTTGTGGGCAGGGTGGATAAAAATCAATGATTTTTTTTTAAAAAAAAATAAAAAAAAATCAGATTTTTTTTATTTAAATCAGATTTTTTTTATTTAAATTGGATTTTTAAAATAAAATGCTTTTGGAGGAAAAATCTTTCTAAATATAGTCTTCTATTTAAGTTACATTGTAGTCCAAAGGCTATTCATCAGGAAATAAGGATTTGTTTTAAGTTTATCAAGTGTGCTAAAACTCAGTCTAAGTTTTTTAAAAAAATGTTTAACCACATCAGTTAACAAACATGGATACATATGCCATCATGTTACTGTTTTAGTTAAATAAATTGTTTAAATGGTTATTAAGAAAATGATTATTTTTCTCCTTCCAATAAAGTACAGCAGAAAAGTTGTCCAAATATAAACAGTTAACTTATTAAACCTCACCATAATTTCATAATTATCTGTCTATGTATTTCTAGTAGTATAACCAAATCAGTAATTTTTGATATAACTGTAAAAACCACTCTGAAAATTTATTATTCCAAAAATGAAACCTTCATATGGTTGTAAATATTAAGATTATACCAGCAAGAATGAGTCTTTCTGTAAAAAAAATATTTAAATCAAGTCTTACTGACTAGTGATTTAAATCAAGCCTTACTGACTAGTGATTTAAATCGTGATTTAAATCAAATCCACCCTGGTTGTGGGTGGTTTGGGGAGGTAAACTTGGCTTCCAAATACCCAGTGCTTTTTTTCCCTCCTAAAAAAGGTTTAGGGGTACAGTGGAACCTCGACTTACGAAGTACTCAACTTACGTATTTTTCGACTTACGAAAGGAAATCCGCTTGGATTTTAGATGCGGTTTACTTGACTTACGACAGTGGTGGCTAACCTTGGCACTCCAGATGTTTTGGGACTACAACTCCCATCATCCCTGACCACTGATCCTGTTAGCTAGGGATGATGGGAGTTGTAGTTCCAAAACATCTGGAGTGTCAAGGTTAGCCATCACTGACTTACGAAGTTTTAGATGGGGTTTACTCAACTTACGAAGGTTTACATAGGGTTTTCTTACAAATTTTTCGACTTACGTTTCCAATGCATTCCTATGGGAATGCCGTTTTTCGACTTACGAAATTTTTTCAACTTACGAGTGTGCTTTTGGAACGTATTAAATTCGTAAGTCGAGGTTCCACTGTACTCTCATTTGCCTCAAGAAAACCTCCATTTTATAGTTCAAATCGGGGGAAATAAATACTGTAAATGGACGAAAGCACAAAGATTCACAAAATGTTTAGGGGTATGCGTACCGCCGGGGGAAAAAGCGCTGCGTATACCCATCACGGTCCACAGCCAATGGCAACAGCCAAAGAAGCAGCAGCAACGTCCGCCGCCCCCCAACCTGGCAATTGTGGGGGCACCTCAGCAGTGATTTATTTCCTCATTTCTTATTTATTTCCCACCCAGCACACCCTTCACTGTAATTATGTGTATGTGTTAATATTTATAATCACCAATGTTTAATTGTTATTTAATTATTGTTTTTAGCAGTTATTTTTATCTGTAAGCTGCCTTGATTCCCTGTCAAGGAAAAAGGCAGGGTATAACAACAACAACAACAACAACAACAACAACAATACAGTGGAACCTTGGTTCCCAAACTTAATTCGTTCCAGGAGTCCATTCGACGGAGCTTCCTGCAGCCAATCAGAAGCTGCGCTGGATGTTCAGCTTCCAAAGAACATTCGAAAACCGGAACAATCACTTCCGGTTTTTTATCATTCGGGAGCCGAATCTGCTCCCAAGTTGCAGACGACTCTGGGGTTGCTGCGCTCATCTCGCTTTACTGACCGAGGGAGCCAGCGTACAGCTTCCGGGTCATGTGGCCAGCATGACTAAGCCGCTTCTGGCGAACCAGAGCAGCGCACGGAAACGCCGTTTACCTTCCCGCCAGAGCGGTTCCTATTTATCTACTTGCACTTTGCCGTGCTTTCGAACTGCTAGGTGGGCAGGAGCTGGGACCGAGCAACGGGAGCTCACCCCGTTGCGGGGATTCAAACCGCCGACCTTCTGATCAGCAAGCCCTAGGCTCTGTGGTTTAGACCACAGCGCCACCCGCGTCCCTTCTAATGATATAAAAGTGTTCTCTCCCCCACCTCTCTCTCTCTCTGGTTGCCTGGGAAATGTACAGCTTGGTTCTCTTTTTTAAAAAATTATATTTATTGGGTTTTTAACATAGAAAACAACAACTTAACATCATTACATTATTCATAGTTAATAAAACAAAAGAAAATACATAAACACAAAACACAAACATACAACTTATTTCCCCAATCGACATGTCTTAATCATATTGGGGTGACTTCCTCTCGTCCCCCCCCCACTGCGTTTCATTATCAATCATCTTTAGTAATTTCTTGACATCTTTAAATGTTATTTATTATTATCTATTATATCATTTTCATATATAAGTCTTAACCATAAAATCATAAGTCTATATTACTTAACCTATTTTTCTATTCTGTCTGCTACCATTTCTTCCAACTTTTTTCGGTCTTTAAATCTTACAATAGTTTTTAAAGTACATTTTAAATTTCTTCCAATCTTGTTCCACCGTCTCCTCCCTCTGGTCGCATAGTTTCCCGGTCAGTTTGGGAAATGTGCAGCTTGGTTCTCTTAAGAAGACAGGGGATCGAATATGCAACCTCAGCATTATCAGCACCAGGCTCTAACCAACTGAGCTATCCAGTATGCACCAGTAGCAGTGCCCGGGACCGGTGCCAGGGTTTTTGGCGCCCTAGGCGAGGGGGCGGGCCATGTGACGTCATTGCGCATGACGTACGGTGCCCTGCCCCCTGCCCGACGGGCACCCTGCGCCGCCGCGATTTTCGCCGCTGGTTGGGGTGGCACCGGGCGGCGGCGGGGGGCGAGGGGCAGGCTGGCCAGCGCCCCCTCCATTTTGGCGCCCCCGCCGCCGCGGTTTTTGCCCCAACCTGCTCGCTCCGCCGCTGGTTGGGGGGGGCGGCGGGCAGGCTGGCCAGCGCCCCCTCCATTTTGGCGCTCTAGGCAACTGCCTAGTTCGCCTATATGGAAGCGCCGGCCCTGGCAGCACCTTAAATATGGCCTGGTAGTAAACCTGCGCAGAGGTGTTTTAGGCTGACAGGGTCTCGCTCCTGCAGTTATTCCACATTCCCTGCAGCGTTCAGATCCAATGCAAGGGAAACCCCACAAAGAGCGCAATGCAGCAATCTAACCATGAAGTCGCGAGTGCATTTCCCCTCAGAGGCCGTGTGCTTCCTGACCGATTCTGCCTTCTCCTTGCAGGTCGGGCGGTCGGTCGTCCCTCCCTCCGGTGACGCCGCCATGAGCTCGCATCCCCGCCGCGTCCGCCTGAAGCCCTGGCTGGTGGCCCAAGTCAACAGCGGTCAGTACCCGGGACTCCGCTGGGTGGATGCCGAGAGGAAGCGCTTCTTCATCCCCTGGCGGCATGCCACCCGCCACATCCCCAGCCAGGACGACGAGAACACCATATTCAAGGTGCGTGAGGAGGGAGAGCTATCTAGCTTGCTGGCTAAAATTCCCCGCTATATCCCACATAACGGTGCTTTCTTAAAAAGGTAGGAATCAGGGCTGCAGCAGCTAAAAAAGCCAATGCAATTCTGGGCTGCATCAATAGGAGTATAGCATCTAGATCAAGGGAAGTAATAGTACCACTGTATTCCGCTCTGGTCAGACCTCACCTGGAATACTGTGTCTGGTTCAAGAAGGAGACTGACAAGCTGGAACGTGTCCAGAGGAGGGCAACCAAAATGGTCAAAGGCCTGGAAACGATGCCTTATGAGGAACGGCTTAGGGAGCTGGGTATGTTTAGCCTGGAGAAGAGAAGGTTAAGGGGTGATATGATAGCCATGTTCAAATATATAAAAGGATGTCAAATAGAGGAGGGAGAAAGGTTGTTTTCTGCTGCTCCAGAGAAGCGGACACGGAGCAATGGATTCAAACTACAAGAAAGAAGATTCCACCTAAACATTAGGAAGAACTTCCTGACAGTAAGAGCTGTTCGACAGTGGAATTTGCTGCCAAGGAGTGTGGTGGAGTCTCCTTCTTTGGAGGTCTTTAAGCAGAGGCTTGACAGCCACCTGTCAGGAATGCTTTGATGGTGTTCCTGCTTGGCAGGGGGTTGGACTAGATGACCCTTGTGGTCTCTTCCAACTCTAGGATTCTATGATTCTATGAAACCAGCTTGGCTTAGAGTGCTTCCTAAACGTGGGTCTCTAACTGTTGTTGGACTACAACTCCCATCATTCTTGACCACTGGCTGATGGGAGTTGTAGTCCAAAAACAGCTGGAGACCGAAGTTTGGGAAACACTGGCTTATAGAGTGTCAGTTCAGGACCTGGGAGACCCAGGTTCGAATCCCCACTTGCCCTTGGGAGCCTGACGCTGGCTGTCGGCACGAACCTACCTCGCAGGGTTGTTGTGGCAATTAAACGAGGAGGGGGAGAAAAAGGTGGGGTATAAATGCAATAAAACACGGTTAGATCCGTGTTTCCCAAACTTGGGGCCCCGGCTGTTTTTGGACTACAACTCCCATCATTCCTGACCACTGGATGATGGGAGTTGTAGTCCAAAAACAGCTGGAGACCGAAGTTTGGGAAACACTGGGTTAGATAATCGGACTAGAAAACCAAACACCAATTAATTTGTTGCTTCATTTGTTCAAGTATTTATACAAAATACTGAAGACGTACCATTGGAAGAGACGCTTCTTCACCTCACACAGGAGGGATTTTTTTTATTCCAAGATGGCACCTGCTTGGACATAGGCCTGCAGTGCACCGTGTGGCAACGAGGAGCGCTTGGGCATTTCAAAAATGTTCTTTTTAAGGTGGGGCTGAGGGGATCCGCAGGCAGGCAGCCCCCCCAATAAGTTGTTGGGTCTCCATGGTGCCTGGTGGGAGATGGAGCCCGGCAACAACATCTGGGTTGGGAAAGGCTGATCTGGGGTTAGGCCAAAGCGTTGCCACGGTTACGAGGAACGGGAGGGGGGATTTCTCTGGAGCAGCCGCCATTTTGCAGACTCCTCCCCATGAAGGGGACTCACCTGGCCAGGTCCTTGCAGGGTGTAAAAAAAAATTGTTTTTATTCTGCGCTGTTTTTAGAGATAGCTTGGGGGGGGGGGAATTTCGTCCGAAGGCTCTGTGCGATGTTGCCATTTAGATATTGCTTTACCTTATTATTGCAGAGTTGCTTTCTTTAAAATATTCATACATATAGTTATATTTTTATTTATCTGCAGCCCAGGCAGGTTGGAAAGGTAGCATGGATATCGTTTTTGAATATAAACAATACCAGAGTTTTTTGGGGGGTGGGGTGGGGAGTTTGAGTTGTGTGGTTTTGTTGTTATACACTTCTATAAATTCTTACTGCATTTTTTTTTTTTTGTAAAGAAAAAATTAAAATTGCGTTTTTAGAAAACGTATAAGCAAAATATGTTGACAAATATAAATGCATAAAGGAGAAAGCACATTAGCGTACCTCTAGCAGGTAGGCTAGATGGTGTCAAAATAAATGAAAATTGTTCTCCGATAAGCATATTTACAGTTCGCTCCTCATATAAATAATAAATAAATAATTATTATTTTTTATTTATATCCTGCCCTCCCCGGCCAAAGCCAGGCTCAAAATATCAGAGCGGTAGGCCATCTGATTTACAGTGGTACCTCTCCTAACGAATAACTCGCCCAACGTCGTTTTCGCCTAACGAAGGACTTCCAGTAAAACAAAATGGCCGCCGGAAACGAATTTCTTCGCCCAGCGAAAAGACGTCGCGGCCGCTTTAAATAGGATTTTTTCGACTTATGAATTTTTGACGCGATTTTTTCGACTTACGAATTTTTTTCCAATGCGTTCCTATGGGGCTTCGCGAAACGCATTTTTTCGCCTAGCAACGATCGCGTCGGAACGAATTATCGTCGTTAGGCAAGGTACCACTGTACAAATACAAAAAGTGTAAAACGCCATAACAAAAATACAGAATGGTGATGGTAGATTGGTTTTTTTTATACTGTTTTACTTTGATTAGTGTTTAATCGTTTTTTTAACGATCTTCTATGCGTTTTTTGGCTTTTTGTATTTTTTTGGTTTTTAATTCGTAAGCGGCCTTGAGTCCCTGTCTGGTAAAAAGGCGAGATGTTAAATAATAATCACTATCATCATCCAAACGACACAAAAACACCATTAACAACTACAAATTATTGTTCCTGATTCTATCACTGTTGCATGTGGGGGGGGGGGGGTGAGGCTGGCACTGGATACCCGTTCTTAAAACGGGCGCTCTCAGGTGGTGGTGTTTTAAATCTCCCCTGCCCTGTGTCCTGTCCATAGCTGTCAACTTTCAGATTTGAAAATAAGGGATTTTTCCAAGCTTTCGGATTTGAAAATAAGGGATGCCGCGAGGGCTGTGCAATGGCACCAAGTAGCCTCGCCACCCTGCGCTCCAGAGGCTGCGTGCGAACGGGTGAGCGGTAGAGCGAGCGCGTAGACGGCAGGCAGGCTGTCTGTCTGGTTGGGCATGAGGGTCTGGCTGCACAAGGCATGCAAGCTCCGCCCCCAGTCGGTCTCAGACTCCTTATTGGCAGCCGATCAACGCAGCTGAGGAGCCTCCCTGGCCGGCAGGGAGGGAGAGGAGCTGCTTCCTTGGAAATCTGGAAAATTTAAGGGATATCAACAATCCGGGATAGCAGCGGGAAACGGCGTTGGAATAAGGGAGTTTCCCGCCAAAAAAGGGAGGGTTGACAGCTATGGTCCTGTCCGCCCTTTTCCCAGGCCTGGGCCAAAGAGACGGGCAAATACAACGAAGGCGTGGACGAGCCGGACCCTGCCAAGTGGAAGGCCAACCTGCGCTGCGCCCTCAACAAGAGCCGCGAGTTCAGCCTGATTTACGACGGCACCAAGGACACCCCCATGCAGGCCTTCAAGATCTACGAGGTGTGCGATGCCCCACAGCCCAACGGAGGTACCAGCTGCCCCACGTGCGCTTGCAAACCCCAACTTTCCTCCTGCTCACTAAAAAGAGCCGCTTCTTGCGCCCTTTCTCCCCCACCCCGCCCCGAAGCAAAAGCGGGGAGCTGCCTGACAGACAAAACCCCCATCATGCCCCTCCCTGCCGCCCCCCACCCCCCGGGAGCTGAATGTGATCCGGTTAAAGCAGGCATAGGCAACTCCGGCCCTCCAGATTTTTGGGACTACAATTCCCATCATCCCTGACCACTGGTCCTGTTAGCTAGGGATGATGGGAATTGTAGTCTCAAACATCTGGAGGGGCGGAGTTTGCCTATGCCTGGGTTAAAGAAAGATGCCACAAAAACTTGTGAACTACCCAAACTAAGGTAGACTTGTGATGACTGATTTAGCTCAGTTCTTACAGATGCTTGGCTCAGTTTTCTGTTTTCTTTGTTTTTTAGGTGAGTTCATAAGGATTCCAGAATTACCGTATTTTTCGCTCCACAAGACACACTTTTTTCCTCTTAAAAAGTAAGGGGAAATGTCTGTGCGTCTTATGGAGCGAATGTGTGGTCCCTGGAGCTGAACTGCCCAGGGGCAAATGCAGATCGTGCTTTTTTAAAAGAGAGAGAGAGAGAAGGGGGTGTTGAAAGGAAGGCCGCTGAGCAGCTGCTCAGCAAACGATCGGGGAGAGAGATAAGGGAGAGAGATTCCAGCCCCGCCCCCTTGCAGAGGGAGGCTGTTTCCCCAGCGACATGTGACTGGCTGATTAGATTATCTGTCTGGAAACTGTAGAAATGGCTCCCTTTCCTGAAGCTGCAGAACTGTGAGTTAAACCCCATAAAACAGGGTTTTTTCTCCTTTGCAAAAGAAGCTGCAGAAATTGGAGCTGATCCACAAAAAATGGGGCTTTTCTCCTTTGCAAAAGAAGCTGCAGAAATTTGAGCTGATCCTCAAAAAATTGGGGCTTTTCCCCTCTAAAAACTAGGTGCGTCCTATGGTCAGGTGCGCCTTATAGAGCGAAAAATACGGTAGGTAAGTTCGATGTTGTTCACAGTAGCCATGGGGTGCTGTTGAAGTTTGCTGTTCTTAAAAAAGGCTAAGCAATCCAGCCTCTTAAGCTTAAACCAATAATTTGTATCATCAATGATATTTAATATTAGTACATGCATCAATGTTTCGAGACTAGACCACTGAAGAAGCCCAGAAAATCACCCAGGGAGTGCACTATTTGCCAACCCCAGCAAGCTGGCCCCATCTGGGGCAAAACAGCGGCCTCTTAATTATTTGGACTGCTAGGGCGAAACAGGGGTAGAACGCCGGCACCCTGTCTTCTGTACAACTTCAACAGCACCCCACGGCTACTGTGAATAACATCGAACTTACCTAATTCTGGGTTAAAGAAAGGGCTGCCTGAGAGGAGCTTGGCTGCTTTGCTCGCTTGCCGTAGCCGGTCAAACAGGTCCGGCTGGCTTTTGAAGCCCTGTGGAAACCTGCTTGACCTGGGCCAGCGGTGGGGACGAGCGAGTGCCCCGCAGACAACAATGCCATGGTCTTATTTCCTTCCATTCTTGGAGGGGTGGGTCAGGGATGGGATTGCTTCTAGGGCTGGGCAATATCCGGTTTTCAACATCGTGATACGGCTCACGGGGCGATGTGCTGATATGTCACGATGTCTGGAATGTATCTCGGCTGCCTGTTCCTCCTCCCCACCTTAGGGAAGGAAGAAGCAGCCAGGATACATCACCCAGCCCTCCACGGCGAGCAATAATAATAATAATAATAATAATAATTTATTATTTATACCCCGCCCATCTGGCTGGGCTTCCCCAGCCTCTCTGGGTGGATTCCAACAAAATATTAAAATACAATAACCCATCAAATATTAAAAGCTTCCCTAAACAGGGCTGCCTTCAGATGTCTTCTAAAAGTCTGGTAGTTGTTCTCTTTGACAACTGGTGGGAGGGCGTTCCACAGGGCGGGCGCCACCACCGAGAAGGCCCTCTGCCTGGTTCCCTGTAACTTGGCTTCTCACAGGGAGGGAACCGCCAGAAGGCCCTCGGAGTTGGACCTCAGTGTCCGGGCTGAACGATGGGGGTGGAGACGCTCCTTCTGGTATACTGTGCTGAGGCCGTTTAGGGCTTTCAAGGTCAGCACCAACACTTTGAATTGTGCTCAGAAACGTATTGAGAGCCAATGCAGGTCTTTCAAGACCGGTGTTATGTGGTCTCGGCGGCCGCTCCCAGTCACCAGTATAGTTCCCGCATTCTGGATTAATTGCAGTTTCCGGGTCACCTTCAAAGGTAGCAACACATAGAGCGCATTGCGGTAGTCCAAACGAGAGATAACCAGAGCATGCACAAATCTGCCGAGACAGCCCGCGGGGTAGGTAGGGTCTCATCCTGCGTACCAGATGGAGCTGGTAGACAGCTACCCTGGACACAGAATTCACCTGTGCCTCCATGGACAGCTGTGAGTCCAAAATGACTCCCAGGCTGCGCACCTGGTCCTTCAGGGGCACAGTTACCCCATTCAGGACCAGGGAGTCCTCCACACCTGCCTGCCTCCTGTACCCCCAAGAACAGTACTTCTGTCTTGTCAGGATTCAACCTCAATCCATTAGCCGCCATCCATCCTCCAACCGCCTCCAGACACTTCACTGCCTTCTCTGGTTCTGATTTAAAAGAGAGGTAGAGCTGGGTATCAGGGAGGGTCTCAGCCTGTGTACCAGATGGAGGGACATGGGGGCTTCCTTAAACTGCTCAGCTGGGGGACGGGAGGTTCCCCCCCCCCAGTCGAGCAGCTCAAGGAAGCTGCAATGCCCCTCAAAGCTGCCCTCCTGCCTTTGCCCGTGCGGGCGAGAGCATCTTGCATGGGGTATATTCCTTAGCGCACAAACGACTTGAGCTGCTCCTTGCGCCTGCTTCCTTGCCTCTCCAGTCTCCGCAACATCCGGGCGAAGTGATCCGAGCTGCCCGCCTGGCGCTCGAGTTTCTGGCTCATAACTTTAAAACTCTTCTCTGTGCCTCCAAACTGGCCCAGCTTCTGGAGGGAGAGCCCTTCAGCAAAATTCGTTTTCTGCAGTCGCTATGAATTTGTTGAAGATGAGTTTGGTAACAGGTCTCCCAGTCTCCTCCCCTCCTCTCTCACATGCACACAACATGATTTGCAAAAGTCGCCCAGATACTGCCATAGTTTTGAGAGTCACCCGTGGGTGACATTGCCCATGAGCAACACGGCTCCTCTCCTCATAACCCATCTTTGTTTTTACAAAAAGAAAATTGGGGGGAGGATAATTCAGGTGGGGGGACACATAAAGCAGAAGAGAGAGGCTCTGGGGAACGCACAACATTTACTTCCTGCCCCCCCCCTTTCAGAGCCTTTCGCTGGAGATGAGAATGTCGGCTGTGAAGAAGAGGAGGAGGTAAGGAAGAACAACTTACTCGCTTTCTCTGTCTGATCATTTTTCATCATTTGGGGAAATCCACTAACACCGATTGCTTGATTTGCAGTTGCAGAATTTGATGCCAACGCTACAAATTGCAGGTGGGTTGCAAAGTGCCGGAGGGGGAGGCAGCTGTGCTGGGAGAGGGGCTGGGGGGGCACGGGGATCCAGTTGGGTGACGCTTTGCTCTTGCACACTCCTACTGGTCATTTTCAACATTACCATCTCAAGAAACGTCCAGAAATTATTTCACTGCATAGGAGACCTTACAAGCGGTGAGTAGGCCCTATTATTTATTGCACTGCATTTACATTCCACCTTCAAGAAGTACTACTACTACTACTAATAATAATAATACTAATAATAATAATTTATTACTTATAACCCACCCATCTGGCCAAACCTTCCCAGCCACTCTGGGCGGCTTCCAACAGGATATTAAAAACTTCCCTAAACAGGGCTGCCTTCAGGTGTCTTCTAAAAGTCTGGTAGTTGTTTATTTCCTTGACCCCTGAAGGGAGGGTGTTCCACAGGGCGGGCGCCACCACCGAGAAGGCCCTCTGCCTGGTTCCCTGTAACCTCACTTCTCGCAGGGAGGGAACCACCAGAAGGCCCTTGGAGCTGGACCTCAATGTCCGGGCTGGACGATGGGGGTGGAGACGCTCCTTCAGGAATACTGGGCCAAGGCTGTTTAGGGCATTAAAGGTCAGCACCAACCCTTTGAATTGTGCTCAGAAACATACTGGGTGCTCAAGCCGGTGTAAATAGTTTTCTTCCTCCCTTTATTGCCCTCACTACAACCTTGTGCGGTAGGCTAGGCTGAGAGCGAGTGCCTTACTTGGATATAACCTTGTGACCTCACTGCAAAGCATCCAGGAGCAGGAGCAGACTATCTGAGCAGTCAAGAACCTTACATTCCAGCAGCCGTGCCCATCCCCTATTGCACAGCTAGCAAAAGACACCTCCTGCTTTCTTCCTGGGGGGGTCTGCCGTGTCTTGGGGAGGAGGGGTTTGTGTACCTGCCCGCGAGATCCCTTCCTGACATTTCATACCTGGTTGGCTCTCGTTTCTGCAGATCCCTCCCACGGCGGGGAGCCCCTGCCCCCCTACCCGTGGCTGAAGCAGGAGGCCTTGTACCCGGGCGCTTGCGCCAACGGATCCTTCCCCCACGTGGCGCGCATGAACGTTCCCCCTCCTCCGCCTCCGTCCGTCAGCGCTTTTGCGGTAGGTGGGGAGCCCACGGCGCCCACCTTCGCCGAACCGGCCAGAGGGATGCCCCTCGTCCCAGGCGATGTTCCCATGCCAGCAGACCTGGAGCCTCTGCGCCCGGGGGGCTGCCCCGTGGCGCCCATGGAGCAGTTCATCCCGGATTTGCTGATCAGCCCCCACATGCTGCCACGTAAGGATCCGTCCCGCGGTGGGGAGAAAGCAGGAGGGCGGGCGGGAATTGCGAAACCCTATGGGAAGGGGAATAGCAGCGGCGGCGGCTGTAGTGCTATGATTAGGGCAGGCGTGTCCAAAGTCCGTTTCAGGGGCCTGATCCAGCCCATTAGGGAGCTGGGTATGTTTAGCCTGGAGAAGAGAAGGTTAAGGGGTGATATGATACCCAAGCTGATAGGAACGGGAATCCAAGGCTGATGGGAGTTGGAGTCCAATACTGTTAAGGATGATAGCAGCTGGAGTCCAAGGTCGTTAGGGATGATGGGAGCGGGAGTCCAAGGCTGATGGGAGCTGGAGTCAAAGGCCATTAGGGATGATGGGACCTAGAGTCCAAGGCTGATAGGGATGATGGGAGCTGGAGTCAAAGGTTGATGGGAGCTGGAGTCCAAGGCTAAGTCCAAGGCCTTTAGGGATGATGGGAGCTGGAGTCCAATGCTGATAAGAACGGGAATCCAAGGCTGATGGGAGTTGGAGTCCAATACTGTTAAGGATGATAGCAGCTGGAGTCCAAGGTTGTTAGGGATGATGGGAGCGGGAGTCGAAGGCTGAGTCCAAGGCCGTTAGGGATGATGGGAGTGGGAGTCCAAGGCCGTTAGGGATGATGGGAGCTAGAGTCCAAGGCTGATAGGAATGATGGGAGCGGGAGTCCAAGGCTGATGGGAGCGGGAGTCCAAGGCTGCATGTACGGCCTGCACTTACTACAAGATCCCTTGCAATGACTAAACCTGGTCCTGCTGCTGCTTTTCTATCCCCCCCCCCCGCCGCCATCCCGCAGTGACCGACCTGGAGATCAAGTTCCAGTACCGCGGCCGCTCGGTGGGCTCCCTGACCATCAGCAACCCCCACGGCTGCCGCCTCTTCTACAGCAACCTGAAGCCCACCCAGGAGCAGGTGGAGCTTTTTGGGCCGCTGACGCTGGAGCAGGTGCGCTTCCCCAGCGCGGAGGGGGTGCCCAACGAGAAGCAGCGCTTCTACACCCACCAGCTGCTGGACGTCTTGGACCGGGGCCTCATCCTGGAGCTGCAGGGCCAGGACATCTACGCCATTCGCCTCTGCCAGTGCAAGGTCTTCTGGACGGGGCCCTGCGCCGGGGAGCTGGCGGGGCCCAACCCCATCGAGCGCGAGAGGAAGATCAAGCTCTTCAGCCTGGAGAGCTTCCTCAACGGTGAGGGAAAGGGCCTCCTCCCCCCTGCCCAAGGGACCCCAGCCTCACCCTCCCTCCGATGCCAGGGCCCACTTATAATAATAATTTATTATTTATACCCCGCCCATCTGGCTGGGTCTCCCCAGCCACTCTGGGCGGCTTCCAACAGAATATTAAAATACAATCATCTATTAAACATTAAAAGCTTCCCTAAACAGGGCTGCCTTCAGATGTCTTCTAAAAGTCTGGTAGTTGTTTTTCTCTTTGACATCTGAAGGGAGGGCGTTCCACAGGGCGGGCGCCACCACCGAGAAGGCCCTCTGCCTGGTTCCCTGTAACTTGGCTTCTCGCAGGGAGGGAACCGCCAGAAGGCCCTAGGAGCTGGACCTCAGTGTCCAGGTAGATAGATATCCTTCAGATATACTGGACCGAGGCCGTTTAGGGCTTTTTTCAAGGTCAGCACCAACACTTTGAATTGTGCTCGGAAACGTACTGGGAGCCAATGTAGGTCTTTTAAGACCGGTGTTATGTGGTCTTGGCGGCCGCTCCCAGTCACCAGTCTAGCTGCCGCATTCTGGATTAGTTCCACAAGGCGGGCGCCACTACTGAGAAGGCCCTCTGCCTGGTTCCCTGTAGCTTTGCTTCTCGCAGTGAGGGAACCACCAGAAGGCCCTCGGCGCTGGATCTCAGTGTCCGGGCTGAACGATGGGGGTGGAGACGCTCCTTCAGGTATACAGGACCGAGGCCGTTTAGGGCTTTAAAGGTCAGCACCAACACTTTGAATTGTGCTCAGAAATGTACTGGGAGCCAATTTAGATCTTTCAAGACCGGTGTTATGTGGTCTCGGCGGCTGCTCGCAGTCACCAGTCTAGCTGCCTCATTCTGGATTAATTGCAGTTTCCGGGTCACCTCCAAAGGTAGCCCCACGTAGAGCGCATTGCAGTAGTCCAAGCGGGAGATAACCAGAGCATGCACCACTCTGGCAAGACAGTCTGCAGGCAGGGAGGGTCTCATCCTGCGTACCAGATGGAGCTGGTAGACAGCTGCCCTGGACACAGAATTGACCTGCGCCTCCATGGACACCTGTGAGTTCAAAATGACTCCCAGGCTGCGCCCCTGGTCCTTCAGGGGCACAGTTACCCCATTCAGGGCCACTTGGTCCCAAAGGAGGGGGGAAAGGCAAGGCAGGCACTTGGTGGAATGAGAATGGTTCTCTGCACATGCTCAGAAGCACCACTCTCCAGTCACCCCACAGGGCCAAGCAGATGCTCAGAGGAAGAGGGTCCAGAGAAGTGGCAGAAGTCTATGGGAATTTAGGGGGGGGAGTGAGGCCACTTTTCTCACCAGCACAGAACAACCTCGCAGGGTCGTTGTGAGGATGAAACGGGGAGAAACTATGCAAGGCACCTTCAGCTCTTTGGGGGGGAAAGGTGGGGTGCCAATGTTATTTGCACCTGTCTGTCTTGAGAGACAATGGGGTGCCCCTCCATTGTGAGGTCAAACCGCTGGATAATCATGCACAGGAAGCCATTTTTATTGTTACCATTTACAGGGCCATCTTAAGCATATCCAGCACCGTGGTGCAAACATCCCTCCGGCGCCCCCCCCCCCCGCCACTATCCCAGAGTTGTCGACCTTTTCCCAAGCCTCTGCAGGGATCACTCTCCTTCCGCGGAGGCTTGGGAGGCAAGCTGCACGTCTGCCAGCCATATGGTTGACGGGGTACAGCTGGCGGGTGTGCAGGGAAAGGGGAGGCCTCCGGCAAAGCCGCGCAGCTCCCCCACTGGCTGGAGCGCCCCTGAGAGGCTGGCGCCCTGGTGCAACGCGCCACTAAGCCCAATGGGAAAGAGGGCTCTGACCATTTATTAGATACAAATGTAAATAATGATGGCGATAATAATGACATTCCTGTACATTTGGTTCTGCCTTGGCCAACCTTTGCCGAGGCTGATGGGAATTTTAGCCCCGCATGCTTGGAGCGCACCAGGTTGGTGGGAGGCTGGTTTGCTTTGTTCCCTTGGCTACTGTGCAACTTACTTCCAAGTAGACATGACTAGGCGTGCACTAGTCATCTTGCCTAGGGGGCAAGGGGGGGGTGTTGTTGTTTACTTGGCACCTTAGAGACCAACTGAGTTTGTTCTTGGTATGAGCTTTCGTGTGCATGCACACTTCTTCAGATACACCGAAACAGAAGTCACCAGACCCTTATATATAGTGAGAGGGTGGGAGGAGTATTACTCAGAAGGGTGGTGGGAATGGGTGATAGGCTGATAGCTGTGGTGAACCTGTTGACGACTGTTAACGACTGCAATTAGTCTTACAGGAAAAAGCAAGGGGTGAGATGGCTAAAAATAGCCATATCATGTATAATGAGATAAGAATCCAATGTCTCTATTCAGACCAGGTCTCTCCATGGTTTTAAGTTTGCAATTCAGCAACTTTCTTTTAAATATTTCTCGTTCCCGTCCTCTCTCCATAGGACTTATCATGTTCCAGAAGGGCCAGAGCACCACGCCACCCCCCTACGAGATTTTCTTCTGCTTTGGAGAAGAGTGGCCAGACCAGAAGCCTAAAGAGAAGAAGCTGATCACAGTCCAGGTAGGATGATAATAATAATAATAATAATAATAATAATAATAATAATAAATTTATTATTTGTACCCCGCCCATCTGGTTGGGTCTTCCCAGCAACTCTGGGGGGCAGCTTCCAGCAAACATTAAAATACATTAACACAGGATGGCACCTGCGTAGCTCCTGTAAGAACAGAGGACGCGGAGCTCCCCGTTTGCTCTCGGGCAGTGAAGCTGTTCTGTTTTTCTTTTTTTGTAAATAATTTTAATGGATTTTTACATGTTTATCACAGTATCATAATAAATAATAAATTAAATCCCCCACTTTCCCCCTCCCCCCATGACTTCCCAAAACTTCCCCTTGTTTTTTGTGGGTTTTTTACATATGAACATGTCCTGCTGACTTCAAAAATTATATATTTTAAATTAAATGTTATCAAATTCTTACCATTTTAACCTCATCTTTATAGCTTCTATGTTTGCTTTGTTAACTGCAAGTCTTTACTCCAAACCTACTAGGGAGTCCATTTCTTTATACTGATTCCGTAAATACAACATAAATGGTTCCCAGTCTTTTTTAAAACCTCTATTGTCTTTGTCTCTTTGCCATTTCAGCATATTCCATCATTTTCTTGCCATTGTTCTTTAGTCGGTATTTCATCGCTTTTCCACCTTTGGGCTAGTGAAATCCTAGCCGCCGTTGTAGCATACATAAAAAGTTTTTTTCTTCTCTTTTGGCATATATTTACCTGAAATACCTAGCAAAAGAAAAGCTTCTGGTCTTTTGACAAAGGCTATCTTAAACATCCTTTTCATTTTATTATAGATCATTTCCCAATAATTTTTACAGAGTCCGGGATCTGTTCCGGAGCCCCAGGCGCTCGACAAAAAGGACGCTCGACAAAGCGCCACTCTGCGCACGTGCGCGGAGCTGGTTGCGCTTCTGCGCATGCGCGAGCAGCAAACCCGGCAGTAACCCATTCCGGTACTTCCGGGTTTGCTGCGGACGTCTGCCGAAATGGACGCGGCAGACTTCTACAGAGGTCCCCTACCTTTCCCGCCCCGACCACAGTGATCCACGTGACGGTCACCTCCAGGCTAGACTACTGTAACTCGCTCTACATGGGGCTGCCTTGGAAACTGTCCCAGAAACTCCAGCGGGTGCAGAATGCTGCAGCGAGGTTCCTCACGGGGTCCTTGCCATGGGACCGTATTCATCCAGTGCTTTAGCAGCTGCACTGGCTCCCCGTGGAGTACCGGGTCAGGTTCAAGGTGCTGGTTCTGACCTTTAAAGCCCCATGCGGCTTAGGACCCTCGTACTTACGGGACCACCTCTCCTGGTATGCCCCACAGAGGACCTTAAGGTCCACGAATAACAATAGTTTAAGGGCCCTAAAGAAGCCAGATTATCCTCCACAAGGGCCAGGGCTTTTTCAGTGTTGGCTCCGACCTGGTGGAATGCTGTGTCCCATGAGACTAGGGGCCTGCGGGACCTGACCTCCTTCCGCAGGGCCTGTAAGACAGAGCTATTCCGCCTGGCCTTCAATCTAGCCTGATCCCCTATTCCTTTTTCCTAAAGAAACCCTTCTGGGTCCCCACATTAAAATTATTCCTTGGTCTCCCTACTGGCCTAGCAAGACTAACTTGGCCAGTTAGCCCTGGTGATCCCACCGATGTTTGTTCTTGTTGTTGTTGTTGTTCAGTCGTTCAGTCGTGTCCGACTCTTCGTGACCCCATGGACCAAGGCACGCCAGGCACACCTATCCTCCACTGCCTCTCGCAGTTTGGCCAAACTCATGCTAGTAGCTTCGAGAACACTGTCCAACCATCTCGTCCTCTGGATGTTTGTTCTTACGTTGTTTTTAATCATTGTTTTGTATTTGTTGTTAGCCGCCCTGAGCCCGGTTTTTGGACCGGGAAGGGCAGGGTATAAATAAAAATTTATTTATTATGTAATTATTTTGCCATTCCACCACAAATGAAAGTGAGGCTGCTCTGCTTCTCCCCCTGTGCACGGAATGACGGAACCCTTTCCCTTCCCAGGTGGTGCCGGTAGCTGCGCGTCTGCTGTTGGAAATGTTCTCCGGGGAGCTGTGCTGGTCAGCCGACAGCGTCCGCCTCCAGATCTCCCACCCGGATCTCAAGGACAAGATGGTGGAACAGTTCAAAGAGCTGCACCAGCTCTGGCAGACGCAGCAGAGCGTCCAAGTCCAGAGCCTGCAGCCCGAAAGCTGGCCCATGCAGACCAGCACCACAAACAGCATGTAGCCGCGAGGTGGGGGGGGGCTGGGCGCCTCGCCACCCCCAGGCCATGGCACAGGCTCCGGCTCCAGGGGAGTCGGGATGCCACTTTGCTAGTGGGCATAACCAAAGGGACTTGCGAGCTCTGGTGCCCCCCAACCTTCCCGGTTCAGAGCCAAGTGGAGTCAAGCAGCCTGACCAAGAACCTTTCGCTGAGCCGAGAGAAGCCGCAGCGGTTCTTTGCAGGATAAGGGCCTTCTCCCGACTGCTGCAAAAAAAAAGGGGAGCTGTGGAATGGAAGGGGTGCGGAGAGAGGTGGGGAAGTCTGTTGAGCTGGGTTGCAGCAGGTAGCTTTACTTAAGCGCAAGTGCCGTAGCAGGGAAGGGAAGACCAGTACTCCCACCTTCCAGGAGAGCCCCTGCTAAGGTCTGGAGCAGGGCACAAACGGGTGGGACCCCCAAGGGTCCTCTAGCCCAACCCTCTGCAATTCAGTAACCACAGAGAACCATGCGCTGCTGTTGGGCATCAGCCCCCCAAAAGGCCAAAGCTGGAGGGCTGCTCCGTGCCCCCTTCCCCCCACTAGGTTGCATGGATCGGGGCCAGAGCTGCCTTGCTTGGTGTAGGCAAGCAGAAGAGGGAGTCTCTCCTCCAAGGAGCACCAGGTTTGAGACACTCCACCCGCTTTGGCACTGGAATTCTTGACTTTCTATGTGCAGTTTTCGGTCCCCGTAAGCAGGTGTCAAATGCCTTTGGCGCTCCATAGAGCCAAGGAAATTACCTGAAATGGGTTCGTTGTGGGTAAGAAGGCATCGCCGCGTCTAGGACCCTGCAGGTAGCTCAGCCTTTCCCCACCTGGCGCCCTCCAGGGGGTTTTGAACTACAACTCCCCTCAGCCTAACAGAACCAAGACTGCAGGTTTTTGCACAATCTCAACAGGTAGTGGGAACTAAGGTTCTCTGGGCAGGAAACCTGTGTGTTTAAGAGGGTATTAGCCAGCCTTTGGGGAAGGAAAGATGCCTTTTACTTTGTGTTTCGGAAGCCTGGCGTTTGGTACATGGGTTGGGGGTGGTGTTTTGTACATGGCAAAAAGAGTTCCCAAAGGGAGCCTATGTTGCGGTGTGGGCTAGAAGCCATTTACCTCTTGGTCTGGGGAGGGGCCTGTGGCCACGAGCATGGTGATGGACAGCCCAGCATCATATATTCCCAGCCTTCCTTTACAAAAATCTATGACCGCAAAAGTGCTTGAATCCAGAGGGAGAGTGATGGGGTTCAGGTTGGGCGGGCAACACCTCAGGGTCTCCTCTACAGCTTTTTGCTCCACCCCCTGCCTGCCAAAATCAAAATCCATGCAGGTCACAGAACTCTGCTTCCCTTGGCAAAGTGGAAGGGAAGGGAAAGCCTGAAAGGAGCCGGCGATTCTTTGCATTTGCTGACCTGCCCCACCAAAGTATTTACGGTAGTTTCCTGCCGCTCCTTCTCCCTCCGCCGTGGCGAGTCGGACAAGAACGTGCCCCTACGGCAGGGAGGGAGGGGTGTGTTGCAGTTCGCCACTGCCAAGCTGCCGTGTTATGTGGCCTCTGCCCGTCAGCTTGGGGCAGCTCGACCTCTCCCTGTGAAATAAACATGTTTACTCTGATCTGCAATGGCTGATGAGTGGTTGAGATGCCGTGGGAAACTTGAGAGCTCCGCCAGGGCACCTGCTGCCGCCTCCTGCAATTCCGTGTCCGTTGCAAGTGAGAGGGGAGGGCGGCCGAGGTGGTGGTGGGGGGAATAACCACTGCAGGAATGGTACCTGGATACAGCTTGGTTTGGGGGGGGGGAAGTCCCCCCACAAGGCAACTTTCTCCTTGCCAAAAGCACGGCTTCTCCCAACTTTGCAAACCCATCCCTCCTTAAGATGTTTACATCATGGGATAAGCTGAGATGCACCCCCATGCAAGACACGGTGCCCAAAGAGTGGTAGGCCCTTTTTTTAAGCCCAAGGAAATGACTTGCGGGTGGCGCTGTGGGTTAAACCACCGAGCCTAGGGCTTGCCGATCAGAAGGTCGGCGGTTCGAATCCCCGCTATGGGGTGAGCTCCTGTTGCTCAGTCCCTGCTCCTGCCCACCTAGCAGTTCGAAAGCATGAAGTGCAAGTAGATAAATAGGTACCACTCCGGCGGGAAGGTAAACGGGATTTCCGGGCGCTGCTCTGGTTCGCCAGAAGCGGCTTAGTCCTGCTGGCCACATGACCCGGAAGCTGTACGCCGGCTCCCTCGGCCAATAAAGCGAGATGAGCGCCGCAACCCCAGAGTCGTCCGCGTCTGGACCTAACGGTCAGGGGTCCCTTTACCTTTAAAGGCCTTAAGGTGATTGGAAGCATTTGCAATGGAAGCTGGCACAGTCTGCACTGAAGCACAGTGGTAAACACACACCAAGAATGTGACCTTTTGACAGGACAAGGTTGGGGTTAATAAAGCCAGAGCTGGGAGTGTTGATGGGGAGAGCAGGGATAAGGCCTTTAAGGAGGTAGAATCATAGTATTGCAAAGCACGCCCGAGGGTCATCTAGTCTAACCCCCTGCAATGCAGCAATCTCAACTAGAGCATCCCTGACAGATGGCCATCCAACCTCTGCTGTAAAACCTCCAAGGAAGGAGTTGGTTCCACTGTCAAAACAGTTCTTGCTGCTGGAAAGTTCTTCCTGAAGTTCAGCTGGAATCTCCTTTCTTGCAACTTGAAGTCACTGGTTCGAGTCCTGCCCTCCAGAGCAGGAGAAAACAAGCTTGCTTCCTCTCCCATGTGACAGACCTTGAGATATTTGAAGATGGCTGCCCTATCTCCTTCAACCATTCCTCAACAGGCTTAGTTTCCAGACCCTTGGATTATATTGGTCACCCTCCTCTGCACACCTTGGAGGAAGGTGGACGTAATGTGCGCATCTCAAGAACAGCCTCTTCTCAGTTCAGACCCAAGAAGCGACAGCTTCCTGGCATTCCTTGAGTGTTAGGGGTGCAAAGGAGAGCACACACATTCTTGACTCAAACCACCTGCTTGCTATAGATAGCAACATGCCTTCCTAGACATTCACACAGCTAAATCTGCACTTGATCAGTAACAGAGTTCTCTCCTGCCTCGGATTCCTAGAGCAGCCTTCCCCAAAGCTGGGGCTCCCCTCCAGGTGTCCTGAACTACAACTCCCCCGGAGCAGGTGCGCTATAAACTTGCCTTGCACTTCTCTTAAAATAAATGAGGCACGAGCTTATTTTACACAACCAGCACAAGCCACCGGGAGAGGGGCCGTGTCGGGGACGGCCGCTCGCTCGTCACAGCAGAGATGCGAGAGGATTCCCTTCCATTCCCCACCTTTACCTGGTTGGTCTGCAGCCAGGATGCCACCCCAAGCCCTTTCCCTGCCTGCAAATGGAACGGCAGGGTGGCAAAGCCTCTTGCTGCAGCCTCTTTCCTGGGCTGGTTCAGTGGCACGATCCCATTCCTGCCTACTCCGAAGCAAGCTCCATCGCAGGAAGCCGCCGTATACATTTGGCTTCCTCTTGCTCAGTAATGTCTGCACTGACTGGCAGCCGCTCCCCAGCGTTTCAGGCGGGGAGTTTCTCCCAACTCCACCTGGGAACTTCTGCCTGCAAGGCAAATGCTCGGCCGCTGAGCTTGGGGCATTCCCCATGGAGTTCGGGGGTGGGTGTCTGATCCCACAGAAGCCTACCCCCCCCCCAATTCCCCTGGCTCATGGGAAAGAGTGAGGGGGTCGCTGCCCACCCAAAACAAGCGAGAACTGAGCTGTTTTATCCAGTGGGGCAAAGCTGCTGAAAGCACTCACTACAGCAAGACAACTGCTAGAAACGCACATTAGCTCCCAGTACGTTTCCAAGCACAATTCAAAGTGTTGGTGCTGACCTTTAAAGCCCTAAACGGCCTCGGTCCTGTATACCTGAAGGAGCGTCTCCACCCACATCGTTCTGCCCGGACACTAAGGTCCAGCTCCGAGGGCCTTCTGGCGGTTCCCTCATTGTGAGAAGCAAAGCTACAGGGAACCAGGCAGAGAGCCTTCTCGGTAGTGGCACCCGCCCTGTGGAACGCCCTCCCAGCAGAGGTTAAAGGGATAAACAACTATCTGACAATCAGAAAATACCTGAAGGCAGCCCTATTTAGGGAAGTTTTTAACCTGTGATTTTTAATGAAATTTAATATCTGTTGGAGGCCGCCCAGAGTGGCTGGGGAGACCCAGCCAGATGGGCGGGGTACAAATAAAAAAATTATTATTATTTATTATTATTATACAGTGGTACGTTGGTTCTCTAATGGCTTGGCTCCCGAACGCTGCAAACCCGGAAGTAAGTGTTCCAGTTTTGCAATTGTTTTTCGGAAGCCACACCTTGGTTTTCGAACCATTTTGGGAGTCGAATGGACTCCTGGAACGGATTAAGTTCGAGAGCCAAGGTGCATATAAGCGAATTCCAAATGGGTTGCCACAATGGAATATCTAGGC
>JAWWNI010001460.1:0-103536 GCA_034642065.1 Darevskia nairensis | reverse complement strand
CATGCCTGCTATATTCACACAGAAACTGACTTTTGCAATAAGCCTGGCTGCAGGGGGATTGTACCTGAGAACAAATGCTGCATGAATGATTTGCAACCTGATCCACTGGTCAGGGCTGCATATGCGTAGCCTCGGCTAGAGATGTTGAATAGCATCTTTCAGCTGTTTAGGAGGGGGAGGGGGAGGGAGAGTAGGGGGCTGGCTGTGCACACACACACACACACACACACACACACACACACACACACGGCTTACATGGGAAAGTGCCTTATACCAGGGGTGGCCAACTCCCAGGAGACTGTGATCTACTCACAGAGTTAAAAACTGGCAGTGATCTACCCTCTTTTATTGGGGTTCAGGTCAAAGTTGTTGAGCATTTTTTAGGAAGGAGGAAGGCCCATTTGGGGGGGGGGTTCGGGTGAAAGTTGTTGAGTTTTTTCAGGGAGGGGGTAAAATGTTGAGCTTTTTTTAGGGGAGCCACAGTTGTTCAGCTTCTTTGGGGGGAGCCAATGATCTAGCAGTGACCTACAGCAGACGCCCAGTGATCTACCGGTAGATTACGATCTACCTGTTGGACATGCCTGCCTTATACTAAGGAGACCATTGGTTCATCCATCTCACTACTGACTACACTGACAACTTTGACTGTTATGCCTGATTTTGTAAAAAAAAAAAAAAACTAGAAAAGGGAAACCTAGCATAGTAATTTTACCATTAAAAAACCCCCAGTATAATTGTCTGCATTTATTATCCAACTCAAATCATGAGATACAGCAAGGAAAAACATGTTGAACTGTATATTATAATATTTAAATATTATTTCCACCTTCTGGCTTTATTACCTGCCACAAAAAGAATATTGTCATTAATGTAAAACACAGATATACCCTAACCCCTAAGTTGGTTTTTTAAAAAAATATTCACCAGTAATGCAAAAATTCTGTCCATACAAACCTCAGCTCCAAACATTCCAGTTATACATTAATGCTAGCTTCTTTTTTAAAAAAGAGGTTTAACATATATCCTTAAAATGTTTGGCAGCAACCTTTGCAATGTACAAAACATCTGTATTACACTGATTAACACTGAACTAGAAAGTGCATTTATTCACCACAACCAGAGCAGCCTAGCTTGTCAGAAAAGTGATGGTCACACCTCGAGAGAAATGCTGTGCATTATAGCAAAGCAAGTAAAGGATTTCATTCACAAAAGGACCATATCCTAACCCCATGGGAGTCAATAGGACAGTTGTCTTTTGATGTAAATGGGCTTTAATGGAAAGAGCCCCACTGATTCCAGTTATTGATGAGACAAGCTAACATTGTTCCAGTCCCAACGTAAGGAATAGTTTCTATATTCTGTATTCCGAGGCAAGATCTACATGCTGTGGGCTGCTGTACACATGCCTGCTAATCACTTGAATGTGCTAACACAGATCAAACGCCAGAGACACAACTTTCACATCATTGCCTAAAGTGCAATGCTTCTCAGATGATGTCCAGCTGGGTGAATGAAGTAGGATAAGCCTTGGGCTCACACACTCCTCCTGCTTTGCTTCTTTTGTGGCCATAATATTAGTTTTAAACAAACCACGGTCCCTCATTATGTAGAAACTTGGGGAACTGTGATTTGTTTAAACTCCAATAAGTTCCAAAAACAAAATGAAAGCTGGGAGGAAACTGTGGTTTCTAATCCTGGGTTATTTCCTAACTGTAGTTTAAACAAACCATCGTTTCTGCATAATGGGAATCTGTGTTTTGTTTTAAAACAGGAGTAGACGTGTCCACAATCTCCTCCTCGGAACAACAAAAGACGAGGGCTTCCCATTACATCTGAAACAGGTCTGAGCTGGTCGACATATCAAGCTGTCAGAAATAAACCACTGAGGAATCAAGTGATGCATGTTTGTGTGCAGTGACAAAGACGACAGGCACAATTTGAGAAGGTCTTCTTTATATAAACCCAACACTTCCATCCTTTGCTTCAGCGAGTAGTCTAGTCAGGAACCTGCAGACTAACGTATTTGTTCACAGTAACTCAATAGCATCACTTCTTCCATTTAAATAACCCTCAACCATTCTGCATATAGGGACCTTTGATATATTTATATTGTGTTCTTGCACTGAACACAAAGGTGTACATTTTGCCTTCCTGAAATACTGAGCTCTAGATAATTAATATCACTGGTATTATTGGGTCAATGGCTTTTCAATGTTTAGCAGAACATAAATAGATACATAGACATTGAATCATGGGAGAATGAAAAGGAACCAAGTTAATCACTCAAATTTATATATATATATATATATATATATATATATATATATATATGGATTCAACACATCCATGAGGCCTAGGTGAATCGAAGGACATTAGCTATAATTAACTATTTTTTAGAATATATTACTGAGTATCAGATATTGGGGACAAGCAAGAGCTATTGCCTTTGTAAGCTAGCCAGGGACATTTGGTTGGCTACTGTTTGAAACTGATTGACCTTTGGTCTGATCAGGAATGATTCTTCTTATGCTATATTCAGGACTATGTATATTTTTATACTTTTGACGGCACTGTGCAAGGGTGGGATTTGGCATCTTGTTGAGAAGTCAGAATTCTTCAAATTGTTTTTAAATATATATATATATTTCTAGTCTTTGTTACCACTGACATGTTCGGAAAAGATGTGGGGAATGCCTGCTAAAATTTAGTATGTCAAAATTGGGTCTGAGCAGGACTTCAAGTGGTCAGGAATACAAGCAGGCTTTATTAATCTATGTATAGGTGCCTATTTATGTACACAGAGTATCCACAGCCCTGTTGAACAAATGGAATCTTCATGCAAGCAAGACTCTTTCTCTACTCTGTTAGATCACCGCAAAGATAAAACAATTTATGGCACTTTAAAGAATATCCAATTATGCTCATGTAAGGTGCTACAAAGTAGTTCTAAATGCACTGTTTCCTGTCCCAAATGCACAGTAAACGGTGTTCTCACTAATACTGTAAAATCACCATAATGCGCACAAGAAAGATTTTCATTCCCAGATGGAAAACCAAGATGCAAGTTCCAACAGTGTTGAATTATGGCAAAATAAGCAGCACAGCAGTAAAACTGTAATTAGATCTCTATTCAGAAAGTACTAAAAGGGGCTCTTTCCTAATAAATACATGCATACTTTTTTAAAAATAGAAAAAATGATGTATATCTCTTCCGGAATTTTCTCACTTGAAGTCGTACTCAGATCTGCACAAATCCAGGGTATATGTCAGCATGAAGTAGCTTTTGCACAATTCATTCATTGTATTCCTATTCGTTTCTTGTATTGTAAACGTGAATATCTTGCAGGATATTTATTTGCCTTTTATTTTGATTGAAGACCATGCACTGCACCTTACAAGTGTCAAGACAATCCAACTCTGCAATTTCAGATCCATTAATTCAGCAAAGTAGAGATTATTCCCATTCCTCTTCGGATAATTTGCATTTAAACATGACTTACGCAATAATATTTTTAAACAGCTATTGAATAGCTAGAGTGCATTTATCATAACTAACAGGGAACACCTCAAAACATTCATATAGTCTTAAAACACAAATTCATGCTAGTAAATGCTCGTGGCTGTTGATGCTGTTAACTCCTGCAGGGCCAAATGCTCTTCATTATTACACAACAAGCAAAATGCCTGCGAATATGATGAGCAAAAGAGCCGAAGATATTTGTATATTGCAGGTTCTACTGGTGACATGCAGAGACACGTATTTCCTCAAATGGGAGTCTCACTCAGCACAACTCTGGCAACCCAGTGTTTGGGCCAGAGAGCATGTTTGGCCACCACTGCATATCCTCGAGATGGGAGCAAAATCTGCCCTTCACCCCCGGGAAATTTTCTCTTGGATCAGCAGCTCTGTACTTTACCCAACAGTTTTGCCAATTTGGGCCAGTTTCCTTTGTACTTAATGGGAGTAGCTGAAATTGGACTGGATCCTATTTACCTTAGGTTTCCGGCCTTTGTCACACTAGAGCGTGACAAACAGATGGAACCTAAAAACTGATTTTTATTACCTATAGCTACAAATGCAGTACATCCTTGTGCAATGCCACATAATTTGGCTCTCAGTGCAATCGATGCCATCTGTCCAAGTCCAGAGCTCTGCGTAATATGGATATTCACTTAAATCCAGGGATTCTGATCTGCGTGTAGGATCCCCAAACACCAAGAAGAATGAGAAACTCCTCTTTGCACGGAGCTCTGCACCAAAATCCTATGGAGCTTTGGATCATGGTCGCTATTGCTTAATTGGATTGTACAACCAATACTTGCTTGCATGCATGATACTCATCTAGACATGTGCAAACTCAGGTAAGCAAGGACATTTTGTGGTATTTCTTTGGGATAAAAGGATACTATCACTCATCACACAGTGAAAGTAACATGGAAGAACAACTTCCCCCCCTTTTCTTTTCAGTGCAAAATCTCCTAAAGCCTTTTACAGTGTGGGAATCCAAAGGAGCAGTTTGGCTGATCTGTGCTGTCACATGATAAACAGGAAGACTGGCGGAATTTGGTTCAAACGGCACTGAGCGACGTTGTGTTTTGTGGTTGCCAATTTGATACTGTTTAATGACCCAAAGCTCGAGGGGATCGGGAGATAATAGTTTTCTAGTTGAAGAGTACCATGTGACACAATCCACAATCCAACCAGATTGAGGATCCATGAATATGAGTTACATTTCAGTAGGTATCTAAAGCAGCAATTTCCCAAACGTTCCAACTTAAGGGAACACTTTTCACATTGATTGCTCTGCCTAGGGACCCTTGTGCATTTTCCAGAGTTCTTGCAAAAGAGTCGGGTATTCTAGGCTCCCCATTTCATTTGGAGTGTTGGCTAGGTTTCCTGGGGCTCACTACTCTCCTGTGTGAATGGTGAGAGTGCCCCCTAGGACACAGCCCAGTGCTCCCCACAGCTGCCCTTTACAGGTGAAGATTGGTAGCTGCAGGCAATGGGTGTCTACCATTACTATTGCACCTTCTCATTGAGGAACCCCTGAGAGGCATCTCAGGAATCCCAAGGTTCCTCAAAACATGGTGTGTAAACCACTAGCCTAAAGGAATGGTTCTTTAGAAACAGAGAACAAATGGTCCTTAGTGGTGGTGCAAACATCTATGCCACATTATACCTCAGTTCAGCAGGATTCAGCAAATGAACACGAGCTTTATAAACTTGTTCTTGCAGTAGTTAATGGGAATCAGACTAAAGAAAAAAGATCTTCCAGTCAAAGGTAAAGAGTTCACAATTTCGGCATGAGCTTATCACTGTCATACTGTATTGGATGAGTCTACACGGAAGTCAGTTAACAGTGTTGGTCAGTTTCTCCTCTCGGGGTGGAAAAAGTCATTGCCTTCCCAAGTCACTCTCTTGACTGATAAAATAAAATATATCCAGATTCTGAATTTTTTGATATATCAGAGGTCAGGCCATAAAATTCTTCAATAGCCTGCGCATCGATTTTCTGCAAAGGTAAAACAATCCAAATGTTAACGGAGAAAAATTAAGGAAATGGATGTAACAATATCAAAACAAATAGGATTTGCCCAAGGGAAAATTCTGTTGGAAATTTAGACAAGACGGGAAAACAGTTGTCCAGCTCCTTACAAACTCTCAATTTATGCAACACTTCGAGATAAACTTACCTTTAAAATGCACAGAGGCTGGCAAGTTACTGCAAACAGCTGAGATCTTTCTCCTGTTTGTGTTTGGAGTGACTTGCAGTACAAACTTTTTGGGGGCATGCTTATTTTGTATTGTCCAATTGAGAAAGAACATCAATTAGCTTCATTCCATCCAAGTCCCGTCTATCTTCATATAAAGACCTTTTGTTCAACTTATTACTGACTACAATTTCTATGGTGAGCAAGTGCCTCTAATCCTTTCACCAAGACAATGAGCAGGTAGGCTATGTGATACAACTGAGTATGCAAACATAAACCAAACCAAGTCCAGATAGCTAAAGGCCTAGGTCAGGCATAGGCAACCTTGGCTCTCCAGATGTTTTGGAACTACAACTCCCATGATCCCTAGCTAACAGGGCCAGTGGTCAGGGATTATGGGAATTGTAGTCCCAAAACATCTGGAGAGCCAAGGTTGCCTATGCCTGGCTAGGTAATCCTAGCTGCCTTCAGGTTTCAGCTACTTGCTTCAAATATATTTTGCATTCCGTCACAGCAGGGCTCTTCTGTATTAACCGTCATTTTTATTTTTCAAATCTATGATGTGCCCTTTACTCCCAAGTTTGTGGGAGATTTTATTTATTTATTCAAAAATATTTATAGACCAACCCCTCCATATAAAATATTAGGCAAAATACGCAGGTGCAACAAAACATAAAATACCATAAACACAATATAAAATAATCATACAAATGACTGGCTCATCTTGAAAAAGTTTAAACAACTGAGTAGGCCTGTTGGCATGAAAAGGTCTTCAAAAAACATTGGAGGGGGGCAGGGTGGGGAAGAATCATTGTTTGCGATGATGTTCCATTTATGAAGCAGGTAACTGGTTATTATTCTACTTGTATTTTTTCCCCCATTTTATCTTGGGCTGATTATGCTATATGCAACTAAAATTAGCTTCTGGGGGTCAGGAGAACCCCCCCAGAACAGTGTGTGGAGGGCGGAGTGGGGGTCATTCAATCTGACAAGCAAAAAAGCTTGTGCCAATGGAACAAATGCCAAGGTGCAACATTGAATTCCTTCCCCAGTATATCAGAGAAAAGGGTTCTATCTCAGGGCTGCTGTACTCATTTTCTATTGGTGGAGAGTTTTTTTAAGTAGGGAGAAAATTAAAAAACGGAATCCTCTATCTACACCCGAAGGGGTTCCATCCGTTCTGCTATCTTGCTCTGTTGCATATGTAGTTTAGGCTCCAATGAACACCTGAGGGTAATTAAAAATTAGTTTTTATGTTTTCCAGTATTGGGGGCTTGCTCTTATATTGGGGGGGGGGAACTAACCTTCAAGCTATAAGCCACATCCCAGGAACAAGTATACTGACCTCTACAATGTCATCATCAAACAATAGCCAAAAGCCATGACTTTTCACAATGGTAATATAATGTCCACGATTAGGTCCACTAAAAGAAAAGAAACACCATTTTTTTAAAAAGAAAAAAACAATAAGGACACAACTGAGTCAACCTTCTAGACATAAAAGTTGCATTCCCTGCAATTATAATTTTCCCCTCCAGGGTTTTGTCTATAAGATGTTAAGACTTGAACAGGCAAATTCCATCTTCTCCCGCATCCAATTTATTTTCCATCTCTGTTTCAACTGATACCTTAACATTATGACTTTCAATCAAGGTAGCTCATATGTGCTTGTTAGGCCATTTGGGTTTTAATAATAATAATAATTTAATTTACAAGCTTATATACATCTGCATACCTAGGTAGTACCCCAAATGTGTAGAAACCACATTTTTGGGTGCAGAAACCCTTATTTTTAGGTGGCCCTGTTTTGTTTCCAAACTGACAGACACTCCTGAGTACTAAAGGCAATGCTTTTTTTCTGTGGGGATACAGGGGTACGCATACCGCATACCCCTAAACATTTTGTAAATCTAAGTTTGGCCTCATTGAGGGGCAGTATTTCAAAATGAGTAGGAAAATGAGAGTACCGCTAAACACTTTTTTAGGGGAAAAAAAAAAGCACTGACTAAAGGAAATTATACTGCTTCTTCTGCAGAGGATTTATTTTCTTTAATGATGCATCAATCTTCACTGTGGTCAAAGAACAGACAACAGAATTTACCACAGCAACTTATACTACATCAGCACCAAGGGGCGGACGCAGCAGATGATATTAAAAATTCCCTATAAACTTATTTGCATTAAAAATAGCACTCCCTCAGTTAAAATCTATGTTCCAGAGTTTAAAATCAGTACTCATTCATCGACCATCACTGTCAATGCAGCCTGTCTTATTCTCGTTGCCATAAAACAGAATTTCGAGACAGGCCTGGTGATGTTCAGATCTTTGTCAGCAAGAAGGTATTTAACATAGGTTTCCTCTGAGTGGCTGGGTAGTTTCCGTAGTAACAATTGAATTAGCTCTCTTCGGGTATGTAGAAGAACGTGCCAAATGTATGTAGAAGAACGTGCAATGTAGAAGAACGTGCCAAATGGACTCAATCCCATCAGAATTACATGGACACCATATCTGTTCCACTGAGATGTCATGATAAAGGTAAAGGTAAAGGACCCCTGACAGTTAAGTCCAGTCGCGAACGACTCTCGGGTTGCGGCACTCATCTTGCTTTATTGGCCGAGGGCGCCGACGTTTGTCCACAGACAGTTTTTTATGGGTCATGTGGCCAGCATGACTAAGCTGCTTCTGGCAAAACCAGAGCAGCACACGGAAATGCCGTTTACCTTCCCGCTAGAGGGGTACCTATTTATCTACTTGCACTTTGACGTACTTTTGAACTTCTAGGTTGGCAGGAGGTGGGACCAAACAACAGGAGCTCACCCCGTTGCGAGCATTCGAACCGCCGACCTTCCGATCGGCAAGCCCTAGGCTCTGTGGTTTAGACCACAGCGCCACCTGCATCCCTTACATGGGCACCATCTCTGTTCCACTGGGATGCCATGATATGCGCCCTCTAATAATGCTGAAGGGAGAACATTAAAGCGGGCTCTAGAAAACGCCCAACGGTGTTCAGAATTGTCCAGCGCATTTAAATCATTTGCTGGATAAGATCTCTGGGGTTTGCGTAAGAGTTTATAAATGAAGGAGAATGCTGCTTACCTGCCGCAATGAACTACTACAGCCACCAAGTCATACATGCGGTCCAAGTTGATAGCATCCCCAGATGTGTTGAAGAGACGCAGCTCGAGAGGAAAGACCACGCGGTAAGAGAGCTTGGTATACCGATGTAACTGCTCCATGTATTTAAATCTCTTCAGGTGCAATGCAAGGATCATTGGCAGCTTTTTAACCCTCATCCTATGAAGTCAAAATAATATCCCTGAATAAGAACAGAACCTGTGCAGGGGTTTTTCTTTCTTCCAAAGGGGAAAAAGCAACCAGCAATTATTTGTTATAAAAGCTATTTTTTAAAACAAACAACAACAGTGTAATACTTTAAATATGCACAAAAAGGAGTCCATGATATCCATAATAAAAATGTAAAATTAATAAATGCCCATTCTGTTTATAAACAAGTCCCTATTCTTGATACGGTGTTCCCACATAACTAAGTTACAAGGCACACCTCTGTTATTGTTTTTTGCAGAACTGAAAACAGGAAGAATTCATTTTATTTCAACCACTGCTTTAAAATTTATACTAGCCTCACTGGGACCAGGCCACAAGGTGCTTTGCTTACCTTTTCTGTGCCTCTTGTTTGCTGCAGCAAGTCTCACAGTAGTACTTTTGTTCACTGCACAATGTTTCTGTGTTGCTGAAGTCTCTGAAAAAATCAACGGAGGGAACAGTGCTTACCGTTTCATACTTCCCATCTCAAATGCCCCCTGAGCTGGTTGCAAAATATTTTACAGTTGCTTTACTGTAACTCAAACACAGTGGTCAGAGAGAATATACTTGCAGGATCGCCTTACATGGGAGGCCCCTAATCTTCTCACTGAGCTATGATTCTCAGAGTGGTTTAACTCTCAATCCCTCTTTCCAGGGAACTCTGGGAATTATAGTGTTGTGAGGGGAATAGGGATCTCCCAACATCTCTGAGAACCTGTAACGCACTACAGTTCCCAAAATTATTTGAGGGAAAGCAGGACTCTTTAAAGTACTGTGATGCTGCTTTAAATGTATAGTACAGATGGGCACTCATTCTGCTCTTCAAATTTTATTGAAGTGTGGTTTGCGCAGGCATAAGAAATGCTTGTTTTGACCTAGCTAAAATAAAAGATATTCCCATACTTCTAATTTCTGGATAAAAGCTATACGTATAAACTATTCTCTTCAACAGAAATATGCTGGAGGTGTTGGTTTATTCATGGGGCAAATGCTTTTCTAAGAAAAAAATAGAGAGAGAGAGGTAAAACTGACAGAACCAGCTGGCCTTTTCAACTCCTCGTGGAAATAAAAATAATTGATACATAATTTATTGTGTTATTTTATGAATTCCTCTTTTAATGCCAGCACTGATGCCCAGAGGAAAAGAACTATGTTTGGAGGCTTAAACACAAAAAGGCTTTTTCATCAAACGATAACTAAGAGGAAGGAGAGTTTGCTGTAGTATTAAAGGGAAGTAAGACTAATTGAGCTATTGCCTCTGAAATAGCTCCTGTTTACTTATTTCTCTTTCCAGCTCAACACTGTTTATACAATTAAGGTCAAACAATGCAGTTTCTGTTCTCAAACATGGCAATTATAATTTCCAAAATACACTTGGGAAACCTGCCAGCTAAAGGCAGACATGATTTGATGTCACTCTATGTTAAGAGCTCGTACTCTTACAAGGGGTTAACTACAGTGAGTCCAAAATCTTAATAGAGGTGAAAAGGTGAGCTTGCAAAGCAATTTGTAAATTTTAATTTTAATTTAAAACAGTAATAAAAACACATGAAACAGGGAAAAGTACACATCTTGCCCACCAGAACGCATCACGTTTAAAATAGAAGGGGCCATAACGTTGACGTGAAGATAACAGATCCATATCATTGTCATTTATGCCATAGCATGTCTCCAAAAAAAGATGCAAGCACACCTGAAGGGCACTTCCTGTTTATCCAGGCATTTGATGGATGAATGATGCTGTTCCTGGCAACCTTGAAATTATTAGCTTTGAGGGTTTTTTACTCTTGTACATCTATATATATTAAATCGTTCAAGTTGGATGTTTGTTAACAATCGCCTTTCTCCGTAACCCCTTGATCGATTCCGTTCAAATTTGGACACAACATTCCATGCCCATATGGGAGTGATCATATGTACTTACATTGCACAAATACCACACCTTTACCAGGTAAAAATGTGATTTTCTGCAAAAAATATAGCGCCCTCCAGTGGTCGTTAAACAGCACAACACAATGCACCTCTTTCTGACCCCTCCTCCTCTTTTCCTGATGTCACTACCACCATCCAATTGACAGACAGACCGCCCACAAACACTACTGGGACAAAGGACCTCATAGACTAAAATAGTAGTAATAAACAGTTGTAGAAACGAAGACAAAAACGGGAGGGGCAAACGGAGAACACATAGACTGAACTTCAACGAGATAAGCTGTAAGTAAACATACACTTTCTCTTTCATACTGTATCTTACTTTTGCATTTCACTAAATCAGCCACAGCAAGGCGTGGCCAGGTCAGCTAGTTTTTTATATGCTCTTGATTGGTTAAAAAAACAATTGGATTATTTTAAATCTTTCAAATATTTTATTTTCGTTTATATCATTTTGCTATTTTGGTGTTGGCTTTGCAGGGCCCATTTGGGAAGAAGGACAAGAGGGAAATTTAGGAAGTAAACAAATGCCAGCAACATTCACAAAGGTTATAAAATGATGCCATGCACTTTCCGGACCAAGCACAAGGGAAGTCCCACATAGACTGCATTACAGTAGTCCAGTCCTGAAGTACTCTTCTGAAAATGCTTAGACTTTGATGAGTTTCCAGGATAAGGAAGACAAACAACTGTGGAAATGGTACTGAGAGTGCTTCTCTACATCCAGATTCCCACACGGAAATGGGACAACCAAGAACAGAATGTATGACCCACTAAGCCAGGGGTGGAGAGCCTCAGATCCAGAGGCCAAATTCAGGTCTCCATGCATCCCATATGACTCTCCCCAGGCCACAGCCCCCCTTCAGCCACACCCTCCACCAGTCCTACTTCATCCCCTACTTCAGGCATCCCCAAACTTTGGCCCTCCAGATGTTTTGGACTACAATTCCCATCATCCCTGACCACTGGTCCTGTTAGCTAGGGATCATGGGAGTTGTAGGCCAAAACATCTGGAGTTTGGGGATGCCTGCCCTACTTGAGTGCTCTTGCCTGGGTGGAATGTGTCCTTGAATTCAGACAATGCCCCTTGGTTGCCTGGATGGAGAACAATGGGGTGAGCGAATTTGTACAGAAACCAGCCTACAGCACAAAGGTAAAGCTTCCATTCATTGCTTCCGTTACTTTTGTCTCTGGCCCCATCCGCCACTGGCCTGTGCCCCTGAAAGCTACCATGCCCAGAAGGGAATGTGGTCCATCTGAAAAACCCTCAGTGGGTTGCAAATACGATTGGGTGCCTTCGGCTTGTTTGATCACGAGTTTTGCAAGCCTGTTCAACTGAAAGTCGTATCTTGGATCCCAAACGCCCTGGAACTCATACGTTTTGGCTCCCGAGTGTCACAAACCCAGAAGTGATTGTTCCGGTTTGCAAATGTTCTTTTGGAACCCGAACTTCCAACGGTGCTTCCGCGGCTTCTGATTGGCTGCAGGTGCTTCCTGCAGCCAATCAGAAGCCGCAATTTGGTTTTCAAGCGTTTTGGAAGTTGAACGGACTTCTGGAATGGATTCCGTTCGACTTCCAAGGTACGACTGTATAAGCATTTGGGATAGAACTTGCGTCTCATGATGGGAAGCAGAAGAGAATGTGATCCCTTAGGTAAGAGCTATGTTTTCATGTAGATGGACTCATGCAGTCACCTGCCTAAAGAGCTGAAGCAATAAACCCGAGTGTGTGTGTGTGTGTGTGTGTGTGTGTCTGTACATGCACAGGCAGGCAAAGGGGGATTTTTGACTTCCAAGTCTTGGACCCAACTGATAACAAGGCTCAAGCAGGTTCTGAACTCGGAAAGATGTGTTAAATTGCACTCTTAGCTCTAGTAAATCTCTCTGGTAAATCTAAATTCAAAGTTGTATTTAATTCAGTGGGACCTAATGGATGCTTAACAACTTCTTTCAGATTAACTGCTGTGATAAATAAAGTTTTCTAATACTTGGGATAAATGCTCCATATTATTCACCAGTAAGCCCTTTGATTGACAGATGGTAGATTACTTTCTCAGGAAGTACATGTTATGCATGCATGCACACCATTCTCAAGCTATTTGCTCCAGAGTAAATCTGCTGCCTTCAGTGGAACCTCCCTGGAATAAGCAATTGAAAGATTGAAAAGCTGTAGTTTCTTCCTGAATATTCAATTGCAGCAGGATTGATTTATATTCCTACCTTCCAAAAAAAAGTTCCATTTATATTTCTTGATTTGATTTATGCCATATCATACCGTAACTCTCATGCTGCTCTTCCTTTCAAATCCCAATAATCTAAAATGATCAGACAGCAAAAACCTGCTCCCACTTTTTTTCAACACACATTTACCTTAAGCAATGAGTAATCGATGTGTTCTGTTCCACATCAACAGAGAGATCGAGGAAATCTTCATCTTTGCTGCTAACCTGCAACAAAAATAGAAGGCGATATTTCTGAGCACTGCACAACCAACAGCTTGATCCTAAGACCAGCTGCACCAGCAAGCAAATGCCCACCATTATGTCAGCACAACATCAAAACCTAGAAGAAGATGCCAACATTGCAGAAAGAATTACCGGTAAGCAGTGGGGCAGATGAGTACGCCAAAACAAATCATTAAGAAGTTTAGGTTCAAGTTGTGGAGCTGAATGGTCCTGTCTTTGAAAGCAGTTTGGGAAAAGGAGGCATATTTATTTATTTATTTTTAAATAATTTTTATTAGGTTTTACAAATTTTTGTCCGGCCCCGGTTCAGGCCGAATCACATACATTTTAAACAATATCCAATGACTTCCTCACGCCCCCCCCCCCCCATTGCTTTTATTTACTTATCCATTTTTAACAGGTTCCTAATTCCACATCATTAACATTTTAATAACATCTAATATTCAACCGTTTACCATCCACTCACATCTTTAGTACACTTATGTTTTAGTTCAATCACATCCCTGTTGCCTCCCCCAATCCCCGGGATAGACTGCTTCATTATAAATTACTTATCATCTATAATATATATCAATCTTGTATCATTATTTTTCAACATGCTTATTGTGCACTCCACTTCCTATAATCCATTCCTGCCATGTCCATGAATCAAAACCAGTAGGCACAAAAGTGTTATTTCGTATAATTATTTATCCTATTCCCTCTGGATCCAACTTCCAGACCCACTGTCCTTGCTGCAAAGTGGCATCCAAGCGACATCCACCAGAATCTTTGGCCAGCCGTTCCTTTATTATCCCATGTCATCTCGGCTCCTCTTTCGCTGCTTGATTTTGATCTGTGACTTACTGACATTTCTTCTGCTGCTTTTCTTTTTTCTTGAGACGACAGCTCCTTTTGGCTTGCGTTGAATAATTCCCTTAGAGCTAGTTATTGCCACAGTAAGCTTTCTCTGTTTGGCCTTGACAAATGCTCTGTCCTCCAGATTTGTTTGTACATCCTGGCCAATCAGATCCTTGTTTGTACTTTTGCTCTATCTCATTCTCAGAGCTGCTCCAAGCAACACACAGTTCAGCTCTCAGCTCTTTCAGTTCTGCAATGTATTCCAGTCTAAATTCTTTCAGCCTTTCCAACAGTATTGTCAAGTCAGCATCCGGTTTCAACGCCATTTTAGTAATGTAGTTCAAGCAATTACTTCTTTTAATGATTTTCCAAACTTTCAAAAAGTTCAAAACTCCAAAGTCTTAACAAAATCCACAGATTTGTAAAAATTAAGTCACTTCAGGCTACCCCCTAGGACCGGGGGAGGCGCAAGGGTTCATTCACAAAAACAAAGTATCAAATTCCATTCATATTTTTCCAAACTATGTAACAATGCCCTGTTGTTGTTACACAATGGCAGGGACGGACCTCCGTGATTACGTCCACAAGCCAGTCCGAATTAAAGTCCAATTCAAAGCTTTTCTTTAATTTACTCACAGTTCCAAATGCAGGTCTTAGAGGAATTGATGCGCTCGGAGGTGGCGATCTCGCAGCTTCGCCAGACAGGGTTTTAAACGGACCCTGGAGCTCCGCTGCCGATCGCTCCCAGGAGCCCCGCTGGGAGCTCCCTGGGATCGGGACCGGCGTCCGAGCTCTTGCGGTCCTGAGGACCCCGGGACGCCCTTCCCGGGGGTTTTGGGGGTCGCGGCGCTGGCACGAGCTCCCCTTAGCCCGGTCTGGCTGGGGAATGTCAGAACGACATGTCCCCCCCGACCGCCATCTCCGGCACGCCGACCGGAAGTCTGGAAAAGGAGCATATTTATCTCTTGCAGCTCTACGACGGGATACCTAAGCATGGTTTGTCTTCTGTAACTATGGTTACAGAAATGCCTCCCACCATAGTTAAGGACTGGATACAAACCAGGACATGAAACTGTGATTTGAGGATGTGTGGGGTTTTTTGCCAACTAGGTTTGTTTTAGCATAACTGTTACCCCTGCATTGAGTAAAGCATTTCCCTTCCTCTCCAGCCTTCCTGCAGAGCCCAGACAGTGTACTGAACTTCATATTTTGAGAGGCAGTCTGTAGCAGGTTCTGCCAACCTGGTGCTCTCCTGTGGTTTTGGACTACAACTTCCATCGACCCTAGCCAGTTGTCAAGGCTTTTCTATAGGATGTTGGCCACAGGTTGTGAAATATTGCAAATATAAGCACCAGCACCTTGAATTGAGCAGAAGAAGCCTGCAATATATGACCTTACTTCCCTGTGCCTGTCAGGAGAGCAACATTCTGTAGCAATTGCAGCTTCAGAGTTGTCTTCAGAGTTGCTCTCGGTGGTGGCTCCCAGTAAAGGGCAGTGCAATAATCGGTCCTATAAGTTATAAAACCACAATGAACTGCCCCTTCTCTGAAAAGAGGAGTCTGCATAAACTCCAGCACTGCTGCTATGTGCTTATCCAGGAAAGGGCCAAGAATACCCTCCAACTCTGGACCTGCTGAGGTAGAGAAATTCCTACCTCACCTCTCACAACCAATGCTCCAAAGACCTCTTCCAATTGGGGCTCCCTACCAGCCTCACCTCTATTTTGCTGGCACTGTGGTCTAAACCACAGAGCCTAGGGCTTGCCGATTAGAAGGTCGGCGGTTCGAATCCCCGCGACGGGGTGAGCTCCCGTTGCTCGGTCCCTGCTCCTGCCAACCTAGCAGTTCAAAAGCACGTCAAAGTGCAAGTAGATAAATAGGTACTGCTCCGGCGGGAAGGGTAAACGGTGTTTCCGTGCGCTGCTCTGGTTCGCCAGAAGTGGCTTAGTCATGCTGGCCACATGATCTGGAAGCTGTACACCGGCTCCCTTGCCAGTACAGCGAGATGAGCACCGCAACCCCAGAGTCGTCCGCAGCTGGACCTAATGGTCAGTGGTCCCTTTACCTTTACCAGCCTCACCTCCATTTCTCTGGCTTCCCCTCCATTCCTTACCACAAGAACCAAATGTGACTTCTCTGAGAGTTATTGCTGGTGGGTGGAAAAGCTATGGCTGTTTTAAAAGCCTCTCTTTTCAATTTCTCTGAGTTGTGAGTACTGTTGTACCGTAAGCAGATCAGACCTAAATGTGGATCCCTGCTCTCTAGTGCCATGGCTTTGATCCAATTACAGATTCTCTTGCTCATATTGTGAAGCGCTTTAAGAGATGCTTGTGTAACAGTAATGCCGCTGGCATCAGCAAACTAGAGCCTCACAAGTTTTTGTTTTGCTTTTGTAAGATTGGGAATCAACTGTAGACACAGGCTCAACTGTTGGAAGAGATTTGTGGGATGAAAGATCTTCATTCCAGAGTTTGTCCTGCTGAAACCCATTATATGAGTCACTTTGAACATGGGTATGAGAATCAAATCCCTTTTGTATGTTTGCTTATACTGCTGCCCCTAGACCCTTTGAAGGGGAGAAACAGATTGCTTCAAACAACAAGTATTACTTGTCACAGGTAGCCACAGCAGAAATAATACCTTGTAACTACTTATATTGAAAGAATAAAATAAGGATATTTGCTTATTTCAAGAAACTAATTATGGCAAAATCTCATAAATACAGTAATTATGTGTTGACACATGGAATCTGGATCCAGGGCTCTCTCTTTCTCACATAATAATACCCTTTAGCAACAGCATGCAACTTATCCAAAAAGCTAACTGAGCAAAGAAGCATATATCAATCTTAGTCAAGATTTGTTGTTGTTGTTCAGTCATTCAGTCATGTCCGACTCTTCGTGACCCCATGGACCAGAGCACGCCAGGCACGCCTATCCTTCACTGCCTCTCGCAGTTTGGCCAAACTCATGTTAGTAGCTTCGAGAACACTGTCCAACCATCTCATCTTCTGTCTGTCCCCTTCTCCTTGTGCCCTCAATATTCCCAACATCAGGGTCTTTTCTAAGGAGTCTTCTCTTCTCATGAGGTGGCCAAAGTACTGGAGCCTCAACTTCAGGATCTGTCCTTCTAGTGAGCACTCAGGGCTGATTTCTTTAAGAATGGATAGGTTTGATCTTCTTGCAGTCCATGGGACTCTCAAGAGTCTCCTCCAGCACCATAATTCAAAAGCATCAATTCTTCGGCGATCAGCCTTCTTATGGTCCCAGCTCTCACTTCCGTACATTACTACTGGGAAACCATAGCTTCCGTACATTACTACTGGGAAAACCCGTACATTACTACTGGGAAAACCATAGTTTTCTTGGCAGGGATACTGAGTGGCTTGCCAGTTCCTTCTCCAAGTCAAGATTTACCTTGCCCCAAATCTGACAATGACAATTCAGATGATGTCATATTTCTGACTGTTTTTCAGGTTGAGGGGTAAGCCAATCAAACCTGGCAAAAAGGGCTGCTATCGGCTCCACCTAAGAGGCCCAGATCCATCCAAATCCCAACTCTCATGTGCCTCCTCACCCACACATTCTGTTTCTCACCCTATTTCTAAGATATGAATAAGAGTGATTGCTCACAGGGATGCCGCAACAGTGAATATAAAAAAGGCCGCAACGGCCTTTGACTTGCACACTGTTACATAAATGATCCTAATATGCCCTCATCAAAAGTTGAAGCACAAAACGGCACGATACGATATTAGCGATGCAATTATAAGAGATTGTCTTCATCTAATCCACTAATTACCAAACTGTTTTCCAGGGCACACTAGTGCGCGACGACAGGCCCGCTACTGAATGAGGAAAAAATTTAATTAATTCCATCATTAGGGGCTCCGGGGAATCTGAACTACTCACTCAAAGTACCTACTCACTGCCTTCCTGCATGAGTCACTGATTCAGCAGGACTTTAGCATAGTCGGATATTCTGGCTTGCTATCTGAGGAAGGCACAAACAGGGCAGGACTTGAGGGCAGACGTTCAAGTACCTCTCCACAGAATGAGCAGGATGGCCCAGCAAACATAGCAGTGCCGGCTTACAGTATTTTGAAGTAATGCACATTTACCATCTAAAAGATTATCTAAGCCAAGACAATTAAGTCTAAAATTATCTAACCGAACTACTGCCTCTGGGACACAGAAGGGTGCCTTCCATCGTGGAATGCAAGGGGGCAGATGTGGGGTTCCCTCCCATGTAGCTTCATCTACCTTCAGAGCACACCCTGGGCTCTGTCTGTGCCCAAGTCTGCCTTTCAGTTGGGAGGCACATCTAGCACAGCGGCTGTCACAGAGGTGGGTTCTTTTGAGCTCTGGTAAGTCTTTCCCAGGGACGTGGGTGGCGCTGTGGGTTAAACCTAGGGGTTGCTGATCAGAAGGTCGGCGGTTCGAATCCCCACAATGGGGTGAGCTCCCGTTGCTCGGTCCCTGCTCCTGTCAACCTAGCAGTTCGAAAGCACGAAGTGCAAGTAGATAAAAAGGTACCACTCCGGCAGGAAGGTAAATGGCGTTTCCGTGCGCTGCTCTGGTTTGCCAGAAGTGGCTTAGTCATGCTGGCCACATGACCCGGAAGCTGTACGCAGGCTCCCTTGGCCAATAAAGTGAGATGAGCGCCGCAACCCCAGAGTTGTCCGCGACTGGACCTAATGGTCAGGGGTCCCTTTACCTTTACCTTTACGTCTTTCCCAGGGTCAAGCTTGTTCTGTTGGAACTCTGCATTTAGAGTGTCCAACAGCGGCTCTCTTCACACACCCCAATTTGGATTGGGGCTGCAATGCTGAGGAAATAGGTCTAATCCTTTCCCCACCCTGAAGCACAGCCTTGATCCAGACGGCCCCCGCCAAATTTCCATTACTGACAGAAGTGAAAACCTGGAGCCCTAACAATGTAATAGCAGTTTGTGTGATGAGGTCATCTGGATTGGTGCATTAGCGTTAGACCATGGTTTCCCAAACTTGAGTCTCCAGCTGATTTTGGACTACATTTCCCATCATCCTTGACTACTGGTCCTGATAGCTAGGGATGATGGGAGTTGTGGTCCAAAAACAGCTGGAGAGCCAAGTTTGGGAAACCCTGATTAGACCCTCTCCTCACCACAAAGCAATCCTGTTCAGTTCTCACCCCCCATGGGAAGAAAATTGTGTTGGGAACTCCAAACACACTAGAGTACCAACCTAAGAACATAGATTGGCCCATGCCAACTGAGGTTTAAGAGTGATGTGTGCCTCCAACTGAGTTTCAGGAAAAAGTGGATATTATAAGTTTGGAGAAGGGTAACCTCATTCTTATTTTGCCACAAGTAATTCCTGGAGCTGCTCCAAACTCATATTATCCCTCAGTGAAGGCATGTGGGGCTACCTTTGAAGGTGACCCGGAAACTGCAACTAATCCAGAATGCGGCAGCTAGACTGGTGACTGGGAGTGGCTGCTGGCACCACATAACACCGGTCCTGAGAGAACTACATTGGCTCCCAGTACGTTTCCGAGCACAATTCAAAGTGTTGGTGCTGACCTTTAAAGCCCTAAATGGCCTCGGTCCTGTATACCTGAAGGAGCGTCTCCACCCCCACCGCTCAGCCCGGACACTGAGGGCCTTCTGGCGGTTCCCTCACTGCGAGAAGCAAAGCTACAGGGAACCAGGCAGAGGGCCTTCTCGGTAGTGGCGCCCGCCCTGTGGAACGCCCTCCCAGCAGAGGTTAAGGAGATGAACAACTATCTGACATTCAGAAGATACCTCAAGGCAGCCCTATTTAGGGAAGCTTTTAACCTGTGATTTTAATGTGTTTTGTGTCTGTTGGAAGCCGCCCAGAGTGGCTGGGGAGACCCGGCCAGATGGGCGGGATACAAATAAAAAATTATTATTATTATTACCCTATATACTCGAGTATAAGCCTAGTTTTTCAGCACATTTTTTGTGCTGAAAACCCCGCCCTCGGCTTATACTCGAGTGAGGCAGGCAGTGGCTCCTATGAAGCTTTCCCAGGTTTTTTTGTGGTAAAATTGGGTGCCTCGGCTTATATTCGGGTCGGCTTATATTCGAGTATATAGGTATTATTATTATTATTATTATTTACACATTTACAATACCTTAAGATGCAATATGTCACATGTGGGGCTCTCTTATGGGGAAGGATCAAAGCTTACATGTAGATCATCTGCTCTGCATGCAGAAGTCCCAGGTTCAAATCCTGCCACCCCCAGTTAGAGCTGACAGGAAAGAATCCTGACTGAAATCCTGCACAGCCACTGCCATTCAGTGCAGGCAATATTGAACTAGATGGTCTGACTCAGTATAATGCAGCTTCCCATATTTGTATGTAAAGAGACAAGGTTGGGGAATAATATGTCCTTGTCTAAGGAAGATTTAACACGGGGGGGGGGGGAGAGAGAGAATTAACCAAAGTTATCCAAAGTCCCAAATATATATACATAGACAATAGCTGCTTTACTCCATAGAAACACACATATTTCTTGAACGGCTTCATAAAGTGACCTATTTAGCTCTACAAGCTGTTATAAAGTAATCTAACTATTTTCAAGAAAACACCAACAAGCCCAGTGCTTACAGTTTCACAGTTCAAGCATCTCGTCTCATTAGTCAGCGTTCCCTGAAAAATCTCATGCACCCAGGTGAGTTCTTGCTTGTTGTTCTCTTCCGCTTCGTTCATGTTGCCATTTTTCAGTTTGCCGTTTTGCTTTTCCTGCTTCTTCTCCTCTTGCAGAATGTCGGCGACGGTATTCAGTAAGTAGTTTAAAAATTCATGGGCATCTTGTTGCATGTAGTTGTCAAAGAGATCTGTAAGAAAAACAGGAGGAAGGCATATATTTTCATGGCTTCTGGCATCGAGTCAGGGGTCAGCGCTGTTGGGCAGCTGCCAAGGGCCTATACCAGGGGTAGGCAACCTAAGGCCCGGGGGCTGGATGCGGCCCAATCTCCTTCTCAATCCGGCCCACGGACGGTCCAGGAATCAGCGTGTTTTTACATGAGTAGAATGTGTCCTTTTATTTAAAATGCATCTCTGGGTTATTTGTGGGGCCTGCCTGGTGTTTTTACATGAGTAGAAAGTGTGCTTTTAATTAAAATGCATCTCTGGGTTATTTATGGGGCATAGGAATTCGTTCATTCCCCCCCCCCAAAAAAAAATATACCACATGGTCTGAGGTGGACCGGCCCACGGCTGAAAACAGTTGCTGACCCCTGGCCTATACATTAGGAGAGCCCACCAGCACTGACCTCCAACCAACTGATGTGCAGCAGTGGAGGGCCCCATGGGAGGTTTGGGTCATCATGGGTGATCCTCCCCACTGTGTACCATGCTAATATCTGCAGTGGCAGAAGCAGCACCTCCTCCCCACAGCCTGAGAGGACAGTCAGCACAGGGCTGCCTTCACTTGCTTGCCCATGTGTGGTCCATGCAGCCACCAGGGCATCTGCTCACCTGTCGTTTGCCTTGGTGGTTATTTCTGCCTCTACCCCCTCACTCACCTTCTGTCTCTGGTGTGGCAGCGAGAATCTGGGCTCAGCAAGACTGCCCAGAGAGAGCACACAAGCAAGCAAGGAGGAACCCTTGAAGGAGTAGCCACCTCACCCTCTGAATTGCATCTCCCCCCTTTCTCTGAGCAGTGCAGCAAGGAACATTGGGCGCCCACATTGCCCAGAGAGAACTATAGTACGTTCGCACCTTGGTTTTCAAACAGCTTCGTTCTCGAACGTTTTGGCTCCCAAACGATGCAAACCCGGAAGTGACTGTTCCGGTTTGCGAGCTATTTTTGGAAGCTGAACGTCTGACGGGGCTTCTGATTGGCTGCAGGAGCTTCCTGCAGCCAATCAGAAGCCGCGCTTTGGTTTCTGAATGGACTTCCAGAATGGATTCCATTTGACTTCCAAGGTACGTGTGAGAGGGATATGTGTCCTCCTCAGGAGTAAACTGGCATCAGACTGGTTTACTAAACTAACGGTTTTATTTACAAGTTTAAATCAACAGACTTCACAGTTCCTCATCCGACTCCGTTGTGTCAGATCCCCCGAATAAAGACTTTCGATTTTCGCCCCAACAAAGAGCTTGGCAAAACCCCAGCGCCGCCTCTCGCTCCTCCTCTTCCGCTTTCTAACCCTATCCGCTGCGGCGCTGGCCCCTTCTCTCTCACTCTCATCTTCCCTGGAAGTTGCTGTCGAGGCACTGCCAAGATCCTCGAGCCCCTGCTCCCCTTCCGTCTCCATTTCCTCCTCTAACCTCATTGGCTCCCCAATAGCCTCCGTTTCAGGTGACAGCACAGGCGGCGACAGCCCCTCGCTTTCACTTTTCCACACCTCCTTCCCTATCTCCGGTGACAGCCTTGGAGCCGTCTCCTCCTCTTCCCACTCTTGCAACACCTCCTCCGGTGTCCGATGGTGGCTGCTTGGCTTCTCTGCCCCTTCCGCCACCCCTCCTGGCTCGGGCCAGTCCCTGACAGTACGACTGTTCTAACTTCTGCCTCTGTTCTCAACAGGGAAGGATTGGGCCTCACAGGGGCTGTTACTGTCTCTACTCCATTCTCTGGCCTCTGTCTTGAGGCAACACAGAGGACTGGACAGCAGAACTGCCCAGAAGGCATATGCATATCTGAGAGGACACCCACTCCTTCCTCCCTCCTCTCCTCTCTCGGCAGCCTTCCAGAATGGTTTGGGATCAGGGCCTGAAAGGATGTGCGGGTCTATACTTGCCATTCTCCTTTCGTAACCTCGAGATGAACTTTTTGGGTGGAATCACTCCAACTTTCTTCTTCTGCGTGGCAATACTGTGGAAAAGGTCCGCAAGGCAAGTCAGGAGGTTTTCCTTCTTTTTCTGCTGGGCCTTGTAGGACAGCACATTTTCCCGAAAGGGCCGGCAGAAATACAGGGCTTGCAGGACGGAGTTACAGTAGCACGTGTTTCCAAACTGCAAAATAAAAGTGGGGACGGGAGAGAGCGGACGATGAAGTGCAGCTTAGTGCAACATCCAATATCCCATCTCCCTTGCCTCGGTATTGTCTCCTCTCGGTAAAAGAGGAGAAATCTATAACTGTACATTGAATGTAGGTCAACGGGTCTGTATGTGGAGCTTCAAAGTATTACTCTTTAGCTAGGAATAAAAATTACGTAACGCTAAAACAGGCTTCTTCAGTTTTGTTCTGGTGTCAGGCGTAACATGGTTTTAAAAACAGTGGGATCCTTCAGACTTGGTGCTTTTTTGTGGGTTCACAGTAAGTCCGCAACTTATGAAGGGGTTACACTGCGGGGGTTGTGCCTAAAGCCAAAATCATGTATAGTCAAAACCCATTGGGTTCAATGGCAGGCGGGATTGCCAAACTCAATTTTCCTGGAATAATAATAATAATATTTATTTATTTATTTATTCATTCTATTCTATTCTATTCTATTCTATTCTATTCTATTCTGTGGCTCCCAACAGAATATAAAAAATATGATAAAACATCAAACATTAAAAACTTCCCTAAACAGGGCTGCCTTCAGATGTCTTCTAAAAGTCAGATAGTTGTTTATTTCCTTGACATCTGATGGGAGGGCGTTCCACAGGGCAGGCGCCACTACCGAGAAGGCCTTCTGCCTGGTTCCGTGTAACCTCACTTCTCGCAGGGAGGGAACCGCCAGAAGGCCCTCGGAGCCCCGCACCCTTTCTGCTATCACCATCACCATCATCATTATTATTAGCCATGCACGTAAAGCTGAACGTGCACAAGTTAAATGCATGTAAGTTGCAGACTTTCTGTATTCTGCAACACGTAATTGATGTGGTAACAGTGCATTAGTGCCAGGTTTTTACTGGACCATCCACACATCATTCTGCTTTATAGTTGCTTCGCAATGCACTTCCAGTATTACTGGATTTCACTATAGTTCATTATAGCAGAACGGGACACCCACCACCTCTCCTGGAACACAAGCATAAATAAAGGAATAATAAAAGGCACACCTGGAGGCAGGGTGGATAAAAATCAATGATTTTTTTTAAAAAAATCAAAAAAGTCAGATTATTTTGATTTAAATCGGATTTTTTTTTATTTAAATCGGATTTTTTTTTATTTAAATTGGATTTTTAAAATAAAATGCTTTTGGAGGAAAAATCTTTCTAAATATAGTCTTCTATTTAAGTTACATTGTAGTTCAAAGGCTATTCATCAGGAAATAAGGATTTGTTTTAAGTTTATCAAGTGTGCTAAAACTCAGTCTAAGTTTTTTTTTTTAATGTTTAACCACGTCAGTTAACAAACATGGATACATATGCTATCATGTTATTGTTAAATAAATTGTTTAAATGGTTATTAAGGAAATGATTGTTTTTCTCCTTCCAATAAAGTACAGCAGAAAAGTTGTCCAAATATAAACAGTTAACTTATTAAACCTCAGCATAATTTCATAATTATCTGTCTATGTATTTCTAGTAGTATAACTAAATCAGTAATTTTTGATATAACTGTAAAAACTACTCTGAAAATTTATTATTCCAAAAATGAAACCTTCATATGGTTGTAAATATTAAGATTATACCAGCAAGAATGAGTCTTTCTGTAAAAAAAATATTTAAATCAAGTCTTACTGACTAGTGATTTAAATCAAGCCTTACTGACTAGTGATTTAAATCGTGATTTAAATCATGATTTAAATCAATTTGATTTAAATCAAATCCACCCTGCCTGGAGGGGCCCAGTGTTACTATTCTAGAAGTTCCCAAAATCGGTATTCAAAGCACTCATCAAAATAACCTTTGTTTGTGGCCCAGAGAGCCCTTTACCATGCATGACCTCCACCTGAATATTTAAAAACAAAACAAAAAAAACTATTACGATAAAGCATAAATGCATGCTTCGCACGCAGAACTCGCTTACTTCTTCAAAACAGGGTGGCTGGACCTTTTCAAATGCTGTTTTACTTAAAGCACAGGTGTCAAACACAAGGCCCGGGGGCCAAATGCGGCCCGCCAGACCTCGTCATGTGGCCCGTGTAGCCTCCGCCGGCCGCCAGCCTTGCTCCAACTTCTGGGCTGCAGGTTGCCACCACCGCCTCCTCCTCCTCCTGCTTTTGCGGCCTCCCCTCCTTCCCTTCCCCACGCGCTTGTTTTTAAAGTTTATTTCATAGAGCCCACTAGGGGCGCTCCGCGTCCTTGCAGCCTCGCTCTCTGTCTGTTACCAAAAATCATTTTTCAATAAATTGTACAATAATTGTACATTTGAATATCTACTTGCCATTATTCTGACTATGTTTCTGCTTTCAGAGCTAGTTATTACTTACATTATTACAAAAAACAGTAATAATTGAATGCAGTGACAATAATTTATGATAATAAAGAGTGGACACATAGTCCTACAGATACAACCGGCCCTTTGAGGGTGACCAAACTGCTGATGCGACCCCCGATGAATTTGAGTTTGACACCCCTGACTTAAAGTATGGTCAACATGGTAAAAGTAGGCAAGTTCGGATGATGTACTGGCTCAACACAGAGAGAGGCACATGTAGTTTCTCCTTCCTGCGCTCCTGGCATACTATCCATCTCCACCTCTAGGCAGTACTCTGAGGTGCGACAGGGCAAGTCATAAAATACGTTTTCAGAAACTGGCACCGCAGCAGTAATACTTACATTGACCAGTCCAAAGTAGTGTTCATTGATTGGAAATTGCTCTGGCCCAATGTCTTTTTCCAGAGCAGAGGCATTGGTGCCCTAGGGAAAAGAAACAGCCAGTTATTTTAGTTCCAGGTTGAAATGTGACAGAAGTCTGAGAAAGGTTAGGTCACTTCCTGCTGCCCTCCCCCAAAGCTGTGCCAAATGGATTGTCTGAAGTCTTTTAGACATTTCCGAATACCTACAGCCCAAGCGCCACTCAGCCAATGACATGAGGCTGCCATGAACTCTGTGAAAACCCAACATCCCATTGAAAATGCTTGTTAAAGAGAAAAAGGCTGCTATCCAGCATGCCGAGAAGCATATGCAAGCCCCACTGGTTTTAAATTGGAAACAGAGCACAGGATCCATTCTTTCCAACACATGACATGGGAATGGATTGCCAAAGAAATCTCTCACTCCACATCCATTAACCTGTCATCATCTGGTTCCCAGACAGAGCAATATACAAAAATAAACAGGCCCTCCCCAGGGCTTTTTTTGATGTTATTTGATTTTATCCATTTCTGCAATCTAATCTAACATTTCCTTATCAGCCCTTCTATTTGCCTGATTTGCAGGGCTTGGGAGAGAGGAACCAGAGCAATGTTTTTCTCTCGCTTGGATGAATGCAGCGACTCTGATTCCCCCCCCCCCCCAGTAAAATAAATGCTTTCAGAGAGCTGGAACGGCTGAATGAAAATCAGAAGAGATAATTGCGGAGAGCTTGCAGGCTTGAAATGTAAATCAACTTGCTTGCAGTTGGCAGCTAGTAATAAAACTCACAAGCATTTGGGTTTGATTCTTTCTTAAAGTTTCATGTGCCGGAACACTTTCCCTATTTTTGAACCTCAGGCTGCATATCCCGTCCCAGCCGTTCCCATTGGAAACAAAGGGCTGTATTGAATTTCGTCAGGCACACAGACCATCTCAGTTCCCCAAGACACCTGAGCCTTTCCTGAAGAGGGCCAAGGAAAGGCAGACAATGCAGTGTGGGTGACTCCAGTTGCCCAGGAGCTGAGCTACTATGAATGTGTATTTCAAATTATATCATTTGCATCCCAGGGAGGATCAGGTGAAATGATTTTTTTTATCCAACACATCCATCATGCCCTGAAAAAAGGGAAAGCATTCCCAGAGTCCAATTGACCTAACTTCCCATTGCTGCAAAGTGTACCAGGATTACTGATTTTGAAAGTGTTGATCTATGACACAAAATTTTCAATGGGACCGCACCTTTCAGGGTTAACACCAGATTTGGGGGAGGTTCAGCGGGACTGCAAATGCACGGGAGGGGAGAGATTAAATCGCCTTCCCTAAACACACCAGGGTCAGGCGACCTTGCAGCTTAAAGAATAAAGGACATGCATATAGAATGCTTATACCCATTTAGGATTACTGTAGTTTGGTCTCTATACACAAGGATGGTCCTGAAGGAGAAATCCATAGCTCAGGTGCGAAGCAACAAAACTTCATACAAAATTGCATTTGTCATTTTGCAGCGGCTGTACTGGCTTCTTGTTATTTCTTGCACCCAATTTATGGTGTTGTTGGTACCCTATAAAGTTCTTTGTGGTCTAGATTCCTGTGTCCCTTACCAAGTGTCTATCAGCACTGGAAATGTTTCTTTTTATACAAGAGGGCTTGAAAGGGTAGGATACTGAACTTTTATGCATACGCCTTGTGGCTGCTTTGTGTATGACTGGTTTTACTAGCTTGTAAACCATCTGACAGATTTATGTCTTAAAATAAACCATTTCACAGATACCCTCTTCTCTCACTGATGTCATTTGCTAACTTGCTAAATGCAAAGATGTAGGTCACGTCCTTTTCTCCCACTTTTGTGATCTCTCTTACAATTGTGAGTGGCTGCTTTTCTGCCCCTGCAGCTACTTGTCATTCTATTCCCTTGTTGAGGTTTGCATTGTCAGTTTCTATTCATTTTTGAAGTTTTCATATTCTCTCTCTCTCTGTCTGTCTGTCTGTCTAACACACACACACACACACACACACAAAAGGTTTGTGTACACATGCCTACACTCGTTCTCCACCAGTTTATTCATTAGTCATGTGTTTTCAAAATTTCTCTCTTGGGCTGATTGACATCCAATGGGCTTTTAAAATGGGTTGGGGATGGGGGTTATTGGGTTGTTTTTGTTTTTATTATGTATTTTGCATTTTTAATATTGTGTTTTTTATGTTGTAACTGCCCTGAGACCTGCAGGGTAGGGCAGTATACAAATTTAATAAATAATAATAATAATAATAATAATAATAATTGCAGTTTGGAGGTATAGTGCAAGGAATCGATTTATTTATTTTTGCTCCTCTCCTGCTTCTGAACAGGCTTGCTATCTCCAGACCTATAGACTGCACCTATAACTCTGTCCTTGGTGCTCAAGTACCAAGTCCACTCATTCAGTTTCTTTTTCTACAAAAACTAGCATCCTGCTTGCTGCCCAACATGGGTTGCCAGGCTTTTTAGGCATCCAAAATTAGGCCATACACTTTTCAAAATGGAGTTTAAATAAAATAAATAAATAACAAACAACAACAACAACATGAAAAATAATGCCCAGAAGTATACAACACAGAATCACAATCATTGGAGGGATTCATTCAAGTCACAGATTCTCATTGCAGGGATTGACAAGCATTGGAAACAAATTGGCATCTCAAGTTGCTATAATGTGTGCGACAGCATCAGGAGCTATTATGACATGTTGAAATTTGGCACCGAACTCAAAACAGATAATTTTAGCTATTGTTCAGAATCCCAGGGAGGAATGAAGTGTGGGAAGAAAAGCCAGATTACTGCAGGTGGAGAAGATTATATATGGCAGCAATCACTCTCTCTCTTTCCTTTTCTCTCTCTCTCTCTCTCTCTCTCTCTCTCTCTCTCTCTCTCCCTCTGCAGCTGAACTGCAGCAACCGCTTAACTTAAAGAGTCTGCAGCTGCTGAACTGGAAGATTATGAATGATGCGGAGAAATGTGCTGCAGAGGATTTGGGAAACAAGTGACAACACATCACAAGAACATCAGAAAAGCCCTGGCAGATCATAGAATTGCAGAGTTGGACGGGACCCTGAGGGTCATCTAGTCCAACCCCAAAAAGCACATCTAGTCCAGAATCCCACAGTGGCCAACAGGGCAATAGCTCTCTCCCACTGTTGCTCCCAGTTGTTCCCATCAGCTGGTATCCAGTGGCATGCAGCCTCCAAACTCAAAGGTTCCCTATAACTATCATGCAGGGCCAACCCTACCATTAGGCAGAATAAGGTGGCTGCCTCAGGTGGCAGATTCTGGAAGGCAGAGGACAGTGATAGGATTTTGGAAGGTAGAGCAGACCTGCCCTTTGTCTCCTAAGCTAACCTACCATCCTCAGGTGCAGTGGAAGACACTGGCGCATTGCTTTTATCAAACTTAAGACTGCATGCACACCATACATTTAAAATGCTCCCTCCCCACAAAAAATAAAAATAAAAATTTCCTAGGAACTGTAGTTTAAGGGTGCTAGGAATTACAGATCTCTGAGGGGTAAACCACAGTTTCCAGGATTTGGGGGGTGTGCTTTAAATGGATGGTGTCTACACATTGTCTCTCGAGACAGATGGATGCCAACAGCACATCCTAAAATTCAATTGTCAGACTGATGAGTTTCTGCACATAGAATGAGCAAGGACAGAACCATGTCCTCCACTTCAGACATCACCACATGCATTGGATCACCCTTGCCATCATGACTAGAAACCGTGGAAAGAGATTCCACAATTGCCACCCAACTGCTTATTGGTTTTCCTTCTAGAAAGTTTGCAGACAAAGCTTATGTGAGTTTGGACTAATCTACACTGGCCAGTTAAAACATTAAAATGTGTTATAAAAATGTGACACCAGAGGGCGCTGTAGAGAAATTGCATCGAGAGCTACATATATTATGGGGGGGGGGCTTAGCGTTGTTGTTTTTCAAATCAGTGTATATCCAGCCTTTGAGAATGTGAACAAACACATCACACACAGGAAATCTATTGCTCCAATTGCTGCCCCACATATCACTGATATTGTTTTGGAAAGCCAGGGCTAGCCCTGTCTACCTGGCGAAACCAGAATACTTGTCACAAGAAGCAAGTCCTTAGTGACTGGAGTCCCACAACCAGCAACCACGAGACAAGCAAAACCAGGGCACTGGAAAAGGGAGCAGCTAGCATCACGGCAAGATATAAAAAGAGGAACAGCGCCTATGAAAGAGTGAAACTCATCAAGGAGCACCGAAGGACCACAGATAAAAGGAGGGAGCAGAACTCCCATCAGGCTATGAGATCAGTGGCATGGCGAGGGGGGGCGCTGGGGGCGGATTGCCCCGGGTTCCAGGGGAGGAGGTGACACTTGGGGCTGCCCCGCCCCTCCCCATCGGCGGGCCCCGAGCAAGCCGCGGAGCGAGGTTGCTCCGCCCCGCGGCCCACCCAGGGCCCGCCCACCGGCACCGCTATGGGGCTGCCACACACGGTCGGCAGCTCGTGGGGCTGCCCCGCCCCTGCTGCTTTTCGCTCGCCGGCTCGCAAGGTCGCTGTGGGAGCAGCAGCGGCGGCCCAGCGACAGAGTGTGCATGCGCAGCATTTCATGCATGCGCAGTCCGTCATGACGTCACGACGCAATGTCACAACGCTCCGCCCCCAGGGGGTGCCTTCGTTCGCCGCCCCGGGTAGCGAGGAGGCTTCCTCCGCCCCTGTATGAGATGGAAGTGACACATGTTGAAATCTTCCTGCAACATAACAAACCCCTCTGCCAAAACCAGTCACTGTTCTTCTAGCATTCTCAAGGAGCCCATATAAATGGAACTACACCAAACTCACAAAAGTAAAATTGAACTTTGCCACACCCTGAATGTGGCCAATTTCCATAGCATGCTGGTCAGAGCACTAGCATGCTAACTCTTCCTCAAGCTGGAAACATTTCCGTTGAGTTACCACTTGACCTAGCCACAGGATTCAAAGATATCAAAAGTAAATACAAATAAGTTTGATGACTCGAGTATTTCTGACGCTGGCACCAAACACCAGGTCTGGCTGCTGTATTTGGGAGAGGCCTATCTTCGTGCTTTTTCTTTTCCCAACTATTTCAAAATCCGGACTCCCAAAGGAATGTAGAATGAATTTAAATGGCTCAGGCCTTCCCTGCCTCCTTTATCAAGTTGGTGACATCTTCGTGCATGCAATGAGGCCACAGGTCTCCCCATATATTGTGCCCATCTTAGCCTGACTCTCCCTACTTGGCTGCTGCATCACATCCCAAAACATCATTGTTGTGCATCCTTCCTGTGAGTTCTATGTGCTGTTGGGTTTCCTAGTTGGTGGATAAACAGGAGGAACAATTTTTTCCCCTCTTTCTTTTTTTAGCCTTTCAGCTTTGTATTTTAAAAAAATCCCCAAAGCCCTCGCAACCTTGCCATCTCCTTTTGTAATTATCCATCTAGTTCTGAGCCCAGGCGCAAAATGAGGTTGCTTTGACTCAGGATGCAGGTAGGCTTTAAAGTTGCATTTCTGAGTCGTGTGTGTGTGTGTGTGTGTGTGTGTGTGTGTGTGTTGGCACTTTCTCTGGGAAAACTCATATTTTACTGCTGAATCGGAGCAAACAGCAATCAGGTTTTCTGTGAATTGCCATTTGCTGTGATTCAGCAGTAAAACACAGGTTTTCCCAGAGACAACAACAAAACTGCTCAAGACACGAAGCTCTCACAGACCTGTACCTGGAAAGCATAGTGCAAAAGAAAGTCTGGATGAGCCCCAATATCCTTGACATGAAGGATCCTTTCTTTTTGGTGGGGGCGGACCTACTTTCTACTTAAAATGCTGGAAAATAGATTTGTTTGTTTGTTTGTTTGTTTGTTTGTTTGATATAAGCTTCATCCTTATATCCCCACAAGAGTTCAAATAAATTCTGCCATTTCAGGAATAGTCTAAATGCTCTCCATCATGAGGATTCGCTCTTCTAAAAATGATCCTCTTCAGGCAGCCAATGGTAACTAAATTAGGATCTTTCTGGTTGCTCTGACAAACCAAATTCGATATGTCTAATTCCCCAGCGTTAATTCTCAGTTTACAGTATTCATTTCAGGTACACATGATAACATAATGTTTCCAAGTGAAACAAAACAAAAATCAATAGGAGAGTCCAGGATTCTTTCCTCCCAGTCAAAACATGGTTTCTTAAATAGTATCGCTTATTCCAGGAATTCTCAACCTTTTAAGCTGGGTGTGACTGGGGACCTCGGCACAATTCTCTGTAGGGCTGTTTCTGGCAATGGAGGCAAATGAGAAAACTCGCTTCAATGAAGTATTGGGGATCGTGCTCATGACTCTCAAGTAGCCTTGCAAGTGACCCCAGGAGGGTCAACACCCCACAGGCTGAGAGGTGCATTACGTTATAGGAAGGCTCCATTGTCCAGCACTGATGAACGGCGCATATGACATCATCAGCAAGGGACATGCAAGCTCATCGCACGGAGGGAAGATAGTGACTGTATCTAGCTGCTCTTGCAAGAACCTGAAAATAAGGGGGGATATAATCTAAGAAAGATGTTCAGAGGAATGGCTTCAAATATTGTACTTGGATACTTCCTTTTATTCTTAATATTTTTATTTATTAAATTTCTATAACGCCTTTCCTCCAACAATCGCAGGGTGGTTTGCAATATACAAACACAAAAATACGAAACATAGAAACAAAAACAGTACACTCCAGTTTCAAATGCCATAGCCAAAGCCAATTTTCCCACCTCTCCTTAAATACAAGTTAATTTTTGCCACTAATGAAGCAAACATTTTGACTGAAGATTCTGGGGCCCTAAACAAGCAATCAAAAGCCCCAGCAGGCAGATTTGGCTCCCGGCATTATTTTTGTTTTGTTTGTTTGTTTGTTTGTTTGTGTGTGTGTGTGTGTATCTGGAATATGTCCTTGAACTCTGAAAAATCCTATTGCTTGTCTGGATGGAGAGCAGTGAGGGATGTGGCGTACTGTAGAAATATAAAAGCCATTGCTCTGCCCCATTTAGTCTCTGTTCCAACTCATCAAAGGCCATTGTTCTGTTGCGACACACGCAGAGCAGTGGCAAAGCCTTCTCTCATGTCTGGGATGTTCTTGTTGTTGTTTTGCTTTGTTTTTTGTTTGTGGCAGGGGGGCAGTAGAGCCATGGAGCTTTTTGTAATTGAGGCTGAAAGTGAGGATGGGGGACAGGAGCTTCCATGGGACCCAAACAGGCCTGATTTTTGTTTGCCCCCAACAAAGAAATCCCAAGAATGTTTTTGCACTGCAAAAAAACACGTGAGGAATTTCTCTGTGCCCCCCTACTGTTTCAAGGCGGGTTTCCGACCACTTCAAAGGAAGAAAGGAGTCTCTGTTATCCCTCTTCCAACTACAGAATCATCAAATGGCACATGAAGGGAAGCAAAAAAAAAAAAAAACCACCCATGTTATGCTGACTGCCTTTTCACTAACACAGAAAAGAATGGTTAAATGGGGGGGGGGATCATTCAAACATGTAATCCTCCCCACGCATTTTACAGAGTGGCACAGCTCTAGGAAAGCTGCACTGTGGACTTTTCCTGAACATGCAGATGGCCTCATGGGCGTAGCCATGGGGAGGACAGGACAGGGGGCAGCTGCCCCCTCCAATTCAAGTAAAACAATAGAAATACACTTAACTCACTGACGGATCATGTGGGATCTCCCCCACCCCCCAACGCAACAAAGGTCCTGCCTCCTCCAACAAAAGTCCTGGCTACACCCAGGGATGGGCTGTAAAACACACACAACACCCATTTTGGGACTAGGTACAAGATGAAAGGGATGTGGGGGGCGTTGTGGGTTAAACCACAGAGCCTAGGGCTTGCCAATCAGAAGGTCAACGGTTTGAATCCCCACAACGGGGTGAGCTCCTGTTACTTGGTCCCTGCTCCTGCCAACCTAGCAATTCGAAAGCACATCAAAGTGCAAGTAGATAAATAGGTACCACTGCAGCGGGAAGGTAAATGGCGTTTCCGTGAGCTGCTCTAGTTCACCAGAAGTGGCTTAGTCATGCTGGCCACATGACCTGGAAGCTGTTTGCCAGCTCCCTCGGCCAATAATGCGAGATAAGTGCCCCAACCCCAGTGTCGGTCACGACTGGACTTAATGGTCAGGGGTCCCTTTACCTTTACTAGATAAAAAGCTTGCATCTCCCCAGCTCAGAATTGTAGACTTGGAAGGGGCCATGTGGATTCAACTCACATTGCTATGTTAAAGGTAAATATAAAGGGACCCCTGACCATTAGGTCCAGTCACGGACGACTCTGGGGTTGTGGCGCTCATCTCGCTTTATTGGCCACGGTAGCTGGCGGACAGCTTCCAGGTCATGTGGCCAGCATGACTAAGCCACTTCTGGCGAACCAGAGCAGCACACGGAAATGTTGGAAACATTGCTATGTTAGCTATCACCAATTACTGTTGTTGTGAAGATCACTTTGCTTACCTACAGCTTTACACAGAATTGTCACAAACTGCATTTTTTTTGCCATTTGGACACACAAGTTTACAAATTTTCTCACTATATACATATATGGAATTATCCTTTTAAGGGCGAGCTTGTTGATGTTTATTGCTATTTTAATTTTATTGTGTTTTCATATGCTGTAATCCACCCTGGAACCTTTAGATAAAAGGAGGGTAATATAATAAAATGTCAACAAGAAGACACACACACAACACCAGTCAACTGAGGATAACACTTCATGTATCTGGTAATGCAGACTCTAGCTAGTACATGAAAAGTTATGCCCTAATAAATATGTTACAATGAAATCCTATACATGTCTACTCAAAGGGAAAGGGTTATTGAGTACAGTGGGACTTATCCCAAGCAAGCTTATATAGGATTTCAGCTTTAGGAATAGGAATTAACTTCTGAGTACTTTTAGTCTTGAAGTTGCCGCAAGCCTCTGTTGTTGAAAGGTAGTTTTTGGCCACTAAGGAGAAGGGCAGAACATGTATTATCGTTGTTCTATTTCCCAAATCACTTTTTTTTTGGGGGGGGGGGTATATGTTTATGCAACCGTGAGTCACTTAATTGTCAAAATAAGAAAGTAAATTGGTCCTTCTAGACAAGTGGTGTGTGTGTGTGTGTGTGTGTGTGTGTGTGTGTGTGTGTGTGTGTGCTGTGCTCTGTGAGTCTCAGAACCTGTCCTACTACTGCATCTTGAGTATCTTCCAAATTAAAGGCAAGGAAACCAGACCAGCTCACTGCTTAACAGCACACACAAGTTCTGTCATGAAAGGAAGAAACCAAAGTAGAAATGAAATACAGGCTGTTCCAAGGCCCACATTTTCAGAACCCCTTTTGACTTCAATGAGCAAGCAATGGAGGAAGCAGCTTGAGGACTCAGGTCTTACACTTCCTGTTATAAGCATGTGTTCTGACCACAAGGCTGGTCCATCATCATATTTCGTGATGTGCTCTCATATTATTATTATTATTATTATTATTATTATTATTATTATTATTATATACCAAAGATCCCATGTCAGTACACAGCATAAAAATACAGAATAAAACCATAAAGTACATAATAAGAACAAGAACAAAACCAACCCATAACTCCCTCCCCCAAACACATTTTAAAGGCCATAGACTGGTGCCTAAAGATGTATAATACAGGTGCCAGATGACCCTCCCAGGGGAGAGCATTCCACAAATGAGGAGGTGGTCCTTGAGCAGTTCAAGGCTTTATCAGTCAAAACCAGCACTGTGAATTGGGCCTGGAAACTAATTGACAGCCACTGCAGTCGGGCCAGGATCGGTGTAATATTCACACACCATCTTGCCCCAGGGAGCAACCTGGCTGCCGAATTCTGCACCAGGTGAAGTTTCCAAACTGTCTTCAGAGGCAGCCCCACATCTAACACATTGCAGTAATCTAACCTAGAGGTTATCAGAGCATAGACAACTGAGGTTAGGATAACCCTGTCCAGATAGGGCCACAGCTGGGTCACCAGCCAAAGTTGATGGAAGGCACTCCACGCCACTGCGAATGCCTGAGCCTCAAGTGACAGCAAAGGATCCAGAAGTACCCTCAAGCTATGTACCCACTCCTTCAGAGAAAGTGTAACCCCATCGATAGCAGTCAACCTCCCATCCATACAGTCTAGGGAACCACCCACTTAACAGTGCCTCAGTTGGCTCTCATCCAGTCCATTATCGCGTTCCAGCACATCCACTGCCACAGCTGCAGATGTAAAGGAGAAGATTGCTGGCCATGTGCTCCAAAACGCCAGATAACCCCACTCAGAGGTTTCATGTTGATAGGGGATAAATTGAGCAGAGCTTTTTTTTGGCCCAGAACTCACCTGAATTCAGTTCCAGCATCTCTCAGTTGAGTGTCGTTGCCATTATAAGAGAATAAGGGAAGTGTTCATGGTGAGTTTTGGCACCTCTTTTTCTAGCAAAATAGCGCTGGCCCTGAGGAACCACACAATGAGGGTTCCACAGGGCCGAAGAACGTTCCCCAAGCGTCACCCTCTGGAAACGACCACCCAAGTGAGACCGGAACCACTCTAACTCGGACAGTCACTCCAGAAGGAAACCATGGGCAATGGTATTGAAAGCCAGTAAGAGGTCAAGGAGAATTAACAAGGACACATTTCTCCTGTGTCTCTCTCCTGACAAGAGCTCATCATACAGGGCGACCAAAGCAGTTTCAGTGCCAAAACTGGGCCTAAGCCCCAACTGAAATGAATCTAGAAAATCAGTTTCCTCCAAGAGTTCCTGCATCTCATCCGCGACCACCTGCTCAAGAACCTTGCCCAGGAAGGGGCGATTAGCAACTGACGGGTAGTTACTTAGATTTTCTGAGAGCAGGGAGGGTTTCTTAAGGAGTGGTTATTACAACTGCCTCTTTCCAGCAGGCAGGGACCACCCTAGCTATTGATGCCCTCCAGTCTAAGCATATACACACTGGTACAGCAAGTAAGATCTAGGTAGTTGTTTTTCACACAATCTGTTACCTACAGATACACAAGATGACTCACTGGACCTAGTGACTTTTCACCCTTTCAGGGGGGAGGGGACCTGGCCACACCCTGCAAAATGTTGCAATTCATTAAAGAGCTACTACTATACAAGTTTTCCTGCAACTAGTTTGCATTGTCTTTCCTCCACCCTTCAGATAAATAACACTTTTTTATCACCTAGCTGCCAATTTACAAAGGAGAAAAATGTTTGGAAAATGTTGACACATCCGGTCAAGAAGTTTAATGCAAAAACCTCATGGTTAAGTGATCTAAGTTTATAAGCTAAGAAGAGCAAAACTGATCAAAGCCCTGCATCTATCTCCTGACTTATTCGTTTCACTCAAGAGAGGCAGGTTGAAGGACACATCTCTTACAGAAGCTTAAACAACTCTCATTTGGACCAGTTCCTTTGCACATGCTTCCTCGAGGGACTAGCACTGCCCAGACGGAAATCACGTGTTCATGTTTGAACCTGCCCAACATGTTTGCACGCTGAAAAAATAATTCCTCCCTTGTTTCCAAAACCCAGTTATTCAGATCCCTGGCTCATCCGCACCTAACACTGTGCACCCGGTATTCTCCTGTGCAAAAAAGCAACACTGTGCAAACTTTCAAGGACGCCCACCCTCCTCCCCACACATGGTTCGGATGCCCACCTCCAGCACCCCGCCCACCGGATCAGCAGAGAGATCGCCTGCATTTCCAGACTTCGGCAGCTCCTCCTTCCAAAATGGCCCCGATCCTGGGAAGGATTACTCGGGAGTAAGTCCTAATGGGCTGCAGTGGGCCTTTTACTCCCAAGTTCAGTGTGGCCCAGGATTGCAAGCCTGAAACTCTGGCAACCAATTCGGGGCGGGGGGAGGGGGTGCAGCCTTGCCCTCTGCACACACCTTTCTGTGGATTCCGATCTCCCCATAACTGGGTGGGTTGTAGGGGGTGGGGAGGCGGAAGTGTATGTGTGTGTGTGTGTTTAGTGGGTGCGGGGGAGGATTGTGCTGCTCTCTCTCCCCCGCCTCCCCGCCCCGTGCGCCCCTCCCGCCCCCAGCCAGGCCGAGCAAGTAATACTCACCATATTACAAATGGAGGCGATGTTTCTGACAGTCATGAGTCTAAAGGTTGCAGTGATCCCACACCGCCATCTTTATGAGGTGAAAACCGGAATGGTCATGGCTGGGGAGGATCGGGAAGAGGCCGGGAGGAGCAGGGAGAGGCGGCGGCGGGGAGAGTGGAGAGAAACGGAAGCTCTGCCGAGGCGGGGGGGAGGGGGAGGGAGGGGGAGGGGGAGGGGGAGAGAGAGAGAGAGAAAGAGAGAGAGAGAGATCGGCTGCTCCGCCTCGGGGCTCTGCAGGATCGGAGGCAGAGGGCACCCACCCACCCCCTTTCCCTGCTCTGCCGGCTAATTCCGCCGCTCCCAGACCCGTCCAGGAGCCGCTGGGGGGTGGCCGGGGTCTCCCTTTTAGCAGCAGCAGCAGCGCAGCATTTCTGGGGGCGATCGGCTTATCTCGCGGGCGCGCAACCGCCAGCAGGCGAGCGGGGCTCAGCGGCGCTTGTTTCCAGCAGCTGGGACAGGCGCGATCTCAATCCCCCCGCTTTCCTCCCTCCTCCTCCTCCTCTTTCTCCTTCTCCTCTTCCTCCTCCTCCGCCTCCTTCCCCCGCAGCGGGTGCTGTTGCTCCTCTTCCCTCCTCTCCATTGCAACGCAGCGCCCGGCGGTCAACTTTGACAGCGGCCGGGGAAGGGGAGGTCAGGGCCGGGTGAGTGGCGTCGCCACGAGCCAACCGCCCCAGGAAGGGGGCGCGCCGAGCAGCCAATGCCAGAGAGGCGGGAGGCGGGTTCCGCCAGCTACGGGTCAAAGGGGCACCAAGGCGTTGGGTGTTTCCCCCACCATCAAAGAGTCAGGGATCTCGCCTCTTCCCCCCCCCCCCTTTTGCACGTTTTAAGACGCCAGGTGTTACATTGAGGGTCCAGCCAGAAGTGGTACGATGATGTCTTTATTCATAGCAGCAGGTAAGTCACAGACACAAACAGAACAGTACATAGAACACACACATCCCCAGCTCTCCTGCTCTATATATGCACCTGGGATAGCCAAGCCCATCCAGGTGCAACTAATTAAAAGCAATCCCTCCCATTAACCAGTTCCTGACTACTCCAGTGTTGTGCCTCTACTTCAGTACACAACACCAGGGCAAGATTGGGCCGGTGCCAGCTTCAGATCCTGCAGAGCTGCACTCAGAAGGGCGACACTTGAGCACACGCGTGCATCAAGTGATAGGGGAACACTTGATGCGCGCGCGTGGGAAAACGTCGCCGTTTCGAGGACTGGGAGAGGATATTTCCTCTCCGCTGGAAGCTGCGCGACCCTCGCGCCGCCTCGGATGCAAATGCTTCCCAGGCGAATCAGTTCGCACAGCCTTGGTGCAGCCAGTCAACTGTGCAGTGATCAAGTGCAGAGAGGGACCCAGTGAGGCATGTGTGCCTCTATTGTAAAGCAGACGTTTGCGTCTGGAGAAAGAAACATCATCTCCCTCGCTGACAAGGACAAGGGGGAAATGTTACTGATCCTGCTCTTCCACCACCAGTATCAATGGACATATAACCCAGGCCACACAGGAGGAGTGGTACCCACTGCGTTTTCAAAAATGCGCAATATGGCCTGCTGGTTCTTGGGCAGCATTCTGTTCCCAGAACCCACAAGCAAGACATGAGTGAAATATACCCTCGAAGAGGGAGGGTATATGAAATGCCATGTTTGCAGCCTGAGAGTTGAATCTTATGCAGTGCTCTTGGGGGGGGGGGTTACTCAAGAGTTCACAGGACCAGCACCTTTCCTCCCTCCAAATGTTAAAAAGTATGACACTTACTGTAAGAGCTTCACTGGCACCTTTAAAATAAAATAAAAAGCACTGATCTTACCGACTTTTAACACTGGGAACTGGTCAACTAGCATCAGTAATCTGCTGTAAATCCAGCATATTTTGTTTGTGTTCTAGCATATGGCAGTTTTACGAGTGATCCATTCCTGCCCAACAGGCATAACTGGAGGCTACTTTAAAATATTAGTTCACGTTAATAAAATTAGAATTGATTTTATTTCGTCGTGCAATGTATATACTTGCCCTTCAACAAAATAACTTTTTTTTAAAAGACTCAGAAACTAGTAGAAGAGCATTTCAGTCTCTCGAACACTCTGTTGCTGACCTTAAAGGGGTAATTCTTAAACAAAGGGAATTCAAAAGGAAATACCAGCATGAAACCACTAAATCACAACTTATCAAGATAAAAATCCAATCCAATCACTTGGGGGGTTAATAAAGATAACAGGTTTGTTTTATTCCAGTTCATCAGCTTAGCAATGCCAGGATGCTTGCATTATTACAAATACATCACCTCACAATCTTGTTTGCTGAAAGGTGCTATGTCTTCTTTCAACCTTTCTTGAGGAACTAACTGTAAACTCTGGTTTAACTACCACTGATGTTGTTTTGTTTTGTTTTTTTAAAGTGGGGGCTTGGGGGGGGGCTCAACTCACACCACAATAGGTTTGTTGGTCTTTTAAGATGCTGTGAGATTGTGTCAAACACAGCTGCCCCTCTGAAAACTAGTAGCAAATAAGTGCAATGTTGGCAGGGTACATATCACAAAGATGTATTTTCTTTTTTGATGGTTGAAAAAGAAATGCTGGGGAAGCAAGACATTTTATTCTTCAAAACAGTATCAGGAGGATAAGAACACTGAGCAATTGTTCCCACTGCATCCCTTCATAACAAACAAAACAGGCTTGTGTTTCCTTTCTCTGGTAAGACAAAACGAACTATTTATAACACGACTGTGCTTATATAATTTTTATTGAAAGGTCAAAAGAACACTCACCCTTGCATTTCCTTTTCACAGCCTGCTGCTCATTTGCCTGCAAATACTCTCAACCAAAATGTTATCAGAAAATATCCATTTCGCTGTGGGTGGTTGTAGTAAGAGCCTCAAGGCCATACCACTACCTGGACTAGCTAACATTGCTTCGCCTTATCTACATTTCAAGCTCATGCATAGAATTGGAGCTCAAGATTCATGGGCCACAGACTTCCTCACCCCTCCAAAAGCACACAGAATTAATCCAAGAGTGAACAGCCTGAGCAACAGACAGTATGAGCACACTGACCCCATCAGCTCACCCTGTTCCCTGGCAGGTCTACTAACCTGGCTAATGTTGGGCTGTAACAGAACTGGTGGGAAGAGTGATGAGGTGTGTGCCTTGCTGCCAATTGTTAAGGCATCCATGGAATCATAGAATTGTAGAGTTGGAAGGGACCACGAGGGTCATCTAGGCCTGCAATGCAGGAATCTTATAATATAATAATAATAATTTATTATTTGTACCCCGCCCATCTGGCTGGGTCTCCCCAGCCACTCTGGGCGGCTTCCAGCAAATATTAAAAAAAAATACATTAACAGATTAAAATATTAAATAAGATTAAATAATAAGATTAAATAATATTACAGATTAAAAACTTCCCTAAACAGGGCGGCCTTCAGGTATTTCCTAAATGTTATGTAGTTGTTGATTGCTTTGACCTCTGATGGGAGGGCATTCTACAGGGCGGGTGCCACTACCGAGAAGGCCCTCTGCCTGGTTCCCTGTAGCTTTGCTTCTCGCAGTGAGGAAACTGCCAGAAGGCCCTCGGCGCTGGACCTCAGTGTCCGGGCAGAACGATGGGGGTGGAGTGCCCAGTGTAGTGCTCAGACCATGACTCTTGAGATTAAGTGTCTCCTGCAGGTCATCTGAAACAAGAACAACCAGATGCTGATGGTAGGGCATAACAAGTTTATCCCTGCCTTTGCTTGTTGTCTCGTGCTGCTGCTATTTGTGGGGGGTGGGGGGTGGTTCTCAGTGAGACTGTGGAGTCCCAAGGGAGGAGGTGTAGCATTTATTCCAACCTCTTGGTGAGAGCTTGAGTCTGGGGGACAGCAGCCTGAGTGGAAACAGGCCTGCTGGCCATGAATGCACATGTACTTGACTGGGGTCAGAAAACTGGGTGCCTGTTACAGTCTGGTCCTGTAGCAACTGCTTCTATTGAATCAGGATCCTCTTGTATGCTAAGTAAAGTTCATGATTATTAAGCTGGAGTAGTGGCAGCGGCAATGTATGCAACAATGTTTAGTTTCTGTCTTATTATTATTGTTATATATTATAAATTATAATTGTTTTTTATATTATGCATTTGCTAATGATATTACATAACTTGTGCTCTAACGATGATATTCTATTATGTCCCTGCTTTGGTTGCTTATTGTGTGTAAGCCACTTCGGCATTCATCTGAATGGAAAGTGACAAAGAAGTACAATCAGCCAAGAAAACCAACTTAATTGGGAGTCTTTTTTGTTGTTGTGGCTTTTGTTAAACCATTGGGAATCAAATACCCTTGTTGATATACTGACAACTATATGCAGGAGTATACCATTACTTTCTGCCAGCACCTACAAAATAGTTTTGTTTGTCACATGAATGAAATATGGGGTGATGGACAATGATACTGGCAAGCCTTAACTCTATCACACTCTTTTTCTTTTCATTTAGAAATTAGCGTATTTTTCGCTCCATAAGACGCACTTTTTTCCTCCTAAAAAGTAAGGGGAAATGTCTATGCGTCTTATGGAGCGAATGTGTGGTCCCTGGAGCTGAACTGCCCAGGGGCAAAAGCAGATCGTGCTTTTTAAAAAAAAGATAGAAGGGGGTGTTGAAAGGAAGCCCTCTGAGCAGCTGCTCAGCAAATGATGGGGGAAAGAGATAAGGGAGAGAGATTCCAGCCCCGCCCCCTTGCAGAGGGAGGCTGTTTCCCCAGCGAGATGTGACTGGCTGATTAGATTATCTGTCTGGAAACTGTAGAAATGGCTTCCTGAAGCTGTGAGTTAAACCCTATAAAACAGGGTTTTTTTTCCCTTTGCAAAGTAAGCTCAACAACTTTGAGCTGATCCTCAAAAAATGGGGCTTTTCTCCTTTGCAAAAGAAGCTGCAGAAATTTGAGCTGATCCTCCTTTTCCCCTCTAAAAACTAGGTGCGTCCTATGGTCAGGTGCGCCTTATTAGAGTGAAAAATACGGTAAGCCTTGCCCTCATGAATTTGGACACCATCATGAGTACATGTCCTTTTCCTTCTTTAAGCTCGTCACTTTGATGGTACCTGTACTGCATTCCTGTCCATGCCCACTCAAGTTCACCACCATTCATGAAGGTCCACAGTGGTCCTCTCAGTCATAAACTAAGAGGGTAGAAACCAGTGTTTTTTCCTATAGTGAGAACGGAATGGCAGAAGGATTTGTTTTCTGTCTAAGAATTAGACAGTAGGCAGCCTCACACTGACCTGCCAAATTCATCAACCAGAACAAGACATCACCAAATGCATAAAGCAGGTTAACACTTTGTGCTAATAGGGGCTTTTATTCCTATCTACCTTTATTTACAGCAGCTTTTTGCAGCTGGTCCGATTCTCCATAAATACCCCTGGAATATGATTATTTTATAGTATAGCCATTCCTTCTCCTACCTTGCGACTTAATTACATTTCATAAAGTTGTATTCCCCATGCAAATTAGTGCCTTTGTAGAGAGAGTCCCAATGAGACTAACCTTCTTTGTGTACAAAATATTTATCTTTATTGCAGCTGCTACCGGTAGTTGGTTCAAAAAATTTCCTACCTTCTGTGGTGTAAAAGCTTGAATAAGGTTGCAGCTGTAACCTAATAATAATTTGGTAACCTGTTCAGTGAAAAAGTCATGGATTATACTAGCATTGGAGGCATTTAAAATAGGGAAATGCATCCCTGTCTTTTCTGCTGTTATCTCTTCCTGAACACTTCCACGTCTTCTCTCCATGGAGGCCTTCCTGATAGTAGCTCCAACATCCTGTTTTCCTTTCTCCATGTCTACACTAGAGGGTTTCCCACCACTTAAGTCTTTGTTTTACTCTATTCAAGGTCACACCTGCGCTTTCTCAGCTTGCTCAAAAGTGAAAGTATTCCCACTCTTGAGCTGTACCGTAAAAGTTTCCCCTTTACAACTTTACAGCTTTTAGACCTACTTAACACCCTTACAGAAAATAATAATCCTTCCCAGGAACATAGGATCCCCCCACCTTTCCTGGAAAATTTATAAAACATAAATTACCCACAGAAGAGACATATTGCTGTTCTGTTTTTGTTTTTTTCAAGTAAACTAGAAAAGGGGGCACGAACAAATTCAGGACAATTAAACTGATAGCAAATTAAATTGATAGCAAATTAAAACCTCACATGTTCAGAAGCGATATTCCACTCAATATCATTTTTAGTTGCATGATTCTCTTTCATGGGGGTTGGGGAACAAATCTTTTTTGTCCTAGAGGGATTAGAACTAGTGATTCTAAGGACATGCTTCTACATTTGTGTTTGCCTTAGCAGGTAGTACAACAGAGGTCTCTTGAATATTCCTGTGACACTTTGCCTGGTTGCCTTTGTTTTCCCACCCCCCTGTGTTGGGGGTGTAGAGCCAGGAAAAGGTCCCAGGCTCCCAGCACCATCTGTACCATTCCTGATTGGTAGGTTTTAGTAATATTTCCAGGGACTGTGACAGGAGGGCAGTCTGCCCTATTCACAGTGTTCTAGGGTGTTTCTAGCTGTGCGTTTCCATCCTTGGGATTAGTATTGGATACAGTGGCAGTTCCTTTGGCACAGTGATGTATCTACCCCCGGGTACAGGATTGCTCTCTGCACCCCTCAAATTTCCCATCATTTGGGGAAGAGGAGGAGTGTAATAATATTTGGAAAGTGGCCTTTAAGAAACAAAAATAGCACATTATCATTGAAGGGTTGACAACCAGTGCAAAACGGTTCTTCTGCCTTTGTAAAATACATACTGCTTCTGTGTGCTCTTTTCCCATCCAGTATTTGTGTATGGCAATCTAGAAATGTTAATTGCAGGGCATATGCATTGCGGAAGTCAAATAGTGGGGTGCACTGACAGTATGTGGGCTGAAGACATACTATGAGCTATTTTCAGCATCGTATAATAAGACCAACATGTATAGGGTGACCATAAATCCATGCAATAGCAGCAGCCAGGGACTCCAAATTGAAATTGCAGCTCAACTAGCTTTTATTTATGGGTTGTATTCTTCATAAAAGTTCATGTGGTAATTTTGAGCGGAGGACAGAAGTGTGTTCATGTTTATTATTCCAATGCTCTCTGAGCCTTGTTGGTCCTTGTGCACAAAAATCTAGAATGATTTCTAAAGTTGCTTCTTAAAAAAGAACTTGCATGTTTGCTGCTTTGCCAGTGGAGACAGAGCCTGGCTTAGTTGCAAGATGGTACTTGTGCTTCCATAGGGACCCAGGGCTAGGGCTTGCTGATCAGAAGGTCGGCGGTTCGAATCCCTGCAATGGGGTGAGCTCCCGTTGCTTGGTCCCAGCTCCTGCCCACCTAGCAGTTCAAAAGCACGTCAAAGTGCAAGTAGATAAATAGGAACCGCTCTGGAGGGAAGGTAAACGGCGTTTCCGTGCGCTGCTCTGGTTTGCCAGAAGCGGCTTTGTCATGCTGGCCACATGACCCGGAAGCAGTACGCCGGCTCTTGGCCAATAAAGCAAGATGAGCGCCGCAATCCCAGAGTCGGACATGACTGGACCTAATGGTCAGGGGTCCCTTTACCTTTACTTGTGCTTCCAGAAGTTTCCCTTCACATTCATGGAAGTGATTCACACAGCAAGTGCAAACGCCTCACTGTTGGTGTCCTGCTTACTCATGCCACAACCAGACAGCAGGGCTTTGCATCTGGCAGTTGTTCTTCCCACCCCCTTGAAAACACAGCTGGCAAAGTCTGTGGCCCACATCACTGATCCAGACTCAGCTACAAATGTCAGCGGCAAGACCAATAATTCACATTTTTATAAAAGTAATAATTAATTTACTATAAATAGCGTGGTGCTGATAATGCCAAGGTCACAGGTTCGATTCCCATATGGGACAGCTGCATATTCCTGCATTGGACTAGATGATCCTCAGGGTCCCTTCCAACTCTATGATTCTGTAATGTAAAAAGGGAGAGCTGGATTAAGAAGGAAATAGTGTACTAGCAAGGCTGCTTGATCCAGCCTTTGCTGAAACCAGATACACAACAGAGAGAAATAGGCGGAAGCCCAACTCTCCCGCAGCTCTTGAAGTGCAACTAGAAATGGTGGAGCTTGCAACAAAGTAACACCTTGTACTGTTACGCTGCAGTTCCACTTATTTCGCGGGTCAAACCTGCGCATCAAATAGTATGGTATAATGCAAAGCAATGGCGAACTGCCACCCACCTCCTCCCCATGCCACGAGGGGGAAACCAGTCGCGGGCTACACAGCAGGGCGATTGCAAGCCACCGTCTCTTAATATTTATCTGCCTGCAATGCGCAGATAATGGACAGCATCTCCCTTCCTTCTTGAAGCAAGAAGCGCCTGCTGTAAGAGCAAAAGCGCCTCCCCTTTCCACCCCTCTTCCTTTTCCATTTCCACAGAGGTTGGCTGGCCACCTGTCCTGTTTGACCGAGTTCCCTGCATTAAAAGGGGGTTGGACTGGATGACCCTCAGGGATCCCTTCCAACCTCTCCCATTCTAGCATTCTGTGCCTAGAGCTGAGCCGACCTCCCTCGCCAAACCCGCCTTCTCGTTCAGATAAGTCACGTGCCTTCTCCTCTCCACCAATCAGCGACGCAGCCGGAAGAGGCGCTAGCCAGGAGTGGACGAATTCTCTCTCCGCTCCCGTCTCGCGCCATTCTCTTCCATTAGCGCCGGGCCCTAAGTCTCGCGCGATCGGCTTTGCCCGCTCTCTATATAAACCCGCTGAAGGCGCGCTTTCCCCCCTTTTCCGCCCTTTCCGCTTCTGGGCTGGTTGGTCGGAGTGGCTTGACGCTGCTGGGCCCACCCAGGTTGGAGGTAAGCATGGCCGCGTGCAAGGTGGAGCTGGCCTTGAAATTGGTCTTTTCCCACCGGGTCTCTCCCACCCCGGAGCCCCTTAAACATTGCGCACCTCAAGCGTCCCGTGCTTGAGGTGGTCAACACAGGGGGGCAGAGGATTCCTCTCACTGAAACCCGGGGCAGGGCTGCCGCTCTCTGCTTCCGGATCCTGTCGTGAGAGACACGTGCTGGAGCTCCTGCTTGAGGCCCGTGGCTTGGAGTGGCAGGCTTCGCGTGATGAGTTCATCTACCCAAAAACAGACGCCCCGCACCCCCTTACGTTTCAAGCGTTGGGCCCCAGCTTCATTCAAGAAAGAGCATTTAATAATAATTTAAAAAGCGTGTCGTTGAATCCTTGCATTCAGTCACCAGCCTAAATCGTAGAGTTGGAAGGGACCCCCAAGGCTCGTCTAGTCCAGCCCCCTGCAGTGCAGGAGTTCATAGCCTGTGAATACAAGCGAAAGGGGATGAAACATATTGAAGGGCTAACTAGTATCCACGTTTGCATGGCTTGACCTTCACTGCTCAGCAAGAGTTAATTTTGCAGTGCAAATAAGTTTAAGAGTTGGATATGAAAGCCTGGCATGTCCCCTTGTGTTTTATGCTTGGGCTGCATATGTACTGTACTTAAAAAGCACACTCAATGGGTGTTGAGCATTGTGGTTTACCCCTTACAGAGTTATAATTCCCTGCAGCCCTTAAAAAGCTGCAGTACCCAAGATTACAGTGGTACCTCGGGTTAAGAACTTGTTCTGGAGGTCCGTTCTTAACCTGAAACTGTTCTTAACCCCGGGTACCACTTTAGCTAATGGGGCCTCCCGCTGCCGCTTGATTTCTGTTCTCACCCTGAAGTTCTTAACCCGAGGTACTATTTCTGGGTTAGCGGAGTCTGTAACCTGAAGTGTCTGTAACCCAAGGTACCACTGTATTTGAGGGAGGAAATGTGCTTTAAATGCACAGTGCGCACACAGCCTTATACCCTGCTTTCCCAAAATAAAAAACATTCAGAGTGGCCTATATATACGGCCAGGCCTGCTTACAGCTGCTGGGACTACATCAGGTACCTTCAGACAGTTTCTCTGGGCATTGAAAAAGAAACACATTTAATTTTATTTATTTATTTATTTGCAAATTTTGTTGCCATAAAATTTTGAGTTCTTTTCCCCCTCACAGAGAATCATGTCTTCTCTTACATTTAGTTAATCCATCACACTGGACCAATAGAAATAATAAATATTATTCATTCATTCTCAACCCTTCATCCTAAGGTTCCAGGGCAGGTTACAGCATTAAAACACAGTTTCCAATCATAAAAAGTAGGAGGGGTCCTAAAAATATGTTGTGTGAGGATATTGGGGAACAAGGAACCATCTGTGACATCTTCCCACAATGTTCACACTGCAGTATGAGTCTCAGTCTAGAGTAGAACTTGAGGGTCAGGATAGTGCTCTGGAACTACAAAAACCGACAGAAAATGCTGCTTGAATGCTACAGGAATTTAAATTTAAAACACACACCTGCCCAGAACCTTTAGGTTGCGAGCATCAGGAAGAAAGCAATAAATATCGATTGAATTAGTAGTATTCCCATGGCGCATTCCCCCTAATTTGGTCTACAAACAGTGACATGATGAAAAACCAGTGTTGTAATTCTTCAGATTAGTGGGCTTTTGATACATATTATGACAAAATTTGCTACACTTGCCTTAGCTTATAAGGTTGACTCCATTGGAAACATATTTGCTGCTAGCTTTGTGTTCTTCGAAAGCCATAGTAACAAAAGTAGCCTGTTCACTAACTCTTCTGTTGCAGGTATGTTCCAGTAAAAGCAAAATCCTTGTCATCTTGCCCTCAAGGCCTTCAACAAAGTGTTCTGTAACTGAACAAGCTGGAAGCAATATTCCTTTAGGTAGAAGGTAAGAATTAATAACAATCCTTTCTTTAGAACATCATTTGAATCTGTCTCTTCGCCTCAGAGCTTGCAGTGAGCCCCTTACACTAGCTTTTCATCCTATTTTGCATCCATCCCAAGCGCCTTACTTAAAACTCCGTGACCTTGCCCCAGTCTACTTTTTGCCCTCATTTCCCATTACAACACTGCCTGTGATTCTTTCCCCTCCAGTGCTGTCTTACAAAGCTCTCTTCTAAACAATTCTACCTATGTTTCCTTGCTATCCTTGAGACTTCTCCAAGGACGCCTGCATGATATTACTATTTTTCTTCAAATCCTTCCTCAGTAGCACCTATTTTTCCAAGAAGTCATTGGCCCCTAACCCAACCCACGTATCTCTCGCTTCTCAAAATACTGCAGCAACCTGTTGTTTGTTTGCACAGTTCTCTTTATTAAGTGCCATGTAATTTGATGGTGCTAGATAATCACTGCTTGAGACTATTTGCTTATGGCCAGTATCTTGTACCAGTGTTGCACAAAATGCTAAGTAAGGTAAGGGGCAGCTTTGTTCCTGTGTAGCAAATGCAGGATCAGAACATGGGCTGATTAATAAAATGTGAAGAAACAGTGCTAGATTTGTGAGTAGGAAGGATTTAAAGGAAAAGGGCCCGATACAGCAACTGATGACTCTGAAAAGCATTGTACTTATATAGTTCAGTCTGTTTATTGATTTGGCGTGAATGTTTGCAGATCAGTGGATTTAGTTGTTGCCAATTGATAAACATCAATGTGTGAACTAAGTATTTGGAGTCAAAGTCTTCGGAGTTGCAGGCACTAGATTTCCCCCTTTTTAGCTTTGCCCTCTTAAGGCTGGTGGTGCTTTAAGTGGCCAACACAAAGGGGTATAGTAATTCTCTCTTAAACCCAGAGGCGAGAATGCAACTTTCCTCTGGATCCTGTCGGGAGGAACAAACATAAGAAAATACTTGTTAAATGTCTGCAGCGATACAATGATATATCTTGCTCTAGAATTGCTGTGACTGATAGTGGCATTTTAAACATCGGCCCATGGATTTAGTACTTTCTTGAGAGTTAGGTACATGTAAAACTTTTTAGGAGGTAAAAGTTAAGATGGATATGTTCTTTTAGCAGATGCCTGGACGGTTATCCAGAGCTTTGAGCATCACTGACAACTAGGAAGACCAAGCATCTGGGTGAGTACTATGAACAGCTGCAGATGAATGGATTATAGATGATTCTTTAGAAACTGCAGGTGTGGCAAGGGAAGATTCATTCATCTGGCTGACATTTCATTACCAAATGATTTCTGTTTGTGCAGTGGAACTTTCCCCTCCCCGTGCACGCCCCACACCTTGAGAAATTTTGAAACCATGTGAGAAAACAAAAAAATATTGGGGGGAGGGATTGAAAAATACATAGTCCTTCCGCCCACCCCTATCACCCTTTACAAATCAAAAGTGGTACCTCTGGTTACGAACTTAATTCGTTCCAGAGGTCTGTTCTTAACCTGAAACTGTTCTTAACCTGAGGCAGCACTTTAGCTAATGGGGCCTCCGCGCCACCAGTACACGATTTCTGTTCCCATCCTGGGACAAAGTTCTTAACCCGAGGTACTACTTCTGGGTTAGCGGAGTCTGTAACCCGAGGTGTTTGTAACCTGAGGGACCACTATATAACTTTGTTTGCCATAGCATTGCTATTTTGGTATATTAAAAGTAGTTTATTCAGACAATAATTACAAATTGAATTTACCGTATATACTTGAGTATAAGCCGACCCGAATATAAGCCGAGGCACCCAATTTTACCACAAAAAACCTGGGAAAGCTTCATAGGAGCCACTGCCTGCCTCACTCGAGTATAAGCCGAGGGCGGCTTTTTCAGCACAAAAAATGTGCTGAAAAACTAGGCTTATACTCTAGTATATAGGGTACTTGTTATTTTGTTACAAGTAGAACCACAATACAAGCCTTTCATCAATTTCAGATTCTTTGTGTTCCTCTGTACTTTCTCCTACAAGAGGACAGAAAGCGACCCACCAACCTTGCTAACAAGGGGAAGCTCACAAAGAAGGCACTGAATCTTCCCTTTGTGTTAATGGCAGTGCCTCTTAGAGGCCAAAATGCACCTTGCTCTTGTCCTCAGTGTTACAAGAAATGCAATAATCTGATAGTAAGAGCCATCCTGTTACATAGTTTTTGGAAATCATTTGTCTTAACATTTTAATAATCCTAAATGAAAATATTTAATAATTTAAAAGCTTTTACTGGGGGAAGGTTTTTTGGGGGGAAAGAGAAAGGCAGCCCCCAACCTGTTTTCCCCCAGGCCTTCACTTCTCTACTTGCACCCTCCCCATAGCTACTGTAGATGGTGAGTGGAAGGGTGGGGATTCAAAACGTATTTATGGTAGAAGAGAGGAAGGAGGTATTCCATTGTGAAACCAAACATCTTTGCACTGATGGTAGAAGTGCAATGAACACAACCCATAAATCCGACCAACATGTTATTACTGCAAGCCATGTTTGTGCTCATGGGTGTGATGAGACCGAAAACTTTTTCTAGTTAAAATAAAATAAAAAAAATCCTTCCAGTAGCACCTTAGAGACCAACTAAGTTTGTTCTTGGTATGAGCTTTCGTGTGCATGCACACTTCCTCAGATACACTGCATGCACACGAAAGCTCATACCAAGAACAAACTTAGTTGGTCTCTAAGGTGCTACTGGAAGGAATATTTTTTTATTTTATTTTGTTTTGACTATGACAGACCAACACGGCTACCTACCTGTAACTTTTTCTAGTTAAGTGGCTTTTATTGCCCAGCCACTTTCAGTGAAATCTTATTTTAGGCACCAAGTATGAATAGCTTGCAGTAGGATTGGTGGGAGTGAGGATAATGAGAGCCTGCAGCAATTGCAAATGATCACTAGACTTGTTTTGTAAAGCTAAATATGTGCAAGTCTTTAGTCCAAATGAGATATTTATGGCAAATATGGGGTCCCAAATCTCCTCCTCTCCCTGTGATGTCTAGCTAACATTCTGTGGAGTGACTGTTGACTGGTTTAATAGATGAGAAAGCTGGTGTGGTATACCGGTAGCATTTTATTCTTAACATGATAATTTCTCTGTTAAGTGCCTTCACTGAGTTGCCATAATACAATGGTTTTCAACTGGTGAACTTTGACTCCCTGGGGGAATATTGAGGAATTGTTGGGGAATATTAAAGGGTACCACGGCTGTCCTTCCTTCCTTTCCCTCCTTGGAGACGTCCTCCTCTTCCTTCTTGTTGTCACCTTCCCCTTCCCCTTGGTGAAATCACCCAAGTTCACACAAGGGTTGGCTGGGTCTTGTAGAACTGGAGTAGTTCCTGTGCAAAGATATTGCAGGTACTGCTGCTGGTTGTGGCTCCAAAGACCTTTGACAATGCTTTCCTCCTCTCCTTTTCTGTCTGTGTCTGTCTCCATATACACCTTACCCATCACACCTTCCCCCTATAAATAAATAAAAATGGATAACAATTTTTTAAAAGTTGTAAAATCAAGGCAGGTGTCAACACTGGTGGCATTCGCTTATGCCCATTAGTATAGCCAACTGATGTGTATTTTAGCCTAACGTTTCCTGCTATGCTACTTTTTTCTGCTTCCAGAGTTTCTTGCACCACGGTCCCACGCTTAAAATATAGCAATATGGAAATATTCTTTAGTTTGGCAAGCACTAGTAAAAAGCGAGAACTTGTTGAGGATGACAAAGAAGAAGTTGATGAAGAAAGGAGCCACAAATACAGAAAACAAGATGAAAGTTATTTTGGTTTCATTAGTGTGAACAAAGAAGAGCACCCACAGTGTGTTTTGTGTTTGAAAATACTCCCTATTGAATGCATGTTGCCTTGCGAAATGAAACACCACTTAGAAAGTGTTTATAAGAATGATGTGGGTAAACCAATGGGATATTTCTCTAGAAAACTAAGTCAGGTGAAAGAATCAGTATTTAATAAACAGGTTACCGTCCTTAAGTAAAGCTCTTTTAGCATCCTATAAAGTAACCTACCGGGTCGCAAAATGTAAGAAACCCATACAATAGCAGAAAAACTCCATTGATATGGTTAAACCACAGAGCCTAGGGTTTGCTGATCAGAAGGTCGGCGGTTCGAATCCCTGTGACGGGGTGAGCTCCTGTTGCTCGGTCCCAGCTCCTGCCCACCTAGCAGTTTGAAAGCACGTCAAAGTGCAAGTAGATAAATAGGAACCGCTCTGGCGGGAAGGTAAACGGCGCTTCCGTGTGCTGCTCTGGTTCACCAGAAGCGGCTTTGTCATGCTGGCCACATGACCTGGAAGCTGTACGCCGGCTCTCGGCCAATAAAGCGAGATGAGCGCCGCAACCCCAGAGTCGGACACGACTGGACCTAATGGTCAGGGGTCCCTTTATCTTATGGTTGGAGTATCCTCTGACAATGCAATCGGCCGCCAAATTCAAGATTTAGGAGAGGGTCTTAATGAACAGCTTTTAGAAAAAATGAGGAGGAAGAACTTTGGTTTGCAGTTCGATGTGTCCACTGATAGCAAGAGATGCTCATCTAATCTGTTAGGTGCAGTTTGTTGATGATCTAAATGAAATGGTGGAAGATATTTTTTTGTAAGGACTTAAATGTAGGAGTAACAGGCAAATATTGTTTGAAATTGTGGACAACTTCATGGCAGTAAATAAAGTAGACTGGGCTCATTGTGTCGATGGTGCTCATTCAGTGGTAGGCTGTTACAATGGCCTAAAAGCACTCATTCTCAGCAGAACCCCTGATGCAGTTTATACACATCATACTACCCATAGGGAAGCACTTGCATCTCAGCATTTGGGCGCTGATTTGAGCAAAGTCCTGCAGACTGCTAAATGTGGTTAACTTCATCCAAACTCAACCTCAGAAAGCTAGATTTGTCAATAAAATGTGTTGAGATGGGCACTGACCATACGACTCTTCTATTTTGCAGTCCTCAGCTTTCCTGAGGAAATGTATCAACTCTTGTTTTTGAACTTAGTCAAGAACTCCATTCTTACCTTGACCAAGAAAACCATGCCAGTGCTAAGTGTTTTCTGGATGCGGACTTCTTGCTAAAAGTTGCCTATCTCTCTGATATTTTCAAAAAGCTGAACTTGTTCAGTAAGTCTACACAAGGGAGCAAAACTCATTTGCTTAGACTCACTTGTAAAGTTTCAGCCTTTGAAAATAAACTTCTCTGGAAGAGGAAAACTGATGGAGGAGAAATGGCCTGCTTCTCCGTTCTACAGCAAGAGAGATACCATTTTGCTAATTAGTGGACACTTAGCTCATCTCAGTGCCCATTTTGGTAAATACTTTTTTGAAAATGGTGACAGGTTTCAGTGGATTCAAGATCCCTTTGGTACTGATCCTCCTTCATATTTAGTACTGTAGAAGAGGCGGAACTGATACAACTTTCATCAGACCCTTCAATAAAAGCAAAGCTTATAGACACGCATGTGCAGTAAAACAGGAGTTCCCAACATTGAGTAACAGAGCACTGAAGAAACTGATTAATTTTGCAACATCCCATGTATGTGAGTCTGGATTTCCAGCCATGGCCGTCATAAAAAGCAAATACAGCTCAGGATTTGATGTGGAGAAAGAAATGAGGGTAGCAGTAATTAAATTGGTGCCAATATTTGAAAAGCTGTGCAACAATAAGCAAACTCAGGTTTCTTGCTAATAAAAAAGACTGACATTTCACGCGTCTTATGTTTTTACGGAACCTTTTTTAAAAAAATGAAGACTAAATGGTTTATTGTATTATATCAGTGTTTCAAAATGCACCGTTGTATCTTTTCTCCATTGGTATATTCAGATTATCTTAAATAATAATTTCCCCCCAGTTTTCAAAAATAATATTTAGCAGGGCAATGAATGACTCATGGTTTTTAAAAAGCTTTTTCAAAGCTCTACTGCCTAAATGTTAATCCTTAAAAATGATAGCTAAAACCGCTGAATGATGAAACAACACAAGTTTTAACCGGGTACAGGGGAATCTCCACTTGCACACAATCTACATGTGCGTTCCTGTGTGCACACTTTCTGAAAAGGGGTGGGGGGTGGAATGGAGCTGAGACACAGTGGGGGAATATTTCGATAGTTTCAGGCGAATGGCTCAGTAACTATTTCTAATGATGCCATAAGTAATGTAAGGGAGAGCTGCAAGAGATATTGGGAGTATTATGCTTTGCTCATTGGTGAGTTTGTTCCAAGACATTCTTTTTTTCTCTATTATACCATATTGATTTTTTTCAAGGTAAACTAGTAATAATTGCCAGAATGGTGTTTGCCATTACATCCAAGCACAGCCAGTTTAGCTCTAAGCAAGAGTCGTGTAGATCTTGAAGATACAAAGTTGCAGTGCTTGAACTTTAATTGAAAGCCAATTTATTAGTTTAATGTCACACCTTTCCTCCCACCTGGCAGTGTCCAACAATATAAACTCCACATAAAGCCAACTTCAAATACAGCCAAAAATGCCTAGTTAAGAATGGTGTTGCTTCCTAAAGGCTAAAAGATAATGTGAAATACTGAATAAAGAACATCCCACGGTCTTTTTTTGGGGGGGGGGAGCATGACAGAAAAGTCACTGCACCTTATACATGCTGCCTTTGCTTAAGGGTAAAAGCCCCCTCCCTTGCTTTATCTAGGAAGCTGAGGAACTACAAATGCAATCAGGCATTGATATACAGCAGAGGTGGCCAACTCCCAAGAGACTGCGATCTACTCGCAGAGTTAAAAACTGGCAGTGGTCTACCCCCTTTTGGGGGGTACAGGTCAAAGAAGCTTTTTTTAGGGAGGAGGAATGCCCCATTTAGAGGAGCCAAAGTTGTTGAGCTTCCTTGGGGGGAGCCAATGATCTACCAGTGATCTACCACAGACGCCCAGTGATCTACCGGTAGATCAGCACCTACCTGTTGGATGTGCCTGATATGCAGCATCAAATTGCTTTTGTACTGGAAAACATGGCTTGATCCCATGTGCACCCTCTGCTACAAAGATATTGAAAGCGTTTGCTTCCCTTAGCTACAGTGGGTCACTGTCCAAGCGAGCTAACTTCCAGCTGGTTTGTGATCCGGGCACATTTGGATAAACCATAAAACGTGCTGTATTTCCTGGTTACATGTTGGCTTGCCAGAAGCAGATGCTTCTGAAAATTAGAGCAGGTTCATACAACGCCAAACTGGTTTGGTGTTGCATCTGAGCCCACCTCATCCTCTATAAAAGGCTAGAGATCAAAGTCATTATCTTCATTTTTTCCATTTCTGGTCAGGAGGAAAACAGTAGAAAAAGGTATGGCAGAAAGCTTTTGTTGAAGTATTAACAGTCCTGAAACTGGTTGCCTCCAGATGCAAAATTAACCCTTATTATTTGACAGTACACAGCGGGTGGTGCTGTGGGTTAAACCACAGAGCCTAGGGCTTGCCGATCAGAAGGTCGGCGGTTCGAATCCCCATGACAGGGTGAGCTCCCGTTGCTTATTCCCAGCTCCTGCCAACCTAGCAGTTCGAAAGCACATCAAAGTGCAAGTAGATAAATAGGAACCGCTCTGGTGGGAAGGTAAACGTCGTTTCTGTGTGCTGCTCTGGTTTGCCAGAAGCGGCTTTGTCATGCTGGCCACATGACCCAGAAGCTGTACGCCGGCTCCCTCGGCCAATAATGCGAGATGAGCGCCATAATCCCAGAGTCGTTACGACCTCCCTCGCCAATCCCGCCTTCTATTTCAGATAAGTCACGTGCCTTCTCTCCGCCAATCAGCGATGCAGCCGGCAGAGGCGTGCTTGCCAGGAGTCGGTCATGACTGGACCTAATGGTCGGGGTCCCTTTACCTTTTTACACAAAGAACTTGTCATATTCTGATTTGTGGAACCTTGATGAGAAGTAGCCAAAACTTTACAAGACACAGACTATCTCACCAATGAATTTTGGTATCAAAAGGTGTGGCACATAGAAAAGTTAACACATCAGCTCAGCACCTCCCAACAAATTGCTTTTATATACCGTAGTCGTCCTTACTCAATTTGTTACGACCTTCTCAAACCTCAAATAAGTGCACTTCATTCTACATTTGGCATTTCTGTTTAGCTACGTTTTACTTTAACTGCCTTGATTGAAGGTTGTCATTGTGACTAGTCTTTTGGTATCCATTTCCTTTTGAATAAGCTTTTAATGTGGAAAAACAAGGAGTGGGGCAGTGGAAACCACTTGAATTTACTCAAGAAATAAGGTGGCAACCAGTGTAGCACTTTATGCACTAGTATAACATTTAGGGATGTTTAAGGAATTCAGTTTTGCAAATTCCAATAGAAATTGACCTGTTGCACACAGGTGAATTGGAGCATAGCTGTGCTATCGGATTTTGAATTCTGAATGTTCCAGCACAACCATACACGTAAAACTACTTAGAGGTTTTAAGTGGTGTATAAATTTTGTTAAATAATCAATTCTATTAAAATTCTCCAGGTCATTTATCTTGCTGTGTAATGAGAATAAAACATGGTAACCATTTTCAGACACTCTTAAATGGAGAATTAAACTGATGGCAAACAAGTGGTATGAGAGGGCGAACCTATAATAGATTGCTGTTTGCTATAGCATTCTCACTTGCAATTTTGCACATACACAAACACCTGCCACAGAAAGTCCCTTGTCAATGTCACATGACTACCTTAGATTTCTTCTTATTTGGTAATTACTCATAGCCAAGTAAGATTGTCTTCCATAAACACAGTTTTAACAATGAGTCCGTAAGTGACTTTGGAGGTCACTTCACTTCAGAAGGCCTAGGCTGACAGGTGTCATTGGCAAAGTTAGATGGACTTTTTATTTTTAAGGATGTGGATTTTTTAAGGGGTGACTAAACCCCTTTTCTCCATTTTTTTTCAATGAAGGGTTCTACTAATGGGGAAAGGGGCTTCCTCTGATGCTGGGCACACCAGGATAAAACAAAAACGATGGAATAAACACTACATAGTCTACTACTATTCTTGCCACAAGTGCACACCCTATGGCACTCACTTGCTTCCTTCATATCCGTCCATTTCATCTCCCCCTCTAACAGGTATTGGGTCCTAAAGTGTTTGTAGAGGGCCACATGGAAGTATCCCAGAATTGTAGAGTTGGAAGAGACACGGGGGGGGGGGCATCTAGTCCACTCCCTGCAATGCAGGAATCTCAACTAAAGCAACAATGACAGATGACCATCCAACCTCTGCTTAACTTCCAGTGAAGGAGAGTCCACAGCCTCCTTGAAGGAGTCTGTTCCATTGTCTTAACAGCTCTTACTGTCGGAAAGTTCTTCCTGATGTTTAGTTGGGACTGTCCTTTCTTGTAACTTGAAGCCATTGGTTCGAGTTATTCCCTCCGGATCAAGAGAAAATGAGTTTGCTCCATCTTCCATGTGAAAGCCCTTGAGATATTTGAAGATGGCTACCTTAGTCTCCTCTTTCTCAGGCTAAACATACACATAGGCCAGAAGGTATAGCTGGGGAACATTGGTGACTTGTTCGATGTCAGTATTTTCACTGCCACTATTGCAGAGGGTCACATGATCGGATGTTTCCATTCCTTATCACTGTTTGTGTATAAGCGGAAGTCAGGCTGACTAACTTCCACTCTTTGTTCTCTCTCTCTACATAGATCGGTTCCGGGCCCAAGATTGTGATTTATGGCCAGAAGCAAGGAATGTGGCTCAAGTCCAGCTGCTAATGAGGTCTGTTTTGCTGCCAAGCTCGTTTGCTGATTAGGCGAAGAGGGGTGAATTGCTGGTGGTACATCTCTGCTGCTGCTGTGTGCGTCATTTGCTGGCTAAAGGAGAAAGCTGGAAATGGCCGGAGTGCAGAGCGGGAACGAAGCTTTTCCATTCCCCCGCCTAGATGCCACGAATTATGCAACGTGGAGCTTATATATGGAGAGTCTACTGGTGCTTGAGGAGCTTTGGCATGTCGTGTCGGAGAATGCACCAGACCCTGTCACGGATGCTTGGAATGCAGCAGACCAGAGGGCCATATGCACAATCACATTGGGAGTCTCTGATGCCCAATTAATTAATCTGCAAGGTAAGCAGACTGCAAAACAAATGTGGGAAGCTCTCAGAGACATTCATGTGAGAACTGATGTGTGGTCCTGTCTAGTGTATTTCACGAAGCTATACCGGATGCAGCTTCAGCCGGGTGGTGATTTAAAGGCCCATCTGATGCAGATGAAATTTCTCCGGGTGGAACTGAATAAAAAGGGAGTGAATATCCCTGAAGCTTTTTTCTGTCTCATGATTATCAATAGTTTGGATGCAAGCTTTGATTCAGTTGTTTCCCAGCTATCCGTTCTCTCAGCAAAGCAACTGACTGTTGATCATGTGGAAGGTGTTTTGCTTAATGTAATGGATTGGCGAGCAGCCATTAATCATAGCCAGGGTAGGGCTAGCAACGTTCCTAAGCCCTCGGCACAGAGTCTAGAAGGTGCCACAGCTTGTAAAGCACAGCGATGCTTCAACTGCGGTGAATTGGGACATCTACAAAAGTCTTGTAAAAAAGGCAACAAGTTTAAACGTGGCTCCAGAGGAAGAGGCGGGGGGAAATCTCAGAGTTCTTTCGTGATAGGCTCTGGTGCAGTACGTCACCTGTGCAAGGATAAAAGCTTGTTCATCCAGCTTAAAATGCAGGAGGGAATGATCCACCAAGCTGATGGAGGACTGTTGCAGAGTGAAGGAGAAGGAACTGTGTTTCTTAACAGCCTCAATACAACCATCAAGAATGTACTGTATGTCCCGCACCTGGCAAATAATATTCTGAGCGTATCACAGCTCACTGAACAAGGCTTCGAAGTGTGCTTCACTAAGAATAAGTGTGAGATTATCAAGGGCAATGAGATTCTGTATGGCAAATTTGAAAAGGGTTTATTTCTATTGCCTTAATATACCAATGCTAATGTTGTTGATGTTCATTCTAATGCTATCAATGATGAGCAATGTTGCAACATGACTGTGGGCAAAAATATGAAATTGCATGATAATTGTGTACATGACTACCATCGCAAACTAGGTCATTTGCATTTTCAGACCGTTTCTAAAATGCCCAATATGGTGGAGGGCATGTTCTTGAATGATTGCAAGTACCACATGAAATTCATGTCTACATGCTGGAACATAAAAGTGATGCATTTTCTAGGTTCAAGAATTTCTAGGTTTAAGAATTTCTGTTGAAAATTGTTCATGATACCCAAGTGAAATAAATATTTGTTCACAAATAAAGGTGGTTAGCTTTGTTCAGCTGAATTCAAGCAATATCTGGCTGAACTTGGCATTGAACATCAAGTTGCATGTCCCAGATCCCCATGGCAAAATGGTCTCTGTGAGAGAGTAAATCATACACTCCAACAAGGAATGAAGACTTTGCTTCATGAAGCCAGCTTGCCACACCCTTTTTGGGGAGAGGCTTTAAACTGTTCTGTTTATTGTTACAATCGCAGGTTCTCATCAGCCATAGGCTGCAGCCCTTATGAAAAGCTGTTCCAGAAAAAGCCTTCATCAGAATTTTTGGTTCAGATGTCTGGGTTCATACACCTCAATACAACAAATTGAGCAAAAGAGGTTTGCATGGTAAATTTCTTGGTTATGAGAAAGGTGCTTATTGTGTCTTCATGTCTGATACCAACACAATAAGGTTGACTAGGAGTGTTGAATGTAATGCAAAATGGGACAGTGTGGGGATTTTTCAGTGTCACCCTACTTCTAATGATATAAGTGATGAATCCGATGTTGATGGTGAAGGTTCAGATTCTAATAGTGATGATAGTAATAGTAAATCTCAGTCTGTAATGCTTAGGTAGTGAGATTTACTAATCAGAAGTCTGGAGGGCCTGAAATATATGATGATGCAAGTTTTGTAAGTGACCCCATAGGTGGCAAAAGCACCTCTGTTTATTTGACTGGTTAACAAAGAAACCACTATAAGTTTAAGTTCCTGTGAAGCTAAACTTTATGCTCTGACATATTCATTTCTGGGTGTTGAATGGTTGTTACAGTTATGTAAAGACATGAGATTGATTGTATATTATCCTAAACAGGTTTATCTGGACAACAAATCTTGCTTGGCTTTGCTAAATTCTGAAGGTTGTAAACAAAGAACCAAATACTTGCAAATCAAGTTATTTCATGCAAGAGACTGTATCAAAAGAGGATCGATAAATGTATCCTATATGCCAGGAAAATAAATTCCTGCTGAGTTTTTGCCGAAGGTTGTTAACGAGGAACAACTAAATATGTTTGTACATATATTGCAAATGTGCAAAATGCCGCTGCAATAGTTGCCATGAAAAAGGGGAGGATGTCAGTATTTTCACTGCCACTATTGCAGAGGGTCACGTGATCAGATGTTTCCATTCCTTATCACTGTTTGTGTATAAGCAAAAGTCAGGCCTACGAACTTCTGCTCTTTGTTCTCTCTCTCCACATAGAGAGGATATGTAAGAAGCTACTCACACAGCACACCATGTTTCTTTTATTTTCTTTGCTGTAAATAATAAAATGCTTGTTGCCACAGTTCCTACACAATCTTGCTTCTGCTGACTCTGCTGATGCGTCGTATAGCGTGCACATGTCTTTAGGATGTGTGCCGATGCTTTATACAGGACTCAGCCAAGGAATTGTCCTGTCATCCCTCACCCCAGCTGTACTTTGAAACCATGCCATTCAGCTGTTCCTCCAGATCATGCTGGCCCAAGATCAAACATTTCCTCCATGTAGCTGATCCAGTTTTAGCGTTTCTATATTGCTCCTTAGTGCGCCATTCAGCACTCCCTGGAGAGAAAGCAGTAAGTAATAAATAGATTTTCTTGCCAAGGAAAGTGTCCTTACTTCACGAACGGTTGCTTTGTTGGATGCTGCCACGAGAGCCAGTGTGGTGTAGTGGTTAAGAGCGCTAAACTCATAATCTGGGGAACCGGGTTCGCGTCTCCGCTCCTCCACATGCAGCTGCTGGGTGACCTTGGGCTAGTCACACTTTGAAGTCTCTCAGCCTCACTCACCTCACAGAGTGTTTGTTGTGGGGGAGGAAGGGAAAGGAGAATGTTAGCCGCTTTGAGACTCCTTCGGGTAGTGATAAAGTGGGATATCAAATCCAAACTCTTCTTCTTCTTGGTTTGTTTTCCTTACATAATCTTTTGGACTCTGTTTCAAGATAGTGGTCTAAGTCAACTATGGAAAGATGCCCTGTATATAAAGAACAGAGATTATTCTTGATCATTTGTCTCTGTACAGTCAAGGCAACACACAAAAACAAGTGCCTTTGGCTTTAGAATTTATACATTTACATAATTTACATAAGATGCACAGAGAGCCAAGTCAAGGTTGTTTATATATCTGTTTGGTGTAAGACAGGACCTTAACTTGCATCAATACAACATTTTCTGAAAAGTGCACATAACTTTCTAAAGCTTGTTGGCAGCAGATGTCATCAAGCACAGTGGAGTAAAACCTGCTTTTGCTGAAAAACAAGCCGAGGGAAATTCCATATAAATTCCAGATAAAGTGAGATTTGAAGACTTGAGTATGTTTACCTACATCAGATCAGTTGACTTTCCCCCCAGAATTATTCCTCTTTCATCAAACTTTGCTAACGCCGAACATGGAAAAGTTACGAACTTCTCCATTATGCTGGCATGCAGTGCCCATGTATTGTTCCTGTTTGTCAGAATCATGGTGGGAAAGGCCTCAGTGGTTGAGCCTGACCTGCTAAAATCTATCAGCACCTTCCCACCAACCTTTCAGAGAACAATTATTATGCAGTCCAACAACAGTAAGATGCAAATGGAAAGACAATGGGTTGAAAGAAACAAAAAGCCGCCAATAAGTAAGGTATACCAAGCATTCCACTTTGTCTGGCAACTTTTTGACATGGAGAAAATGGCTCCATCAGTTTCAAGTGACCAACTCAAGTTCCAGCTTCCAAATGGAGACAGGGAGATAAAATAAGCTACCTAGTGCCCCTACAAATCTGAGCTTCAGTCATTGGACTTGTATGCTCACTGTGTTCCATTCATGCTTACAAGGCTCTGTATAATCATGCTGAATATTATCAACATCCCTGAGCCCTTGTCATTGGTTATTTACAGCGTCTGCATTTTTCATTGAGCTTCATCCTTAGTGCATTACCGGTATCCCCTCCCCAACACTATTCATTGACTTTTTGTTACTAATGCAAATAATACGTTTATGAAGATGAATTCTTATGCATGTCTTAAGGTTTTCAAATTCAAAACAGTATCACAACATTCAAGGTTATTTTAACTTTTGTATGTTTTTAAGCATAGGTATACTTTTTTTCTTGATTATATTGTTTTACCTTTTGTATTAAGCGTTATTAAAAAAATAGTAAATATCTTACCTAAAAGTTTGTTAGTTTAACTCTTCATTCCTTGATGCAATCAATTCATTTCCAAACCATTTTAAGATGCTTGCTATGACAAGTGCTATGGCAAAAAAAAAAGGCTTACATAATATGAAATACTTGTCATAGCTTGCTTATTGATGGTTCTCTTTAATTCAACTGATTTTCTTCATAGTTCAGGTTTCAATACTTAGATGACTCAGTACTGCAGTAATTTGAGTAAAGAAGGGGGCTTGGGGAGAGGGGGAATTGCCGCTTGTAATCTGAACATTTTTAAGCAGTTACAGCCACAATGGTAGAGCTGAATTCATTTCTCTCTCTGTCAGACCTTGAAATTAGTTATCCATGCTTTTATTACCTCAAGATTAGATTTACCACTTGGATTGCTTGAAAAAGTTTTGCATATAATTGAGTATCAAGGAACATGCTTGCTGCATTCTTGCGGGAGGTGGGGAATAAGCTTCACAATGCCTTGCCTTATTGCTCAGAAAGGTGAAATAGCTACATTTCTTGTCAGACAAGCATGATATTTAATTAAGAAGTGCTTTCTAAGTCTTGTGAAGCCCATACCGTGGCATCATGCTTGCTTGCTTGTTAAGCTGGCAAATATCCACTGTGGCAAATACCTTTGGGACAGATTCGATAAACTCTCAATTCTCAAGCCTTTTGAAAAATGATAAATTTGAAATGGGATTTTGAATAGTGTTCTGCTGTGCTTTCTCAGCCTAAGGAATTCTGAAGGAAGTGAGGCCGGTGTTGGGCTGCTAGCTACAACCCCACTTGTTCCAGAATGGTACAGTTAGCTTGGCCATATTTTAAAAATACCTCCATGATGGCCAAAATCCCAAGAAACAAGCCACGTGGAGGGGAATCACAGAATCAATCCTATATAATAAAGTTGCTGTGTCCCTGCGTCCAGTCCGTGTGTCACGGAATTGCGCTACTGCGCATGTCCGTGTCCCACACGGACGCAGGGATTGGAGCGGGCGGAGAGGGGGGCGTGTCCGCGAGGCAGCGGCGGCGCACGCGCGTTGTCAGTTGCGCCAGTGCCGCTGCCTCGCACGGACGCAGAGGCAGAGCCCAATCCCCGCAGCTCCGAGGCCTAGCGGCCTGGGATGGCCCATCCAACGGAGTGCCTGTGCTCCGGAAGCCAAGGAGGGCCGACCCATCCTCGCCGCCGCTACTGCCGCCGCTGCAGCCGCCCCCGGGGAAAAAGAAGAAGGGGGAGGGAGCCCCTCTCCACCCCCCAGCGGCCGCTGTTCTGCCTCCTCCTGCCTCCTCCTCCTCTAGCGCCCGTTATTTAACGGGCTAACTTCAACTAGTCGCTAATAATTTGATCCATGGCAGAGAATACCTTCCATTGTCTCAATATGGCATCCAACACACAATAATTCCTCAACTATGATGCAAGGAAACTGGGATTTGTGAGAGATCCCACTCCTACAGTAGCCAGCACAGTTTAGTACAGTCATACCTTGGATCCGGAATGCCTTGCAAGTCGTACGTTTTGGCTCCCACAAACACCGCAAACCCGGAAGTGAGTGTTCTGGTTTGCAAATGTTCTTTGGAACCCGAATGTTTGGCGCGACTTCCGATTGGCTCCAGGATCTTCCTGCGGCCGATCGGAAGCCGTGCCTTGGTTTCCGTTTGAACTTCCACTGTAAAGGAATATTTACAAACAAACTGTAAACAGATAAGAACATTGGCAGGATTATTGCAATAGCCTTCAGTTTCATAAGAGTATATATTTAAAGTAGATTTAAAAAAAAGAATAAGTGAAGAATATGCAGGAAATGTAAAAATAAAAAAAACATATTTAAGGAACCGCAGAAAGAGGAGTAGGAAGTTGAGTTTTGAAATGTTAGAATGATTGTAAAACTATTGAAATATATATAACTGAAAATCATAAATATTTTTTAAAGGACATTTTAGTAAATAGGGCAGCTTTACCCATAAGGTAAAGCTTAGCAATATTGCCCAGACTAAACTGGCAAGTGACATTTTCTGTAGCCATTGCTGAATTCTTAGAAGCCTGTGCTATTGTAAAACGGAGTTGTTCCGTGTGGCTTTTGGGGTAATTTGAGTGTAACTTTTAAAAAATTCAAAATTTTAAAGTTTTAAAGTGTATTTTATATCTGTATTTTTAATCTGTGTTTTTATATCTGTATTTGATTGTTAGCTGCCCTGAGCCCGGTTTTGGCAGGGAAGGGCGGGATATAAATAAAAGTTTGTTTGTTTATTTATTTATTATTTATTTATTTAAGAAAAGAGGTGCCAGAGCTCACCATGAACACCTCTTTTGTTCTTGTAGAATGGCAATGGCTTCTACCTGAGAGGTGCCAGAGCTCAGTTCTGGCGAGTTGCATCTGAAAAAAAAGCCTGCTTAAAGCTCTGCAGGATATTTATATATCTATTTAACATGGTACACTGCTTCTTCATGCCACAAAGCAGTTGTTCAAAGTGACTTACAGATGTAAAAGCAAACAAAAAAAACAATCAGAATCCCAACCAATAAAACGGAAGTGATCAAATCAAAAGAACGGCACATGGAAAACCCAGGCACCATTTTCCTGTTGTCGTTTTAATTGATCTCCTTGAATGCCACTATCTTGCTTGGAAATGGGAAATGGGGTGTATATAAGCCTCAGCTCTCCTCTGGCCAGCAGGACAGTGGAACCTGAACCCATAATTAGAACTGAGTGAGGAGCCAAGTCAACAATTAGTAGCCAGTCTGGGTGTAGGAACCAGAGTCGCCACAACAACAGCTCTAAAGAAGAAGCAATGGAGAAATGTGGAGAGCAAAGAGGGTACAGCGGAACCTCGGTTCTCGAGCGTAATCTGTTCCGGGAGACCGTTCGACTTCTGTAAGAAAACTGAGGCGCAAAGGGCTGTTGGCAAATGCAATTGAGAAAAGCACGCAGCGGAAGCCGTTCAACTTCCGGGGCACGTTAAAAAATGGAAGCAATTCCGAAATGTTCATCAACCGAGATTCCACTGTACTTTGCCCTTTCCATTTGCTACTTTCCCTGATTCTGTCCTCCTCACAGCTTCTTTCTCCCTCAGTGGGGTGAGGACCAAGCACTTGCCTGCCATTTGGGGGGGGGGGTGGTGACCATGTTTCTTGGATCTGAATAGATTGGAAAATGCCAGGCCTAAGCTAACGAAGCTTGTTTTCTTTATCCTTTGGTGAATTTCATTTCAGTCACGTCACAAGCCGGAATGGTAATTGTGCGAACAAGTTTTAAACATCTTGAACTGATGGACTCCAAGACTCCCCTTCCTTTAATGTGTTTCGTCTGGTGGACTCTTGATGCTTTAAAAGCAAATTAAGTTTTCTTTCCCTGTGAGACATTTGGCATTTCATTTAAACTATGGTGCAACAGCAAAGCATGTCACTTATTTCAAGAACTTCGCAGCCATGGGGTCTTATCGGTGGATTTAAGAAGCGAGCAGTGGGGCTCATGCCAAGCCCTTGGATATAAATTCCAGATGTGAATTCAGCTATAACCCCATTCTTAGAGGATGGCCTAATTTAAATGGCAGCATACAAAACAGTACATTGTGTGCTGCTCTCCAAAAAGCTACCAAGCACTCCTCCTCAGTGTTTATGTATTCCAAGATATTAGAGGAGTCAAGATTGAATGTGCTGTGTAAAGTTTCTCACTCAAAAAGAGGACAAATTGACAGATGGTCTGGGGGGGGGGAAATGCCACAGTTAACCAATGTTTGTCCTTCAAAACAACAGACTAGAGACTAAAAAGGAATTGGGGGAGGGAGGGTACATTGTTTTGAAGGAATATGCCAGAAGGGATAATGGCAAATGCATTACTCGGATGGTCTCAGCTGTGCATTTTACTATTATGAAACCCATCGTTTAGAGCATCTATTTATGACAATATTTGTTCTCTTGCCTCTTGACTTCACAACAATGCTCCCAAGGTGAACAACAAATTTTTTTAAAAAAATAATAATCTCAATCCCTGATCAACAAAACTGTGGATAAAAAAATAAAACCAGAATACTTAATTGCAGTGAGGAACTGCAATACCTAACAGATATAAATAGTGAACATGTTACTGAAGAATGTGCCAGATTTCTCATTCTAAGCCTGACTGCCACTGCTAAGAAAGCTTCAGCCCTTTTCTGTCATTCAGTGCATCCTGCTAGATGCCAAGCTAGCCAACTAGGTCTCCTGCTCCCTTGGCAGGAGCATTGCAAGTCAGGCAAATCCATGCAGCTTTGGGACATACCAGCAGATTGCACAATCCTCCAAGGCAGTGTTTAAGTGACAGAACTGAAACAATTGTTGCTGGTTGCATCCGTGGGTGGACAAATTAAACCTCAACATAGTTGCCACGGAAGTAACCATGGGACAAAGGTGAAATTGGGAGCATTTATCGAGGAGAGAGAGACCAAATCCATCGCCATATTTTACCTTCTCTATGGTCTTCCTTTGCACTCTGGGAAAGAAGAAACCCCGAATTTATTGCCTTGTCTGTACATCCTAACTATATACTTATACAGTGGTACCTCGACTTACGAGCAACTCGACTTACGTATTTTTTGAGTTACGAATGACTTCTGGAAGGAAAAAAATGGCCGCCGCAACCGAATTTTTCGACTTCCGAAAGGAAGGCGCGGCCGCTTTAATAGGATTTTTTTGACTTACGAATTTTTGAATAGGAGTTTTTCGACTTACGAATTTTTTTCGCTCAATGCATTCCTATGGGGATTCGACTTACGAATGTTTTCGACTTACGAAAATCGCGTCGGAACGCATTATCTTCGTAAGTCGAGGTCCCACTGTACAATTTGTGATAAAAAAATTCCTTCCAGTAGCACCTTAGAGAAGTGTTTCTCAACCTTTTCTGGGCAACAGCACACTTGTTTTATGAAAAAAATCTCGCGGCACACCACCCACAAAATGGCGGCGGCAACGTCGCTATGGTAATGGAAATCATGGAGTTATGCTCCCAAAGCAGCCCCACTGGTATGAAAAGCCCGCCCCTGGGACTGTGAAAGAAAGCCCGAAAGGAAAGACTTAGCTGATCCCAGGCAGCGAGTGAGGACGGCAAGTGGAGCCGGGGAGGCTTCTCAGCTGGCTGGCTGGCGGTTGGAGCGCTCGCAGAGCGCTCCTCCTTAGGGTGGCGGCCATTTTGACCGGGTGGCTACCGGCAGCCCTCGCGTCTCCTTCCTCTGACTTCCTATTGGTCCCTGGCAACCAATCAGATTCGGCGGCGAGCTCCCAGCTTGTGCATGCGCGGTAGAGCCCGGCAGCTTCTCCGCGGTGCCTCTTCTCGGCGGTGGCTTTCTGCGCTCCCTTTCCCCCACTGGAGCCGCTGCTACGCGTTTTTTTTTTTTTTTTTAATTTTTAAAATAATCTTTATTAAATTTCACAAAATTATACAACATCCAACATCCAACATCCAACATCCAACCCAATATCACATATACATATACATCATACATACAAATCATACATATACATCATACATACAAATCACTTATATATCATACATGCAAATCAAGAATAACACAAGTCATATCCAAAAAGACACCAACATTCAATCTTCCTTCCCTTCCATATCTTTATAAATTTCATACATTCATCTACATTCTCCTTTATCTTCACTTTCATCTTCCATACCTTCTAAATATCTTTTCATCTTTCTTTCCTATTCTCTTATACACCCCTCTCTTCATTTCTTTCAATCCCTTCCAATCATCCTCACATTCCTTATCAAACATTTATACTAATTCATTTATACTAATTCATTCTATCTTTCCCTCTCTCACCAAGCACCTATACACATATATACCCACATTCAGTACGCTGCATTACTTACATTACTTCTCCATACAATTATGCATCCATACATTCAACTATCCCCTTGTCAACTTACACCTTATACCTTCTCTCCCACCTCCCTTCCCTCCCTCCCTTCCCTCCCCTAACCCTATGCACAATTAAAAAGAAAACCTCCTATCGTCCATCTTCATGTGTTCATTATATTTCTTCCCTTACTTTGCGATTTGCTATTGTTATTATTATCTTTTTAATATTACCCTACCTATCCATACTAAATAAGCACATCTTCTTACTATCTATTACTTCCTATCCCTTATCTTAATCCAAGTCTAAGCAGATCGTTAATTTTGTGCTAATTCCCTCTTTCCCTAAATAAATTTCTAAGTACTTCCATTCCTCTCTGACTCTCTGTTTTGCTGTGTCCCTTATCGCTGCCGTCATTTTGGCTAGATTCATATATTCCACTAATTTGCCGTGCCATTCCTGCAGTGTTGGCATATTTTCTGATTTCCAATACTGGCCCAATAGTATCCTCGCCGCTGCACAGGCATATAAAAAAAGATTTTTCCTGTTACCTGGAATAACAGTTGGAATTATACTTAGCAACATTGCCTCCGGCATTTTGGGAAAGGTAACCCCTAGCAATTTTTTCATTTTCTCATAAATTGTGTTCCAATATTTCCTAACTACTTCGCAACCCCACCAACAATGGTAGTAATCGCCTATTTTATTTTTACATTTCCAACATTCATTTGCTTTTGTTTTATATATTTTAGCTATTCTTTCAGGCGTTAGGTGCCATCTATAAAAGAGCTTAAGCATGTTTTCTTTGATGTTTGTGCAGGCGGTGAACTTAATACTGCTCTTCCAAATGCTTTCCCATTGTTCCAAGTAGATTGTTCTGCCTATATCCTGCGACCATCGGATCATCGTGTGCTTCACCTCTTCTTCTTTCATATCCCATTCAAGTAAGTATTTATACAAACTACTCAGTGGTTTCTTTTGATTATCTATTATCAGCTCTTGAAGTTTAGATTTCCCTTCTAGGAAACCTACTTCCATATGCTTCGTAAACATACTGTAAATTTGTTTATAACTCAGCCAACTTGTGCATCTATCTTTAATTTGCTCATATGTTTTAATTTTCCACTTGTCTCCTTCTTTTATTGTTATATGTTCATATGTTAACCATTTCTCTTTATCTTTTTTCCTAGATACAGCTATGATTTCGAAAGGAGAAAGCCACCTCGGAATTTTCGGTTCCAGCCTGTCTCTGTAATTTATCCATGTTTTGAATAAAGATCTTTTAATCACATGCTCTGTAAATTCTTTTTTGCCATACTTATTCTCTTGTATCAGATATGCATGCCACCCCATTGTGTTTCTAAATCCTTCCAATTGTAACAACTCCTCATCTTCTAGGGTTACCCATTCTTTAATCCAACACATTCCCGCCGCGGCGTAATATAGTTTAAGATCTGGGACTCCCCACCCCCCTCTTTCTCTGGCCTCCATAAGTAATTTGTATTGAATTCTTGGCTTTTTATTCCCCCAGATAAATTTACTAATTTCCTTTCTCCAAGTTTCAAAATTTTCATTTTTTTCTATAATGGGCAACATTTGAAAAAGAAAAAGTAACCTCGGCAACACGGACATCTTAATTGCTGATATTTTCCCCATCATTGTTAGTTTTAGAAGACTCCATCTCTCCAAATCCTTTTTAATTTCATTCCAAGTTGTTATGTAATTATCTTCAAATAACCTTGTATTCTTTTCCGAAATTATAACTCCCAAATATTTAATTTTCTTTACTATTTCCCAATTTGTTTTTCGCTTCAAATCTTCTAATTCTTTATTTTTTATATTTTTAATCATCATTTTTGTTTTCCCACTGTTAATTCTAAATCCTGAAATCTCCCCATATTTTTGCAATACTTTTTCTAATTCCTCTATTCCTTTCTCTGGGTCCTCTATCATTAAAATAATATCGTCCGCAAAAGCCTGGATCTTCCATTCCTTCCTCCCCACATTAATTCCTTTTATATCTTTGTTTGCCTCAATATCTCTAATCAAATATTCTATTGCCATTATAAATAAGAGTGGGGAGAGCGGGCAGCCCTGTCGCGTTCCCTTCGTGATGGAGAATTCCTCTGTTACTATTCCGTTTACTATTAGTCTTCCTACCTGCCTATTATATATGGCTTTAACTCCCTTCCAAAAATTCCCCTCCAGGCCTCTCTCTATCAGCGTTCTTTCCATAAATTTCCACTCTAGATTGTCAAATGCCTTTTCGGCATCAAGAAAAACCAGGGCTGTTTTCTTCCCAGGGTTCCAATCCAGGTATTCAATCATATTTAAAATTATTCTTACATTTTTCGCCATCTTCCTTCCTGGAAGGAATCCTTGTTGGTTGTTCTCTATCAACTTATTTAACACCCTTTTTAGTCTTTCTGCTAATATCATTGCATATATCTTATAATCTGTGTTTAATAGTGATATCGGCCTGAATGCTCCGGCTTGGGGGTTGGGATCTGTCCCTTTTGGTATTAAGGCAATATATGCCTCCTGCCACGTGCGGGGTATTTCTCCTTTTTCCATTATCTCATTAACCAGGTTTCTGTAAGTCATTTTAATTTCATCCACAAAGATTTTATAATGGGATGCCGTTAACCCATCTGTGCCGGGCGATTTCCCTTTTTTGAGCCTTCCTATACTATTTTCTATTTCCTGGATCGTAATTGGGCCGTTTAGCATTAATTTCTCCTCCTCCTTAATTTTGGTTAATTTTTGATTTACAAAATATTTTTCCAATTCCTTCTCATCTATCCTTTTTGCTTTATATAAGTTTTTATAAAAATTACACAGACATTTTTCCATATCTTCTATATCTGTTAGATTTTTCTCCCCGTCTTTAATACTAATAATTGTTCTGTCCTTCTGTTTTTTCCTCAACTGCCAGGCTAGTAATTTTCCCACTTTGCCACCCATCTCAAATGATTTTTGCTTTATCCATTTAATCTTCTTCTCAATTTCTTCACCTAATATTACTGCCAATTCCTTCTGCAATATTTTAATTTGATTTACCAATTCTATTTTATCTGGTTTGTCTTTCAATTCTTTCTCTTTCTTCCCAATTTCTTCTTTTATCCTATTCAGGTTTGCTTCTCTCTTCTTTTTAATTAAACATTTCTGCTGTATGTACAGGCCTCTAATATAGGCCTTGCTTGCATCCCATATTGTCGACAAACTTGTATCCTTTTCAGTATTAATTTTAAAGAATTCATTTAAATATTTTTTACATTTTCCCACAAATTCATTATCATTTAGTAAACTATCTTCCATTCTCCATCTACCTTTCCCTTTCTTTCCATAATTTATTTCAACCATCACTGGATTATGATCCGATAGTGACTTTTCTAGTATCTTACATTTCCCGACCATGGAGAACATTTTCGTTGTGGACCAGATCTGGTCTATCCTTGACAGAGACTTCCTCACTTCCGAATAAAATGTATATTCTTTTTCATTTGGATATTTACTTCTCCAGCAGTCTATTAGTTCATAATTATTTACAATTTGTTTGAAAGTCTCTGGCAATTTCCCATTGTTCTTGCGTTTTCCTGACCTATCCAGCTCTGGTTCCACCACCCCATTAAAGTCTCCCACTATCATTACTTCTTCTTGGTTTACTAAACTTACGCGTTTGTGGTGTGGGTCCCTAATGGTTTTCCCGCGGCACACCAGCCGACGTCTCGCGGCACAGTACTGTGCCGTGGAACACCGGTTGAGAAACGCTGCCTTAGAGACCAACTAAGTTTGTTCTTGGTATGAGCTTTCGTGTGCATGCACACTTCTTCAGATACACTGAAACAGAAGTCACCAGACCCTTATATATACTGGTAGTGAGAGGGTGGGAGGGGTATTACTCAGAAGGGTGGTGGGAATGGGTGATAGGCTGATAGCTGTGGTAAACCTGTGATTTACAATTTGTGATTATCCTTTGACCTTCTCCATTTGACACCTCTTTTAAATAAAAAGAAAGCATTGTGTATAATGGAAACTAACCACACACCCACACCCACAAAATTAGTGCTGGAATGTGAAAAGCAAATAATAAGAAAAGCAAGTGTTTGCCTGGATTGTTTAAAGAGAGGACACAGAGGAGCCTAGTGTGGAATCTGTAGAACAATTCTGCACTGGCTGAAGGTCATCATGGGAGCCACTCGGTCTTCCTTGGAAGAGAATTTAAAGTGCTGTGATTCTTAAACCAATTAAGCCAGTGCTTTTTGGATTATTTAATTGTATAGCTTTGGTCAGCCTAAATCAAGAGCTGGCATAAGGCTATGCTTACCAACTGACCTGGGGCTGCAAGGCTTGGCTCACTTTTGTGCTTCTAACAGCATTTTGGTGTGCAGAAATGAGCAGGGGAAGTACTTCATAGAAAAGAGGTAAACTTCTCCAGACCCTCCCTTCACTATGTGTCCATTGGGCAAGGGGGAGGAGGGTACTCCCTGATGTTCTGGCTAGTCAGCCCTCCAGCAGCTGCACATTCAGCAGCCATGAGAAGGAGAACCTGTGTGTGCACATGCACCAAGCTGTTGTGTGTGAATTGGAAACCTGGCCAATTAAGTTGGAGCTTTATGTGTGTTCATATATAGGCACACAGGCAGCAGCTGGGGCCCACGTTTGGCTTGCATGTCATGGTTGGCTATTCTCAGCCCATAAAGCTGCTCTTCAGCATCAGGGTAGGTTGAAAAGCTGGCAGCCTTCCCAAGTCGAAGTTAGCTGGTTTGGAGGTTGAGGTTGTAGATATTGTTGCAATAGATATTGTTGACCTGCTAAGATCAGGTTTGTAAGTATTGGGGCATAATCATAGCTGTCAACCTTTCCTTTTTTGGTGGGAAACTCCCTTATTCCAGCGCCGTTTTTCGCTGTTTCCCTTTTTTGGTGGGAAATTCCCTTATTCCAACGCCGTTTCCCGCTGCTATCCCGGATTGTTAGATATCCCATAAATTTCCCGGATTTCAAAGGAATCAGCTCCTCTCCCTCCCTGCCGGCCAGGGAGGCTCCTCAGCTGCGTTGCTCGGCTGCGTTGCTCACCAATAGTTACAGAGAATAGGATGTCATTAGACAACAGCACTGTTGGTGCTTTGCTTGCATGTAAAATCAACCACTCTGGCCCAGCCCACAAATACACTCCTTCCAAAAGAATGTTAAAGGATGCAAAGTCTGCAACACGTTTGTATAATAAGTCATTAATGGATGCCAGAGAGCCAAAAGAGTGAACCTGATCAATCCCCCCATGAAGAATTGACGCTTTTGAATTGTGGTGCTGGAGTCCCGTGGCCTGCAAGAAGATCAAACCGATCCATTCTGAAGGACATCGGCCCTGGCTGCTCACCGGAAGGACAGATCCTGAAGCATCTCATGAGAAGAGAAGACTCCCTGGAAAAGAGACCCTGAGGTGGGGAAAGATGATGGTGTGTAGCCTGGTGTAAATTAATTTGTAGCCTGGGGGGATTACCGTGGCGTGGACTGTCCCCGAGAACCATAGATTGTCCCCGGGACAGGTGAGGGTGCTGATCCCTTATTGTCAAATCCAAAAGTTGACAGCTATGGGCATAATACATCCAATCATTACACTCCCTCTGCAGGAGCAGGTACGGAGCTTATGAGTATTTCTAGATCCTTTGCTGTTGCTTAAGGCTCAGGTAGCCTCAGTGACACGGAGCACCTTCCATCAGCTTGGGCTGGTGATCCAGCTGCCCCCCTATCTTCTGTTGTCTATGCTCTGGTAACTTCTAGGTTAGATTACTGCAACACATTATATGTAGGGCTGCCTCTGAAGACAGTTCGGAAACTTCAACTGGTGCAGAATTTGCTGGCCAGGTTGCTCACTGGGGCAAGACAGTTTGAGCATATTACACCGATATTGGCCTGACTGCACTGGCTGCCAATTAGTTTCCAGGCCCAATTCAAAGTTTTGACCTAAAAAGCCCTAAAGGCTCATGACTGCAATACTTCAAAAACCACCTCTCCCTGTATGAATCAACCTGAACCCTGTGAGCACCGTCTTCTTCATGTGCCTCCTCCACAAGAGGTCCAGAGGGTGGCAACACAACTATGGGCCTTTTCTGCAGTGGCTCCCTATTTGTGGAATGCTCTCCCCAGGGAGGCTTGCCTGGCACCTGGATTATACATATTTTTTCTTTTCTTTTTAAATAATCTTTATTTAATTCATAAAAAATACAGCATACACATCACCCCATACATACTTACAACACATACTTACATACATACCTACAATCATTATACACTATACACTTCATACCCTTACACTTTATACACATCATACCCTTACACTTCATACATATCCTCCCCTCCTGCGCCCCTCCCCCTGTTCACCTCAATCCTCATGCATCCTCTTCATACCTGGATTATACATCTTTAGGTGACGAAAACGTTCCTCTTCAACCTGGCCTTTGGCTGATTAACAAGTCTACGTCCTTTTAAATGTGTTTTTGGGAGGGTTATCGGTTTATTTTGTTCTTGTTCTTGCTTTTCTTTATGTACTTTGTGGTTCTGTTTTGTTTTGATGCTGTGAACATCCCTGAGACCTTTGGATGAAGGGCAGGATACAAGTTTAATTAAAAATAATAATTATGTAGAAGAGGGAAATTGGGCAGTCAGAGCTGCTGCTGAGCTTCTCCTTTCTCCATAGTGTACCTGTCCTCTCATGGCCAGTATTTTTCAGTGTCTGCAACTCTAATTTAAGAGCATATTTTTTTGTATAAGCACCAGGAGATGCTTGGTTTTCATGCTCTGACACCTGGCCTCAGGCTCTCCTTAGGTGCCAATAGTCCCAGATTGCTCTAGTGCTGAATCCCCGCTGCTTCCAATTATGCTTCTGATGAACATTCACGCAGCCAGATCTGCTTACACAGAGAGATGTTAATTTTGATTTCTTCTTCTTCCGGCTTCAGAAACAAAAACCTAAAAAAGAGTTGAAAGGGAGGGTGTGATCCCTGTCCCTAGGCAGCAAGCGGGTTGGTGTACACGGGGAATGAATAAAATAAATAAATAACATCACACAATCCTGCACACCAAGAATGCTGCAAATGCAGCAGACGGTACAAATTGTGTAAAAGGCAGATTTATGGCTTCACACATGTTCCCTGTATACTTTCACGGCTCTCAAGACAGCCGGTGAGAAATGGGGAATTTATTTGTGAAGTGGCAAAGGGAGGGCTGAATCCTAAATCTGAGGCGCAGGTTAATTCTGTGTCCAGGGCAGCTGTCTACCAGCTCCATCTGGTACGCAGGCTGAGACCCTACCTGCTTGGACAACTGCAATGCGCTCTACGTGGGGCTACCTTTGAAGGTGACCCGGAAACTACAATTAATCCAGAATGCAGCAGCTAGACTGGTGACTGGGAGTGGCCGCTGGGACCACATAACACCGGTCCTGAGAGATCTACATTGGCTCCCAGTACGTTTCCGAGCACAATTCAAAGTGTTGGTGCTGACCTTTAAAGCCCTAAACGGCCTCGGTCCTGTATACCTGAAGGAGCGTCTCCACCCCCACCGTTCAGCCCGGACACTGAGATCCAGCGCCGAGGGCCTTCTGGCGGTTCCCTCACTGCGAGAAGCAAAGCTACAGGGAACTAGGCAGAGGGCCTTCTCGGTAGTGGCGCCCGCCCTGTGGAACGCCCTCCCAGCAGAGGTTAAGGAGATGAACAACTATCCTACATTCAGAAAATACCTGAAGGCAGCCCTGTTTAGGGAAGTTTTTAACTTGTGATTTTGATGTATTTTAATATTTGTTGGAAGCCGCCCAGAGTGACTGGGGAGACCCGGCCAGATGGGCGGGGTACAAATAAAAAGTTATTATTATTATTACTATATTATTATAAATTATATAAATCTGAAAGCATTTTGAAACCTTTTCCCATATACTGTGATCTACTCACAGAGTTAAAGACTGGCAGTGATCTACCCCCTTTTGGGGGGTTCAGGTCAAAGTTATTGAGCTTTTTTTAGGGAAGAGGGAAGCTCATTTCTTGGGTGTTCAGGTCAAAGTTTTTGAGTTTTTTTTAAGGAAGGGACGCCCTGTTATGGGGGGTTCAGGTCAAACTTGTTGAGCTTCTTTTAGGGAGGCAGGGAGGCCCGCTTTTTGGGGGGGGTGAAGGGCCAAAATGTTGAGCTTTTTTTAGGGGAGCCAAAGTTGTTCAGCTTCTTTGGGGGAGCCATTGATCTACCAGTGATCTACCACAGACGTTCAGTGATCTACCGGTAGATCACGATCTACTTGTTGGACATGCCTGCTCTACAACATTCACAAGCCGGTGCCTCATATCCCAGTGGGAAGCAGATACTGGTATACTGAAGCTGTACTGGACCAGTGTGTAGGTGAGAGGTGTTTAGACCAGGGGTGGGGAACATATTTCAGCCTGTGGTCCACATTTCCCCCAGGCAACCTCCCAGGAGCCATGTGATAGCAGTGGGTGGAGCCATAGGCAAAAACAGATGGAGCAATGGGTGTGGCTCCCTGACATCATCTCATTGCTGAGCAACAATGTGCAGGACTTGATGGAATGGGAGGCCAGCCAAACAGAAGAGTCTCTGAGGTGTACTTGACTCAGCATCCAAAGTCAGGTCCAATCCTAGGGTCAGGCGAACAGCAGTCCGCATGGTCAGGCAGTCCAGGGGTCAGGGAATCCAATGATCATGGGGTCTTCCAGTTAGCTCATTCTACAACTTTTAATGTCAAAATAGTAAGACATTATCAAGACTGGAGTATCACGTAAGTTTCTTGAAAGGTTTTTGGGAATCCTCCTCCCCTGTAGTTCACAGCATTGTCACTCATACATAGTGCCTTCGCATCAAATCATTGTGACATTAAAAAGATGGGTGTTCTGGGCTTTTTAAAAAAACACAAGTAAGCCATTACTGATGGGGATTTTCAAAACAACAACTTAGGGGATGACCACGTTTGCTATAGTCAGGGCAGATGACTCACCAATGTGATCTTTCAAGATTATTTTCATCTTGAGCCAGTAGAGTATGACATTAAGAAAAGAATATAAAGGGCAAAAATAAGTAGAGCATAACCAGATGTGTTTTTGTGAAGATCTCTCCTTTCCAAAACACACTTATTTTCAGTGGGCTGTTGTTGTTTGCACTCCTTTACAAAAGAGCATGAAACTGTTCACGAGTGGGCAGGTGTCAGAGTACAAAAGAGAGCATGGACCAAGCCACAAATATACCCCACAAAGAGGACAATGGGTCCATGATTCCAGATCTGAATGACACACAAACACACAAACACACACCTCTCCAAAATCCACTACAGCAAATATAAAGTCTCTTTAAAAAAAAAAAAAAAAAAAATTGTATTAAAGAAGAGTTTGGATTTGATATCCCACTTTTATCACTACCCGAAGGAGTCTCAAAGCGGCTAACATTCTCCTTTCCCTTCCTCCCCCACAACAAACACTCTGTGAGGTGAGTGGGGCTGAGAGACTTCAAAGAAGTGTGACTAGCCCAAGGTCACCCAGCAGCTGCATGTGGAGGAGCGGAGACACGAACCCGGTTCACCAGATTACAAGTCTCCCGCTCTTAACCACTGCGCCACACTGGCTTTTTCATAACATAATAAAATAAAAGAAACTAAATAAAAACTTACTCCATCCAAATTGGTTCATACCCATCTGGGCCTACCATATTTTCCCATGTATAAGACGCCCCCATGTATAAGACGCCCCCTATTTTGGGGGACTCCAAATTAAGAAAACACTTCTCAGCACTACCAGTGTATAAGACGAGCCCCAGTTTTAAACCTATTTTTTTGGTTTAAAAACCTAGTCTTACACACGGAAAAATACGGTATATTGACTAAGCGTCATCAAGCAATCCCACGTCCCATATGCGAGTAAACCAAGATCAGGGCTTCTGAGTAAATCTCAGGAGTTTCGTATTTGTTTTACTTTACACTGCTAAATTCTGTTTCATGCACAGATTGTTCAACAATGGTTGGTTTGTAAAAAAAAAAAATTAAATTGGCAAGACAAGGAAGCACAATGTGACTTTCAAAAATGGTTACTGTTGTTGTTTTTTTGCATAAAAATAAACTTGTCCTTTGACAAAAAATGAAAAGAAAAAAGATCACAAAAACAGAAGAAAAAGAGGGGGCAAAACATAATATTTACGTACATAAATTTTGACATACATTGATTTGTGAATATAGATGAAACAATCATTGTGCTTCTTATCACCCCACCCATGCTGGCTTCCAGCCTCTCTGTTATTGCGGTTTCTGTAACTGTGTCTTTTTGTATACCTGATTTTGTTGTTATTCCTTGATTTTCTTGCTTTGGGCCCACTTATACATTTGTTAGAAGGTTGACTCTTTCCACTGTATTCCCTATATAGCTTTTAAACGCTTCCCAATCTTTCTCTATTACCTGTTCAGAACAGAACAGAACAGAACAGAACAGAAAAATTGTTACTGTTTATATCGACAAGTGCAGAAATTTTTTACAGAGTTGCTTAGAACGCAGTGGCTTTTGCGTTTGTCAGTAGCTGCGATACAAAGAGAGCCGTCATATCAGAGAAGAATGCAGCTCCAATACGTTCACCTCTGCACCTGCACAAGTCTTCTTTATATAAACTCTCAGTTTCTTTGTCCTGTTGCACCTGAAGAATGTGTGCATGTCAGCATGAAATCTGCTACACAGCACAATGATCCCACTGTATCACCAGATAGATGCTACATCGCATTTATAAAATGGAACAGTTGGGCTGCTTGCAGTGGCCAAAGACATTTTGTTGCCTAAAGTGGAGCCCAAATAATGCCTGTTCCTGGCTAAGACTACCAATGCAAAAAGCTTGCTGCACCACTAAGACATCAATTCTTGCTCTCATCTATCTTCCCTGCCCACCTCCACTGGCAGATACCATGGGGTTTTGCCCTACCATTAGGTAGGAGTGAGTCAGATGCACCAGGCAGCAGATTTGGGGTGTCCTGAAAGGACAGCAAATTGTTACTTATTTGATTTATTACTATATTTAGTAATATGGCTTTTAGAGTACTTTCCACGTCACATGCCAGAATTATTTGGCCAGCCATGAGTCCTGCGAATCTTGACTTGAGGGAAGGGTTTCACTGCCTCTTTGGCCTAAGGCAGAAAAACTCCCAGACTTAGTTCTTTTTGGGATGGTAAGTCTGTGTCTGGGCTGTAGTACTCCAGATTCACTGAGGTCCAGCTTTGAGGGTCTTCTGGTGGTTCCCTCACTGTGAAAAGTGAAGCTACATGGAACCAGGCAAAGGGCCTTCTCGGCTGTGGAATGCCCTCCTATCCAATGACAAGGTAATAAATAACCACACAACTTTTAGAAGACATCTGAAGGCAGCCCTGTATTGGGAAGTTTCTGATGTTTGATATTTGATTATCTTTTTATGTGTGTTGGAAGCCACCCAGAGTGGCTGGGGTAAAGAAATGGTAAAGGACCCCAGGACGGTTAAGTCCAGTCAAAGGTGAGTATGGGGTTGCAGCACTCATCTCACTTTCAGGCCAAGGGAGCCGGTGTTTGTCCACAGACAGCTTTCTGGGTCATGTGGCCAGCATGGCTAAACCGCTTCTGGCGCAATGGAACACTGTGACAGAAACCAGAGTGCACAGAAACTCTGTTTACCTTCCTGCACAGCGGTACCTATTTATCTACTTGCACTGGTGTGCTTTCAAACTGCTAGGTTGGCAGGAGCTGGGACAGAGCCACAAGAACTCACTCCATCACGGGGATTCAAACCACCGACCTTCTGATCGGCAAGCCCAAGAGGCTCAGTGGTTTAGACCACAACTCAGCCAGATAGGTGGGGTATAAATGATAAAATGATTATTTTTATTTTTATTAAGTGCTTGAATGCCCAACCAAAAATAAAAAAGACCCCTTCACATTGAAAGCTAGATGTGAAAAAGAAGAATTCCATGTTTCTCATGAAATACTAATTTTCAATGCATTTTCAGTCTGAGCACTACGTACTAGAAAAGTGCATCCATTTGTACTAATGTTGGTTGGTTCATGGCAGCATTTTGAACCAATGGAATTGCTGAGTCTATGTGGGGCAGCCCCACGTAGAGCTCATTGCAGTAATCCAGTCTGGAAGTTACAGTGGAGTACAGTGGCTCAGTATTTTCTGTCCAAAAGAGGCTATAGTTGGTGACCCACTCCTAGCCACCAAGGTTGAATTCAGGAGCATCCCAAGCTACAGACTTGCTCCTTTCAGAGGGATGCAGCCCTGTCCAGAACAGAACATCTCCCCACCTTCCAGACACGAGAACTCAGGGCACGCAACCCACCTGTCTTTTCAAGATTCAGCTTCAGCTTATTGGCCCACAACCAGCCCATCATTGCCTCCAAGCACCAGTCTAACATGTCCCCTGGAGCCTCGAAAGGTGGGCATGGCTTGGGCCTCTCTCAGTCTCTGAGGGGACCTGTGTGTAGTTTGGACCTCAAGCTAATAAATACCATAAAGTGAGGAACAGTGGCGTAGCATGGGTTGTCGGTGCCCGGGGCCACACAGAGGGTGGGTGGGATGGAGGGAAACAGGCGGAGTACACATGCACATTCAACTGCCTAACAGCCAGGAGATTGTAGCCGCAGAGATAAGAAAAGAAGAGTTGTTCCATTATCTGGAGAGGTCACTCCCTGGTTCGCAAGGAGAATCCATTTTCAATGGAACCCAGTGATGGAAGCACGCAGCTGTATTGACCTAGCACCGGGTGTTGGAATTTTGCGCCCTCTAACAATTTTGCACCCGAGGCAACCACCCCTGTGTCCACCTGCCCTCCCACTATGCTACTGGTGGGGAAACAGGTTTCTACACGCAGGTAAAGCTGGTGCACGAAGGAGAAAATCCAGTATCCCGCAATTAAAATGCACACAGAGTGCACCGAACTCTGTGCACTACCTGACCCAGAGTTCACCCATGAGGCCCTGCACTCAGTTTAAGGACACTTCTTTTCATACTCCTCTAATTTGTGATTGCTGCTGTCCTTCAATAGTGCCTGCTATAGCAATGGAAAGAGCTCTATAAGCACAGATTCGGTTGACCTCGTGATAGTTTACAAGCTGATATTTTTAATGCTTGGCATTGCATTCCCAGAACCATTCTTTAGAGTTTGCTGCTGCTGCTATAGTTAGCTTGCCATTAATGACTATTATATAAATCATCTGTTCTTCTGAATGACAGCGCAATATGACTCAACCTTTTAGATGCTCTTGTGAATTTTCTCTTGACGGCAGATGCCCAAGAAAAAGCTAAATAAAGTTGGGGGCTTATCTGTGCTCTTGAAGAAATCCATGCATTGGTTTTTTTTAACCAGTTCTAATTAGTTGTTGTTGTTGTTGTTTGAAGAGAGGTTTTTGCATTTAGTCAAGATATCCCTTATCAAACCACTGTTTCAATGTATTTGTTTGCTTTTGGATAAGCCCAGGCAGGATGTGGCCCCCTTTGCTACTAAGCTTTATAGTATCCTATCTCCAGCAGTTAACTCCAGTGGCGAGAAAATGTATTGTGACAAGAGATGAAGTTGCATAGGCTATTGCGATGAGTCATGCTCTTCTGTAAAAGAAGCAGAAAACTGCTTTTCCACCGTGTTTTGATATGGCCTGGCTATTGATTAAGGACAACAGGCACTGATAGGAAACTGACTTTTTTTGTGCAATAAATTTGTTATTTTCCAAAATCATAAAACTTTTAATGACAATAACTGGGTACAAGTCTAGTTATATAAAATACAATCTCCACAGAAAACTTTACACTCAGTTTGTAGTGTCATTTCAAGCATATTCTTAAAACATGAATATACAGAAATTTGAGTAGTTGGTGGGAGAGACCACTTATCTTCTTCCCTGGAGACCAGGTTTCAGCAAAGGTATCTCTGTTCGTAACACCTTTTGTTTCCCTTCTAAGCTCTAAGGTAGTCACATTCCAAATATTGTTGAAAAGCCATTGCAATTCTGGGCTGCATCAATAGGAGTATAGCATCTAGATCAAGGGAAGTAATAGTACCACTGTATTCCGCTCTGGTCAGACCTGACCTGGAATACTGTGTCCAGTTCTGGGCACCACAGTTCAAGAAGGATACTGACAAGCTGGAACGTGTCCAGAGGAGGGCAGCCAAAATGGTCAAAGGCCTGGAAACGATGCCTTATGAGGAACGGCTTAGGGAGCTGGGTATGTTTAGCCTGGAGAAGAGAAGGTTAAGGGGTGATATGATAGCCATGTTCAAATATATAAAAGGATGTCATATAGAGGAGGGGGAAAGGTTGTTTTCTGCTGCTCCAGAGAAGCGGACACGGAGCAATGGATTCAAACTACAAGAAAGAAGATTCCACCTAAACATTAGGAGGAATTTCTTGACAGTAAGAGCTGTTCGACAGTGGAATTTGCTGCCAAGGAGTGTGGTGGAGTCTCCTTCTTTGGAGGTCTTTAAGCAGAGGCTTGACAGCCACCTGTCAGGAATGCTTTGATGGTGTTTCCTGCTTGGCAGGGGGTTGGACTGGATGGCCCTTTTGGTCTCTTCCAATTCTATGATTCTATGATTCTATGATTCTATGAACCATACCTCATGGGGTAGCTCAGACAGGCAACTGACTTTGACAAGAAATGTTTTGCGTGCACACAAACACACATCTGGCTGAACATTCCTAATAGCTGCATGGGGGCAAGTAGATATTTTCCCACCACAGCTGGAAAAATGTGCACTTGTTATATTTCTTCCTAACATGCAGATGATAAAGGCATAGACTGTGTTCCTGTTGAAGAAAAGGTTGGTTACCCGAATATAGTTCACTCAGAAGCAAGTCCAATAGAACTAAGTGTGCGATGCTGAAACAACAAAGACCACAGCTTAACACACAGTGGCAGCAGACTCTCTGGTAAGGTCCCTCCAGAGTTTTGTAAGAATCATTCTGCGTCTAGTCACGTGTTGTTCCACACCAGAGAGGTGGCAAAGGCATCAGGGTGTTGTGCTTTCTAGAGAAATGCCACCTGAATGATACAACCCAAGGCTTTCCCTTATAGGCATTTTTAAAAAAACAAACAAAAAACTCATGTCCAAAAATGGATTTATGACATTCTTGTTGTGAAATGGACAATAGTTCACAGCCACTGCAGCCTTAGAACATGTAATGCTGAGCTGGAGCAATGCCATGATCTTCCTACACTCTCCATCCCATTTCACATCACAGGCGCCATCTTGGTTCAAAGGCCTAGATTCAAAGCAATGCAAGCACCGGGGAATTGTTGCACAGCTAGTTTCCCCAAAGGACACCAAGTTCCAATGAACAGACATCTGATTCTTCTCAAACTGTTCTTCCAAATACCCAGAGACCTGGACAGTAAGGTAAAGCCCCCAAGTCAAGGGATTTTCTTGACTGATGACAGGATGGCTTAAACTAGGCCTGTATTAAGATGACAGTTCTGTGCACACTTACATAAAGGCTTGCAGCTTAGAAAATAATGTGAGGAAGGGAGGCATGACCAATAGGCAGCCCTGCTTAGAGAAGTTTTTTATGTTTCATGTTTTATCACATTATTATTATTATTATTATTATTCATTATTATTCTGTTGGGAACTGCCCAGAGTGGCTGGGGAATACATTATAAATTATTATTATAAATTATTATTACAGTGGTACCTCTGTACTGTTCAGTACAGTACTGTTCAAGAACGATTCGGTTTACGAACTCTGCAAAACCAGAAGTAGTGTCCCGGTTTGTGAACTTTACCTCGATCTAAGAACGGAATCTGAATGGTGGACGGGCACCAGTGGTGGGAGACCTCATTAGGGAAAGCGCGCCTCAGTTTAAGAATGGTTTCGGTTTAAGAATGGACTTCCGGAACGGATTAAGTTTGTAAGCTGAGGTACCACTGTATTATAAACATTTTATGCATTGCATGGGGACTGTGCTCTTTCATAATAGAGTGGTACCTCGGGTTAAGTACTTAATTCATTCCGGAGGTCCGTTCTTAACCTGAAGCGTACGTAACCTGAAGCACCACTTTAGCTAATGGGACCTCCTGCTGCCGCTGCGCCGCCAGAGCACGATTTCTGTTCTTAGCGGAGTTCTTAACCTGAAGCGTACTTAACCTGAAGCGCACTTAACCCGAGGTACCACTGTACTAGAAGAAATGAAGGTGAACACTGAGAGAGTCAGGTCAAGCAAAAGAAAGAACTTCTACACACAGTGCCTAGTTAGACCATGAAATCTGCTGCCACAAAAGGTAGTGGTGGCCGCCAACTTGGACAGCTTTGAAAGGTGATTAGACAAATTCATGGTGGACAAGGCTACTAGTCATATTGATTATATTACCCTCCAGTTTCATAGGCAGCATGCTATGCCTGTTGGACACGTTGGGCCACGGAGGGAGATTCAAAAAATAAACAAAAATCTGATTGACCGCTGTGGGAACAGAATACAGGACTGGACAGGTCTTCTAGCTGCTCTAAATGGGCTCTCCTTGTTTTCTCATGATGTTTGATCATGTTTGGAGGTATGGGATTGCCACTGTGTCAGGCAGTCCTTGCCTTGCAAATTTCCATTTGAGACCAATGCTGAATGCAGAGCAGTCTCATAAGACAGTGCTAGCCAAAGGCTTAAGGGCTACGTCAGGCATAGGCAAACTCGGCCCTCCAGCTGTTTTGGGACTACAACTCCCATCATCCCTAGCTAACAGGACCAGTGGTCAGGGATGATGGGGATTGTAGTCCCAAAACATCTGGAGGGCCGAGTTTGCCTATGCCTGATTTAAGGGATATGCATCTACTTCCCTGTGCCATTAAGTTAAATAAACTTTAACAACAACAAAAAACCCCACCCAAATATTCCACTAACCTTTACTTATCAATTTTAACATATTAATGAGACAGTTTTAAGCTACAATAGTCGCCCCCCCTTGTCCCATCTGAGTCTATTAAAATATTTACATTGTAATAACTCAGGGGCTTGTCCCTCCTAACTGGAATGCCATAAGTGGGTGAAAGTATTTTAGGGTAGGGTGAGACCGAAGTGATGTGACATGTAATTGATGCAAGGCCCCTACAAGGTGAAGCCCAGGCCACCATAAATTCCAGGAATGCGGATGTGACTCTCTCAGCATGCATAGAGGGCTGGCAGAGTCTGACAGCTCCCATCTGTGAACAATAATGCGTAGAATGCAGAGCCCGCGATGAGAACTGAAATATACCTATCGGACACGAGGGGCTCTAACAATTTATGGCTTCTTATCAGTGACCACGGTCATGATTAGCTGCCATAGGACTTGGAATGAAACTTGGGGGGAGGAACACAAAGCCTCTCTTGTTATAACAGAGTAATGACTTCTATGCTCTGGAGAGTGAAACAGGCAGGAGACAATTTTCTTCCCCCCCCCCCGGCATTTTACCAATCAATACTCACACAAAGCCATCAAAATGGTATTCAGGTAAACCTATAGACACCTGGAACCAACGTCCATGGACATAAATGTGCCTCTTCACTAGGGATGGGAGAGAAGGTTATTTTCTAAAGTAAGCTGATCCATCAAATCACACCCACTGGACATGACAGCTTTGCTGCGAAAATCTTTCCCCCAAATGTTCCAAAGTTCCCTTCGAGTAACGCTTTCCTAGAGATGATAAAAAGAGAGGTGAAAAATGAGGATTATTTTTATGCTCTTATGCTCAGCACCATAAGAGAAGCCTTGCAAAGAACGTGGATATCTTGTAGCTAGCTTTGTTATAGCACTTGTTTTATTATAAACGCAACTAAGAAACATTCTCAGATGGAGGGATCAGCACACATCCCTCTTAGGCATCAGTATGGCCATGAAGATTTATGCCAGGGGTCTCCAAACTATGGTCTAGGGGCCCGATATGGCCCGAGGGGCTCATTTATCCGGCCCCCGGCGACCCCCGCCGCCCACTGCCGCCGCCTGCTCTTACCAGCCCGGTGCAGCTGCCCACTTCCAGGCTGGAGGAGCACCGGAAATAACTTGTGCGCATGCGCAAGCGTCATTTCCGGTGCACATCCGAGTCGGAGGAGGCCCGTGCACATGCGCACAAGCTATTTCCAGTGCTCTTCCAACCTGGAAGTGTGCTGGAAATAGCGTGTGCACACGCGTATGGGCGTATGCTCCCCCGCCCTCCGGCCCACCGCGCAATTGGTGCTGCAAACACTGGTCCGAGGCATGGTAAGTTGGCCGACCCCTGATTTATGCGGATGGTAAAATCCTGGCAGAATAGCTCCTGCAAACAGAAAACAAAAGAACTAGCTAAGAACAACTTAACATTCCCACCCACCCACCCCTGGCTTCACCCTGTCACACATCCCTGTTTCCAACCCACTCAGCATATTCTCTTCTGTGCGAAGCACACACATTACACATGCTGAAGGTCACACCTAACTAATTACTGATTTTATTCTTGGAATCTGAATTTCACTGCCACAATTTGGCTAAGAATATCTGCTGCATTTCCTGAATTTACAAGTACTGTAGTGATTTGCTAAAGTTAATGCTGACATGACTCAGAATGTTATCTTCTCTAGCTTGGAATGAAGAAGAGTTTGGATTTGATATCCCACTTTATCACTACCCGAAGGAGTCTCAAAGCGGCTAACATTCTCCTTTCCCTTCCTCCCCCACAACAAACACTCTGTGAGGTGAGTGGGGCTGAGAGACTTCAGAGAAGAGTGACTAGCCCAAGGTCACCCAGCAGCTGCATGTGGAGGAGTGGAGAAGCGAACCCGGTTCACCAGATTACGAGTCTACCTCTCTTAACCACTACACCACACTGGCTAAGAACTGAGAACTTCTGCTTGTAAGTATTGGCTGCAATACAAATTGAGCACCATGTCCCCCCCCCAAGTTATTTTCAAGCTTAGGAGCCAACTCCGAGGGGCCGCGGGGGCTTCTGCCCCAACAATAGAATATTTGAGGGAGCTGGGTCCCCGGCACAAGTTGATGGGCATTACCATTCAAATGTGTGTGCACCGCTTCATGTGATCGATTGTGTGGGGCAGGGTTTATCTGCCCCCCATATTTTATTCAGGTTGGCACCCCTGTCCTAGAGCTTGGACAGTAACATAACTTTTGGGACATGCACAAATCAGCAAGAAGTCCTGGGACATGTAATTTTCCAGGGGACTTCAGTATCTCTTCCATTTCAGGGTCAAATATCAGAATCAGGCTCAGTAAAACTTTTCCAGTATCATGATATGTTTTTGCACAGAATTCACAGAGTACATGCAGCCCTACTGATAAATTTCCCTTGTGTGTGAATGAGATCGTGGGAATCTGCCTTGCAGACATATCCTATGAACTGTAGTTACTGTGGCCAGTTCTCAACGGGGCTTCCTGTCCCCTAGAAACACATAAATTGCAGAACAATCATTAAAGGTAAAGGGACCCCTGACCATTAGGTCCAGTCGCGGACAACTCTGGGGTTGCGGCTCTCATCTCGCTTTATTGGCTGAGGTAGCCAGCGTACAGCTTCCGGGTCATGTGGCCAGCATGACTAAGCCGCTTCTGGTGAACCAGAGCAGCGCACGCAAACGCCGTTTACCTTCCCGCCGGAGCGGTACCTATTTATCTACTTGCACTTTGATGTGCTTTCAAACTGCTAGGTTGGCAGGAGCAGGGACCGAGCAACGGGAGCTCACCCTGTCGTGGGGATTCGAACTGCTGACCTTCTGATCGGCAAGCCCTAGGCTCTGTGGTTTAGACCACAGCACCACCCACGTCCCTTCTCAATGGGGCTTCCTGTCCCCTAGAAACACATAAATTGCAGAATAATTAAAAGAAAGGGGGGGAGGGAATTATCCCAAATGTTACTGAGTGATTGGGGTCAAATTTGAAGTAACTGGCTGGAGGTGAAAAGTCCTGGCTGTCATAAAGTTTGTCTCCCCATCCTCTGATCCTTACGGTGTATTTGATTCCCTAAAAGCTGTCAAGTATAAAGATTCAGATTACCAATAACCCAGCAACATGCATTAATGAGGGATTAGATAGGGTTTAGTATCCCTTCTTGTTTGCTGATGTTCCTTGACAGGCTTTCTCTTCTGCTAATGCTCTTAAAATGTTCTCTAGATGCACAAAGGATCTTATTAAAATGACTGCTGATAATACCATTGTAAGGTGGGGTTTTTTTTTAGGTTTCAGTTTTCATGGCAACCTCAGATGAAGAATTTTTTTCTTTTTTAACCAGCAATGAGAAAATTCAAAATGAATTTCAACAGGGACAAATGTAAGGTTCTGAACTTAGGCAGGAAGAACCAGATGCACAACTATAGGATTGGGGACACCTGGCTTACTAGCAATATACGCGAAAAGGATATTGTATTATTTTTTTAAATCTTGGTGGACCACAAGCTTAACATGAGTCAACAGTGTGATGCAGTGTAACGCTATTCTAGGTTAGAAGTATAGTGTCCAGATCAAGGAAAGTAATAGTACCACTCTAAACTGCCTTGGTAACAACACACCTGGAATACTATGCCCAATTCTGGGCACCACAATTTAAGAAGGATGTTGACAAGTTGGAATGTGTGCCGAGGAGGGCAACCAAGATGATCAAGGGTCTGGAAATTAAGCCTTACAAGGATCAATTGAAAGAGCTGGGTATGTTTAGCCTGGAAAAGAGGAGATTGAGAGGAGATATAAGAGCCATCTTCAAATATATTAAGGACTGTCACATGGAAGAGAGAGCATGCTTGTTTTCTCCTGCTCTTGAGGGTAGGACTCAAGGCAATGGCTTCAAGTTACAAGAAAGGAGATTCCGAATAAACATTTGGAAAACTTTCTGATGGCAAGAGCTGTTCGGCAGTGGAACAGACTTCTACGAGATGTGGTGGACTCTCCTTCCTTTGATGTTTTTAAGCAGAGGTTAAATAGCCATCTGTCATTGATGCTTTAGCTGAGATTCCTGCACTGCAGGGGGTTGGACTAGATGACCCTTGGGTCTCTTCCAATTCTATGATTCTATGTTCATCTCATTTGTTTCTAAACACCATAATATAGGTAAGGGGAAAGGTAAAGGGACCCCTGAGCATTAGGTCCAGTCGCCGACGACTCTGGGGTTGCAGCGCTCATCTCGCTTTATTGGCCGAGGGAGCCGGCATACGGCTTTTGGGTCATGTGGCCAGCATGATTAAACCACTTCTAGCGAACCAGAGCAGCACACGGAAACACCGTTTACCTTCCTGCCAGAGTGGTACCTATTTATCTACTTGCACTTTGACATGCTTTCGAGCTGCTAGGTGGGCAGGCGCTGGGACCGAGCAACGGGAGCTCAACCCGTCGTGGGGATTCAAACCGCCGACCTTCTGATCGGTAAGCCCTAGGCTCTGTGGTTTAACCCACAGCGCCACCCGCGTCTCACCAGGCTAGGGTAGGCTACAGTAAAACTTGCCATGTATCTACAAGAGCAGTTAGACCAATGCAATTGCTGTTCTGTTTTTGTATCCTCCTCTTACTCAAACTTGTTCCAAATTTCTCATTGTACCCTGTCAAACTCATTGTGGCTTGCCAGAAAACAATATGTATTCTGGAAAACACCAAAACATGCAATTACAATACACCACCCCCTTCCCCACCCCCTGTTCTTTTAGCCTGCCAAAATGTTTTGAAATGTTTTATTTTCGAACCACCTTAATTTTTTCCTCTGCATTGTCCGGAATATTTCTCTTCTCTCAAATACATCCATTAGTTCTGCCCCTCGAAAGGATTCCAGTTATGTCTGCTCCCCCCGCCCCCCCGCCGCCAAGGCACAAACTTGGCAAGCAAACAAAGACCATTTGGAAACTATAAGAAAGGCGTCGCTGGAATGTTAACTCAGATTCAGAACCTGCTTCTTAAAATATTCCAGCAGCTCTCCTATTGAAAAAAAAAAAATCTAATGCTGCTGACTCTTCAGATGTATAACGTCAGATTACAGTAACAGACTCGGGTTTCTAGAAATCATTCCCCCTTGAGCAGTTTCTAAAGAAAGTTAGGGAAACCTTCAGAAACAAGCCAACTAATGACGGATGGGGTGGATTGACTGAGCCAAAACTGTGGTCCACTGCCACTTTTTGTGTCTTTCCATGTCTTTGATGCCCCCCTCCCTGTTGTTGTTGTTGTTAACCAGCAAAAAGAAAGGAGGGGAAGTGAGCTACTAACAAGCTACAGTAACCAGTTCACGAGCTGAAGTTGGTGTGGTCATCCGCATGTTGCTCAGACTTGCCCCATGGCAGCCCCACTTAAGGGAACCATTTCAGTGAGGGCTTCAAGATATTTCAGGGAAGGGACGAACAACATGCTCAGCAAAGTTCAAGTGCTCACTCTTGGATCTCTTCAAGATCAAATTGTCAAAAAATAGGTGTTGTTGGGTGTTTTTTGCAAACATTTGTTGCGATGAAATATAAATAATTTATAAAATCTAGAGCAGTTTCAGATGAGGTTGCTATTTTAATTTCTTTTTTTTAAAAAAAAAAGTCAAGGAATGTGTGTCTTCAGCTTACAGATCTAGTACTTATGTATATAAATTTATTTGTAAAAACCAGCCAGTGTTTAGAAGAAATGAATGATCAAGGATACAGAGGTCGCCTCAGGGCCGGCCCACCCACAAGGCAAGGTTTGGTGACCGCCTCAGGCAGCAGGATCCACAGGGGCAGCAGATCTGGTCTCCAATGAATGCATCACCCACTGCTGCTAAGGTGGCAGCGACAATGGCGGTCCGCTCCTTGGCTTCTTGGAGAATAGGAGGCGCTGGTGGTCTTGTTTCCAATGCAGATCTTTATTCCCCTTGCTTGTTCCTGATGTAGCTTTTCACTCACCCCTTCTCCCCTCGTGTGTATGTGCTCATTTTGTGGTTCACCTCAGGTGCCAAAGGGTCTTGGGCAGGCCCTGAAGAATAATCTCATGTAGGTCTCCCTAAATAGTGCCCTTGTTACACATTTGCTAAAAATCACCTATCGTTTTCTGGGCTGACCTTTCCTGATGTAATTCAACGGCAACACCCAAAAAATAATTGTATAATGTTTTGAAGTGGACGGGTCCCCCTTGTTGTTGCCTTCTCAGTAGTGGCACCCGCCCTGTGGAACACCCTCCCTTCAGATGTCAAAGAGAACACCAACTATCAGACCTTTAGAAGACATCTGAAGGCAGCCCTGTTTAGGGAGGCTTTTAATGTTTTATAGATTATTGTATTTTAATTGTTCTGTTGAAAGCCGCCCAGAGTGGCTGGGGAGACCCAGCCAGATGGGCGGGGTATTATTATTATTATTATTATTATTATTATTATTATTATTATTATTATGTGTGTGACTTGTCTGTTAAGAGAGAGGCCTGGTCTGTACTAGAAACACCCCTCCCCTCTCTGGGTGTGGCTCCCTCCATAGTTTGGTCAGACCTAGTTGGAACCATAGTCTTAACTTGTGTAACAAGCTTTAGCTGCTGTATTGTTTCCCAATAAATACAACTACTCCAGTTTCCATGACTCCTACTGCTTCCTAGTATTAGGGAAGATCCATTGCAAAGTTTCCTCACACATTGGGAAAGTACCCCCACCCCCCACCCAACTTTTGTCTCTGGGAAAATGAGGCATGATAGATATATATTTTTAAAGAACAGTCTGTTCTAAAGTGCTGAAAGTTCACGAGGCAAGTTCACAAGGCTGTGACTTTGCCAGGGGATGTAAAAATAAAACATGATTGCTCAACATTATTGCCAGGGCATGTAAAAATAAAACATTATTGCTCAACATAACACAAGACAGCACTTATTCCTTTAGCATCGGGATATGGTATCGGGCAACATACTGTACATAGTTTACCTACGTATGAAAAGCCCATAAGGCTTTCCGGGGAGTTCATTAGCTCAGTAAAGTAGTATTATAATTGATCATATTGATGGCCTATCATATTGATGGCCTATTCATAAAACAGTGGTTGGCTCTTCATGTTTTTAAAGTTTAGGACTGAAGTCTCCTGTCTCTATTCGGAACAATATGTACTATACTTATTTTCATAACACAATGAGGAACAACCTGTAACTTAGAGAGTATACAGATCATAATGTGCCTGGATGGTTTCCCCCCCAACAGTTCAGAGGGTACATCTGCTGAAAGAGCTGAGAGAGCAGCTACCTTTGGCTCAGATGAAAGCAGCAAAGTACTCCCGACCGCTTTTTCATGTTTAATGCATGACTTACGGTAATATTCGTGCAAACATTTCTGAACTAAGTCATTTAGAAACCCAATTATCAGTTTTATGATGTCTCGGGAATTTGAGATGCCTTCCAGCGAGAAACTGGTTAGCTATATAAGCTGTGAATCAGCTGTCGTGAAGATTCACTAGTAAAGGACTGCATCTTAAGCTACACTTTTGTCCATTGATCAGCTCGCTACCTTCCGTGTGTTAGCTACTCCTCACGAACCATTCAGGAAAGAGAATGATGATGAATGAACATTGTACAAGAATGAAAGAAGAGCCCTGCTCGACCAAGCCAAAGTCCAACATCCTGTTCTCACAAGCGGCCAACCAGATTCCGATGAGAACCCAGCACACAGGACTTGGGTACAATGGGGCTTCCTCCACTTGTGATTCCCAGCAACTTGTGTTCAGAGGTATCCTGCTTTTGACAGTAGAAGCAGAACATAGCAATCATGGCTAGGAACCATAGATAGGCATATCCTTCATGAATTTGTCTCATCCTCTTCTAAAGCCATCCAAAGTGATGGCCACTTGGTGGAAGTGGTCCATAATTTAGCTATGTGCTGTGTGGAGAATTATTTTCTTTTGAAGTAGTTACCACATTCAGCTCTGGAATGGGTCTCTGCTATATTTAGTGTGCGCCAAAAGAATGGACAAAGTAGTACGTATTTGCAGGCACGTTTGTGAGCATCGTAATTCAAAAAAGGTAAAAGGTAAAGGATCCCTGGATGGTTAACTCCAGTCAAAGATGACTATGGGATTGCGGCGCTCATCTCATTTCCAGGCCAATGGAGCTGGCATTTGTCCACAGACAGCTTTCCAGGTCATGTGGCCAGCATGACTAAACTGTTTCTGGCAGCATGACTAAACGGGACACCATGATGGAAACCAGAGCACACAGAAACGCCATTTACCTTCCCACCACAGTGGTATCTGTTTATCTACTTGCACTGGTGTGCTTTTGAACTGCTAGGTTGGCAGGAGCTGGGACAGAGCAACAGGAGCTCACCCCGCCGCGGGGATTCGAACCACCACAGTGCCACCCGTGTCCCATTAATTAGAATTGGCCTGATAGTATTCAAATTCCAGCATAAGGTTTTTCTCATAAGGTTTTTAACTTGTTCTGAACCACAAGTTGAAATAAAATAAAATATACATTGAAATTATCAATAAACATTAGCTTCAAAAGCAAGTTAACCTACACAAAATTCAAAACATTACACATGCACATTAGAATGCATGTCTACCTTGCATTTCTGGGCAGATTTGCTTAAACGAAAAAGGTTTTGTCAGCTGTCAAAAGCAGTGCGGTGAAGTCACCCACCTGGTGTCAATGGCCAGGGAGTTCCAGAGGTGCTCCTACACTAAAATTTGGTTTCCTTATAAGTGCAGAATGAATATTATGGGACACTTGTAAAAGTTCTAGTTTGGCAGATCATCTTTAGTTTATGACCAATAAAAAAAAAATAATGATCAAAACTAATTTCCTGTTGAGGAAGGAGTGGGGGAAGGAGCAAGAGTTCACAGAACTGATATTCTGTGTGGCAGCACACAGGGCAAGACCTCCACATGTGCTGTCCTGGGTGCTCTTTTCCGGTCACCCTCCAAACTTCAACAAGAAGAAAGCTGTCAGCAGATACTTTCTTCTGCTCACAGACCTTGAAAAGTTATGACAAATGACTTCAGCTGACTAATTGGACTTTACTGTGCACAAAACGGCACCCTAGTTAATTAAACACCGCCATTCATTTTGCAGTGTTTTGATTTGTTAAAAAGAAAGCAAAGCTGCCACAGGCATTTGCAAAATGAGAACTGGGCCTTTACACAGTTCGGATCGCAAAACCATATGATGAAAAGTGCCTACTCGACTGCTTTATTTATAATTGCATTCAAATGTAAACTAAAGCAGTTTCCTTTATTTGAAATCCCTGCATATTAATGCTTGAGAGTTTGTTCTGTTTCTGCCAACGCAGCACAAATCCCCAAGCCCTTAGGAAGAAACAGATGAATATAATGAGTAGGGTGAAAAGCGTAAAACTAGAATCGTACTTTTTGAATCACTTAAGTCTTCCTTGTGATTGGATAGATTTACACTCCAGATGCAACAGGCTTCCTTGCACACTATATTCTCTGCAGAGATGACCTAACATTCCAACCTTTGTGTTTTTGGTGCTTGGAATTTGCAGTTCCTCCAGAAGCAGAATTCTTTTAAGTGTTACTACTATTTTTGGACATGCTCCATCCTTTATATAGGAAATTAGTCTTCTTCTTCTTCTTCTTCTTCTTCTTCTTGGGCTGTAGGAGACGATATGACTCATGTCTACCCAAACTGAGTTACTTCTCTAGAAAATAGATTATTGCAGTATGATAATGTGGCACAGAAACATTTTTACATAATGAAGTGTCAAGCTTCCCCATGTCTAAATTTTTGTGCATGCTTAATCGCCTGTAGCAGGGTTGGCCTGCTACAGGTGTGATATTGCGTGCTGGTTCATAGTTGTTGCTCAAAAATTAAGGTATAGTGAAGGACAAACAAATAAGACCCACTTTAAAATGAATGTGCACAAATGTTAGTGCAACAGGCAATGGTGTTTTGAAGCATTGAGAAACAGAAGGCTTACGTGCACTTACATGGAAGAAAGCAGAAAACATGATTGACAATCTGCTTTCACAGCTGTGAATCTGTCAATACGATGAAGGTTCATCATTCATTAATTGAATCGACGTAGTAGCACTTTGGGAGAAAAATCTGTGAAGCTAGGAAGAGCTGTAGTGTGTAGCGTGGAAGGGCTTGCTTCTTTGAATCATCCAGATTGCATTTGCTGAACTTCCTGTTGGTCCTATGCACCACAAGTTATTTGCCTCCTGTTCTCCTTTTGCGGGCAGCCAGGAATGGAGGGTGAAATCCCAGCCAGAGCTCCGCTTCCTTGCCTCGGCACACCCTTTCTTGTGGTTAAATCAGCGTTTCCCAACCGGTGTGCCGCGGCACACTGGTGTGCCGCGAGACACCGGCTGATGTGCCGCGGAAAAAGGGACCTGCAGCCCAGGGCTGCACAGGACCGTGGCGGCGGCGCTGCTGGAGCCCAGCGGCGAAGCGGAAGCCAGGGCGGCGCTGCTCCCTTGGCTGCTGCAGCAGCAGCAGCAACAGAAGCCTCGCGGGAGAATCCCGACCTGGTGCCCCAGCTGATGGGCGGGAGAAAGGACGCCGCGCTACAGCTGATCCCAGAGGTAACTCTGGGTCAGGAGACCCGGCACAGCCGGGTGGGGGAGGAGCGGTGTGCCGCGAGATTTTTTTAATGAAATAAGTGTGCCGTTGCCTAGATTAGGTTGGGAAACACTGGGTTAAATAGCTGTTGGAGTGAAACGGGTTGATCCAGTGTTCTCACATAACCCCCCCCGAAACCCTATTTCATTACCATTGACAATACAATCAATGTATTATTTCCACCACATGACACCTATGCAGGGTAGACCCCAACATTATGCTGAATCTGGTGGTAGATGCTGTGGGGGGTGGCGTGTTGGGGTGGCGCACATTGCCACCTCTCTGGCTGAAACTCTCAGCCATTCCCTATTCCCACCCCTGTTTCCTGGGAAGAGGGATTGCTAAGCCACTCTGAGAAGTGTACCTCTGTGTGGTGAACAGGGGTCTCTTAGCTACTCTCCGCGCTCATAACAAACTACAGTACCCAGGATGCCTTGCGGGAAGCCATGACTTTAAAAGTGGTATAATAGTGTTTTAAATGAATGGTGCAGATACGACTTAAGAATCAGCTACCACCAGCACTTCTAGTTTCCGTATATGGATGGAATCTGTCTGCCTTGTCATTTTGCTTGCTTCCTTGCAGAGGCAGAGCTAGCTGTGCACCCAGGGGTGGGGCCAGGGGGCGGGGTGAGCGTCCCAGTGGGGGGCCGCCCATGGAGAGCATCCCAGGGGGCAAGACGCCCATGGGGTGGAGCAAACTGCCCATGGCAGGTTGCTTCCTGGGCGGGGGTTGTGGAGGGAGCTGCACCACTTTGCAGCATCCTTCCTCCCTTCCCTCTTCCTTTTGACAGCTCGGGGGAAGCTTCCCCCCCTCAGGAAGCAGCCCAGGAGCGGGGGGCAATGGCGTGGCGCCCGTCCACAACTCCTAAGCCTCCCCTGAGTTGTCAAAATGAAAGGGGAAGAGGGGAAGGTCGCTGACAAGGTGGCGCAGTTCTGCCCTTTCCCCTGACGGCTTGGGGTAGGCTTCGGAGTCACGGGCAGGTGGCGCATTTAATGTCACCCTCCTTAGTGATGGCACCCGGGGCGAACCACCCCCACTGCCCCACTTCCTCCGCCCCTGCTTCCTTGGACAGGACAGGTGAAGAGGCAGCAACAACAAAGAGGAGGAACAGCAGGTCCAGGAGATTCCAGGGATTAGCAATCCACACACCCCTCGCCACTACTGACGCATGAGCCAGCTAGTACCCAGGGATGCTGACCCCTGACACCAGTCCTGGAAAAAAAACACCAATCCCTAACATGGAAATCTGTGATGGACAAACAAGCTTGCAGGTAGCTTGTAGGTACTTGTGCATTCTGGCCTTATAGCTAAGGCGGGTGCTTTCATTCCAGCACTTCATTGCCAGCATTATTTTGGGCTGAAAACTTTAACCAGTCATTATGTCTCAGTCCATCTGCTCTTTCAGTGAGGATAAAATTGAGGTGCTGGGTTCTAATGAATCCTGAACTCCTTGGAGGAAGGGTGGGATATTTTTTTTAAAAAAATACATCTTTTGATGGGAGTTTATAATAGTACTCCCGCCCATCCCGACGCTTTAAAAATAAGCCAAGCTTTGAAACATGTGCAACTTGTCCCAAATCCTCTTGGTGAGATAAGGCAGGATTGAAGTTTAAAATAAATACGAGTGGCACATGGGCTGCCTTGAGCAGCAGGGGAAAAGCAGCTGCCTTGGCCCAGCATGCGTGTGTTATGTAAGAAGGAAAAATTGGAAAAGGGAAAAAACGGCCCGTGAAAGCTTTAAAAGGTGATAAAAATCTTAATGTAGCTGCGGAACATTAGTTGGCCTTTTTTGTGGAAAGAGAAAATATGTCTGTTATTAAGATGACTCTAGAAGCCAACTGGCTGTGTGTGTGTGTGTGTGTGTTTTGCCTGGCCCCCAGCTCTTCGTAATGAAGATCCCATCTCGAACAATAAGCCCGACCAGCTGATCTTCCCCAGTACAAAGCAAAGTTGCCCTGCTTTTGTATTTAATTTCTTTTCAGCCCTGGCTCGGTTTCTTCTTTTGTTCTGGGCTTGTTTGAATGAGACGGCTTTCTGCTAAAGCAGCAAATATGGCAGTCTCGACAAGGTGCTTCCCGCCATGGTTTGCTGATCCACATCAGCTTAGATGAAGCAAGCAGGCAACACACGTGCAGTCGATGCTGCCTCAGCGGCCTCTGATGCCTGTGTTTATTTGTGCAAACTGCGCAGGTTGTTGGACGAATCCAAAAACAGCAACGACGCAGGAGGGACTGGCACGTGTCCATTCACATGGCTTGTTTGCAGAGGTTCAACAGCACAGCGCTAGAGACAGATGGGAGATGAGTTATTTGAATAGCAAAGTTGTTTCTTCGAGTTCCTGCTAAACTTCCAAATGGATCAAGCAGCCCTGCACAAACCACTGTTCGCCTGAACACACAGGTCTTAGGAGAAATCTCCACGCAGAACAAGCTGTTTCAAAGAGAGTGCCTTAATTATAAGATTTTAAGATGTTGATGTGATGGAAGCACATCACACGCCACATGAGGAGCCCTGCTGATTCAGATCAGGTATTCACCAAGACATTTCCAGCACTGGCCAGCTATGTACCTCCTGGAAGTCCAGAAGCAATGCTCCATTCAGTGATGCTAAATGCAAGCATTATTATCATTAATTATACTCATTAGGAGCATTTTTGCACTCAAGTGCTTCAAAGCAACTTACACAGAAAAGAATTCATGGCCAATGCATTAGGGCTGGGCCATTGTCCAAAATGGTTTTGAAGTTCACATCATGATAATTGTTTCATAATATTTGAGTTACAGGTAGGTAGCAGTGTTGGTTTGCTGTAGTCGAAACAAAATAATAATAATAATAAAAATAAAAATAAAAATAAATCCTTCCAGCAGCACCTTAGAGACCAACTAAGTTTGTTCTTGGTATGAGCTTTCGTGTGCATGCACACTTCTTCAGATACACTGAAACAGAAGTCACCAGACCCTTATATATACAGTGGTACCTCGGGTTAAGTACGCTTCAGGTTAAGAACTCCGCTAAGAACAGAAATCGTGCTCTGGTGGCGCAGCGGCAGCAGGAGGTCCCATTAGCTAAAGTGGTGCTTCAGGTTAAGTACGCTTCAGGTTAAGAACGGACCTCCGGAACGAATTAAGTACTTAACCCAAGGTACCACTGTAGTGAGAAGTCACCAGACCCTTATATATAGTTTGCCACACCTCTCAGCCAATCATCCATCTGAGTAATACCCCTCCCCACCCTCTCAATCCACATACAAAGAAGGGCGTCTTCTCAGCTCTCACCTGGGAGAGCTTCCGCCTTCCTCAGCCCCACACAGGTCCTTCTCATCTGTCCATCACCTCTCTGTATGCATCTTCATTTGTCCTAAACATAAATCTTCAGAAATCAAAATATATGGTAAAGTTAATAGAGCGCTGTCGAAAATTAACAACCATGTTATATATAACAGCAACCGAGGGAACTTCTCCACGCTCTTCCGGATTTGGGGGGGGGGTGCGTCGTGGGCAAGAGCCTAGAGCCCACCTGCTGGAAAAACCAACCAACTCTATGTAATAATAACCCTAGCATTTCTGTTTACTTGGGTGTTGCAGCTCGAGCAATGTCAGAGCTTGTGCCAACACCCCACCCCCACCCCCCGCGCGCAACCTCACGGAATCTCATCCTTTTGTGTTCTATCAAGTGGGAAATGCCAACTCCAACGTGGCCCGCCCAGGAGCCCTTTGCAACGGACGCAGGCGAGCCGGGCTGTGTGTTTACTTAGCGCCGAGCCTGGCGAGCCGCGCACGCTCCGAGCCTTGTGGAGCGCAGCGCAGCAGGGAGCCACTTTCTCTGAGTCATCGAATGCCAGCAACTCCCACGGCCGCCTTTGATGTCCACCGCGAGAGTTCGACGGCGAATTTTCTGCAGACCATCCCGGGTTCCTGGAGCGGGAGCTCGGAAATAAGAGGCGGGGGCTACACTGGGGCGCTCCCCCCAGTCACCCCCCCTCAGTGCATCGTCGTTATTGATTCCCCCTGCGCCTGATCAACCACATTTGGGGAGGGGGGGGGAAATCTCATTTGGCTCGCCAGAATTTTGTTGCACGCAGTTACTCCAACCTGGAGCGGGTAGAGCATGAGACTCTTAATTTCAGGGTTGTGGTTTCGAGCCCCAAGTTGGGTAAACGATTCCTGCATTGCAGGGGGCTGGACTAGAGGACCCTCGGGGTCCCATCCAACGCTACGATTCCGTGCATGCACACTTCTTCAGATACCTTCAGATAAGTATCTGATTATTCTTCAGATAAGTGTGCATGCATACGAAAGCTCATACCAAGAACAAACTTAGTTGGTCTCTAAGGTGCTACTGGAAGGATTTTTTTTATTTTTTATTTACTATGACAGACCAACACGGCTATCTACCTGTAACTACGATTCTGTGGTCAGAGAAGAGGGAGCTTGCAACCCGCTGCAGCTTGCTCGCCCCGTTCCATAGGAGCTAACTCCTAGGGGCCGTCAGCCCCCACAATATTTTATTCAAGTTGGCACCCCTGCCCCGTTCCCTCCCGGGAAGCAGAGCAGTCGCCTTCCTAAGGAGCCAAGGCGCTCGGGATCGCGCAGCGGGAAGGCGGGTTTGCTAGGAGAAGGAGGTGGGGAGGAAGGTGGCGCCTGGCTCCCTATTGGCTGCTCGAAGCGAGAAGGAGGCGGGGCGGAGCTTTGCCCGGGAACCGGGAGGCGGGGCTTGCGGGAACCCAGAGAAAAGGGGCTCCGGAGAGCGGAGGCGGCGCAGAGCAGACGGGCTTCTTCTCCCGTTTGCCGTCTGTTCAGGTTTCCGTCGCGCCTCCTCTTTCCCGGTTCGTCCCCATCGCGGCTGGGCTTCGTTCGGCTTGCAGCTCAGCTCGCCTCCCCGAGGGCAGCTGCGATGCGCCTGATCCAGAACATGGGGACCATCGCCGAGTACCCCCACGCAGGGAGCACCCCAAGCGGAGATAGCTGCCGCCCCCGACTCATCAAGATCGCCGTGGTGGGAGCCAGCGGGGTGGGCAAGACCGGTAAGTGGTGGTGGTGGAGAACTGGACGCGCGGCGGCGCGGGGCTGATCCTGGCGACATGGAAAGGCGTGCGCAGGGGGCGGGAGTGGACATAGGCATACTGCAAGGACGCACTGAATATACCAATATTCGGGGGGGAATCCTTCCCCAGTTGTAGCAAGAGGGCAGGGCGAGAAATAGAAACGCCTGCAGAGTCGAGAGGGAGCAAACCTACTGCCATTGTGACAAGGGACTCGGGCACATCTGTTTGCCCTGTCCAAAGCATGGTTTGAATATGAGGTTAGCATCCCTGCCAACGATCCAAAGCCCTCACCTCTAATTTGGGGAGAAAGAGATGGTGGCTAGCTAGGTAGCAGCATCCTTCTCCCCTTAGCTGAGCACCTGCTGCCAGATCACGAATGGATGAAGATCAGTGACCAAATAAAAGATCTGACACCCCCTGGTGCCGAAGCCTGACATGTGGACGCATTAAAAGGATTGCAGCTTTTAATTTGCTTGACTGCTGCATCCCAAGTTTTGTTGGCTGATGCTACTGCTAGCCAAAGGTAACTCTAGAAAAAGATGCACTCCCCCAGTAGCCTATTGAAACGCTGTCCCTGCTCAGATGTCCTGTATGTGGAGTTTTTGGTATGCCGACAGAAACTGGGGGAGGTTATTGGCCTTAAACACCAAGTGCAGATGACATTGTGTCTTATGCTTTTTTCCTTTCTAACCTGCCCCTTTTTTATTATCAATTACAGCCCTGGTGGTGAGATTTCTCACAAAACGGTTCATTGGAGACTATGAACGCAACGCAGGTAAGAAATGAGCATTGCTGTGTTCACAGGTGTGCACTGCAGTGTATTTTGACTCCAGCGACAAACTCAATGAAGCCTTTGGTGTCTCACTTCCAGAAAGCTAGACTGTACAATGGGGATTTCACTAGGCGAAGTCACTATGAAACGCTGAAACAAGCCTTCTTTAAGGGGCTGTGTCAATATGAATAAATTTAGACTCTTTGGGGTATAGATATAAAGCTGTTCAGTATCCATAAATTAAGCCTCTACAATAAAAGCAATGTGTTGTAGTAGAAAATGACATGGAGCCATATTCAGGATTGCCGAAATTAATTCATGCTGTCCGTCCAAGACCTGCCAGGGAGGCTGTAATTCAGCTGACAGTGTTCTCAACAGATGTTGCCTGACTGTCAGAATAATAAAATAAGATATCTGGGTTTAGCTCCAATAGAGATGTGAAATGGAAATAAATATTAAGCATTTTGCCATCTGTTACATCGCTGAGTCACTGGAGAATATCATCCCCAAAATGCACATACTTGTAGATTAATTGGTCTAGAATTGTCTGGCAGCTCCAAGATTAAAATATTCTGCAACTCAGTCATTCCACTGAGTTATAAAAGATGTATGGAGATTGGTATCAGGAGTAACATTAGATGTAAAGGCAAAAAAAAAGTCTGCTCAGGAATGCTTACACCTTTTTCTCGTTCGTCAATTATGAGAGCCATTCCAATCCTGAAATTAGTACCGTATTTAAACACCAGCAATCCTGAGAGTATTTCACACCATTGGCCCAATCTGGATAAACTCTTAGGACAGAATGTCAATGCAACTCAAAACAGTGCCTTTCCATCTGTATTACAATGTGGGTGAAAATATTTGGAAAACTGTCTCCTTCCCTACCTGCAGACCATCTGGGATGTTGAGATCAGCAGAGGGCATCCTCTTGGTAACTCCCCCTGAGTAGGGTTATACACCAGCAGCTATTAAACACCTGCATATTAGATGTGAATACATCTGATTTGCATCTGGTCTGACCCTTACCAGGCCCCGATTCGATTCCTCAAGGCAAGCATTCTTACGATGGATATTTCAACATGCTTACTGTTGTTTTTAAGATGTTCATAAAAAGACGTG
>JAWWNI010001459.1:0-90520 GCA_034642065.1 Darevskia nairensis | reverse complement strand
TTTTGGGATAAAACACAGCTCAAATTCACAGTCCAATTAAGAACAAATATATATGAAGCCATTGTTGTTAAGCGCACACACACATACACAGAGAACCATCATCATTACAAACAAAGATAAAATCAATACAGCTTTTAAAAGAGATAGAGGTAGCTAAATTATATGTCTGGGTAGGCTGGCCGAAACAAAAAAAAAAGTTTTCAGCTGGCCCCAGTCAGGCCATTAACTATGACTTCATGCTCTCTGCCTCCCACCCTCCCTGACGGCTCCTAGATGGTATCAGGTGCAGCAGTTCAGCTTCCTGAGAACTTCCATTTTCACTAACGGAAGATAAGCAGGTTTCTGGCCCTTATTACTTTGAAGAGATGCCTAAAGCTGTGTGAGCAAAACCTGCTTAAATCTCGGAATCCGGAGAGGTAGCTAAATATGCTTTTTTGGCTGGGGGGGGGGGATGACTGCAAAGCTCCCATGTCTCTCCCCCCCCCCCCCGGGTGACTAGCAAACCCAGAATAAATAATGTAGAGCGCCGAAAAATATTTGCAGAATAAATGTGGCACAGTCACGGCGTCGTGCGTATTTGCTAATTCACCTAGCTTCTGGAATTGCACGGAATGCAGATTGTCTGGGGCAGAATTTTGTTCTCTTTTTTTGTGAGCACACAGTAACCCATCCCTGTGCCTTGCTGAATGGGAAACTAAAAGCACCCAGTTCCCACCCCCCTTGTGGTTCAACATGTGGTTTCCCCAAAGCAAGTCCATGCTAGCGAACTGCGTTATTTACAGTCATTATACAGAGCCTTTAGAGTCATGTCTGTGTTCTATGAACACCAGTACAGAACTGCGACACACACAGAAGCGAAACTAGCTTCCAATACCAATACAGGCGGAAGGGATAAAAACAGACTTCCTTTCTCACGCTCCTCTCAGACTCACATGATGTACACCATGGGTAGGCAAACTAAGGCCCAGGGGCCGGATCTGGCCCAATTGCCTTCTAAATCCGGCCCGCGGACGGTCCGGGAATCAGCGTATTTTTACATGAGTAGAATGTGTGTTTTTATTTAAAATGCATCTCTGGGTTATTTGTGGGGCATAGGAATTCGTTCATTCCCCCACCCCCTAAAAAAAATAGAGTCTGGCCCCCCACAAGGTCTGAGGGACAGTGGACCGGCCCCCTGCTGAAAAAGTTTGCTGACCCCTGATGTACACAAATCATAATATCACTGCTGCAACAGCACGGAGAGATAGAAATCCCAACACTTCTTACTTTCTTTTTTGAGTTGGGGAGTTTCTAGGCTGCAGCCCCCCCCCCCTTCCTTTGCTGAGCTCAGAGCCCTTTCTGCCGTGATTTATAGCCCAGGGGTAGCCGGCTGCCCGGAGCAAGTGGTGACTTCGGCACCTGCTCCTGTAGCTTCCTGTTAACCTGGCGATTACCAGGAAAGGTGATGTTAGCCTCATTTATCAAAGCGCAACCCAAAGAGAGCGGCTGGTGAGTTAATCCTTACCGCAAAAGAAAGCGGTTTTCTGCTGTGCTCAGGCTTCGCTGCAAATGGCCTGGCTGGAGTCCACTGGCCCTTTCTTTTAAAGGCAGCTTTCTCGTCCTGTGTCTTGAGTTTAGTACAGGGACAGATTTTTTTGGGGGGGGGGGGTCTGGCTACACGATTGCCCCACCTCCTGGCTGCTGCCAAGAGCAAATGTGCTTGTCTCTGACTGGGAATGGAGAAGTTGAGAAGTCCCTCTGTTGTCTGTCCCTTTCTTTCACAAACCCTCGGGGGGAAGCAGGCGGTGCGCAAGCACTTTCTGGCGAGAGCATCAGGGGTGCAAACCAAATGGAAGGGAACACGTGCCATGGAATGATGTGGTTATTGGTTTACTACTTGCCCTGCTCCTTAAGGCCCTAGGGTGGGATTTCTGAGCTGCCAGCAACAGACAATTTATTTTAAAGTTGTCCTCTGCCTAGCCACAGAGGGAGGTGGCAGGTGCTGCAGGTGATGTTGGGACAGTGGGCAGAGTAGGGCTGTCGTGCATCCAGGATTCCCCGGGATTCATCCATCGGAAATAGCATCCGGCCGGAGTTTCTAAAAAGTGGTAAAATATGGCAACCTTAGGACAGAGCTACGTGCTGTGTGCCCTGCCGTGTGCCCCCTAAGCTAGCCTGCTGTCCTCAGAGGCAGCCAAGGACACTCACTCCATTGCCAGTGTCAGAGTTGGTTTTGACAGCCAGTTCGGGAGGGTTTTGTACATGGAATGGAGCCAGGGAATGGCATCTTGTCCATTGCCTCAGGCAGCAAAATGCTTTGGGCTGGCCCTGCAGCTACTCCATTGACGTTGTTGTCCCACCAAGTTGCCTGCTTGGAATGGAGACAGAGGCCGCTTGGGCCTCCGATTCCTCTGCAGGTTGTGTGAACAAACACGGTTTAGAGGTTTGTCTTCAAGGGGGGGGGGGGAATACAGTTGTGTCGCAGGCCCTTAGGCCCTCCTTCGTCAAACTGATGCCCTCCGGATGCTGTTGGACTACAGCTCCCATCAGCCTCAGCCAGCTCTCCTTGGGGGTCAAGCGCCATTTGTACTTGTGGCACCACTTTGGAGAAACCCTCGCCCGACCTGGTGCCCTCCAAAGGTTGTTGGACTGCAACTCCCATCAGCCTCTAGCTAGCGCACTCTGGGAGTTGTAGTCCAACAACGTCTTGAAGGCTGCCTTCGATCGATAGGCCTGCCGTGCCAGAGTCCTGAACTAAATCAAAAAGGAAATCTGCAAGCGTTTACGTTCAAAATTAATTGGTTTGTTTTTTCGAAAAGGGCAAAGCAAGAAGAGAAGGGACGATTATCTCTGTCTGCCTTAGAATCCCAGCAAAAAAGAGAAGTCTTGATAGGTTTCCTGAGAATATGGCACAAGAAGAGTCAGAGCATCGAACATCTTTCCTCATTTGGAGGGTGGGACATAGTGGAGAAGAGGCCCGGCCCTCCTGGGCAGAGCTGCTTGTGGCCCCCAGTTTGCTGCCCGCCATCTGTGGGGCTGCCAGCCCCCTGCCACTCCGTGTGTGCAAGCGCGGCTGAGTTTGCGGATGCAAGAGGTTAGCACGAGGCTAAGACTTGGGCTGGAGCAGGCTGCTGTTGCAACAGCTTTTCCCCTTGAGGGACTTGACAAGAATCAGCATTTTTCTCCCTAATAGAGCTTCAAAACTCTGTTGTGAGCAATTTGGAAATTCACGTCGAGTTTCGGGTTCATTAGCCGCCGGCTCCGGGAAGGCACGCGCGCGTCTTCGGGGCTTCCTAATATGGCCGCAGCGCCTTGCATTAATGTTATTGTTATTTGCGCGGACATCGCGGGGTGCAAACAAGGTTAATTGAAACGAGAACGGCGCTTCCTCTTGGTAATGGCTCAGCCTTGACAGCTGGGAGGAGTTGAGTTTTGCATAAGAGCTGGCTTTATTATCCCTTTTTATTAGAGCTAATTTGATCTCTATATCAAAACCTACATTAAGGGAATCGTTTACGGTCACGCCACCGCCGACAGGAGAAGGCAGCCCCAGAGCCCTGTCCTTTATTTTAATGTCTGCAGTTAAAAGACAATTAAAAATAAACTCTTTGCTTTTAAAGCCCTCTTTGTTTTTCCTTCTTGCGTGGCTTTTAGCCTTCCATTTTGCTGTCCTCTTTCTCTCCCCTCCCTCCTCCTCCTTCTCACTCTAGTGAACTAATTCAGTTAAAGCCCTAATACGTCCTTTGGGGGAAGGTTCCCTCCCCCATGCACCGCGTCGCCCACGCTTATTGCACATCTGTAAATACTGGCCGGGGGATCCCTGAACCTGCAGGACTTAAGGCCGTGGCGCTTGGCAGAAGCGGTGACTCTGTTCACTGGGCAATAAGCCGGTTTTTGTGTCCATGTGGACAGCCAGGGAGGGAAGAGGGGGAGCGTGGAATTGGAACTCCAGGGGTAAGGTGAGCCAAGCACCCAGAATGAGCACTTCACAAGCCATGTGGTGACTGGGCCTTGGAAGGTACACTCAGGAGCAAGATGCTTTAAAGCAATATTCTTATTTAAAGTTATCCTCTGCAGAGTCGCCCTGGAGCAGCCCTCTGGTGCCCTCCAGCTGTTTTGGACCGCAACTCCCATCTGCCCCAGCTTGCACAGCCATAGTGGCTGGGGCTGATGGGAGTTGTAGTCCAAAACAGCTGGAGGATGCCACAGATGCTCTAGAGCAGGGGTGTCAAACTCCGGCCCTCCAGATGTTTTGAGACTACAATTCCCATCATCCCTGACCACTGGTCCTGTTAGCTAGGGCTGATGGGAATTGTAGTTCCAAAACATCTGGAGGGCCGGAGTTTGACACCCGTGCTCTAGAGAGTCATACTGGCTCCAGCATGGTCATTTCTGACCAGAGTTCGTGGAGATGCCAGCGATTGACCCAGGCATCCTTTAAGAACATAAGAATATAAGAAGAGGCTGTTGGATCAGGCCAGATGGCCCATCTTGTCCAACATCCTCTTCTCACAGTGGCCAACCAGATGCCTGTGGGAAACCCGCAAGCAGGATCCGAGCCCAAGAGCAACCCTCTCCCCTCCTGCGGTTTCCAGCAACTGGGATTCAGAAGCATTGCTGCCTTCAAGTGTGGAGGCAGAGCAGAGCCATCCTGGCTAGCAGCCACCCATAGTTCTCTCCTCCTCCATGAATTTGTCCAGTCTTCTTTTAAAGCCATCTAAGTTGGCGGAAGAAATATCAACAACCTCAGATATGCTGATGATACAACCTTGATGGCAGAAAGTGAGGAGGAATTAAAGAACCTTTTAATGAGGGTGAAAGAGGAGAGCACAAAATATGGTCTGAAGCTCAACATCAAAAAAACTAAGATCATGCCCACTGGTCCCATCACCTCCTGGCAAATAGAAGGGGAAGAAATGGAGGCAGTGAGAGATTTCACTTTCTTGGGTTCCATGATCACTGCAGATGGTGACAGCAGTCACGAAATTAAAAGACGCCTGCTTCTTGGGAGAAAAGCAATGACAAACCTAGACAGCATCTTAAAAAGCAAAGACATCACCTTGCCCACAAAGGTCCGTATAGTTCAAGCTATGGTTTTCCCAGTAGTAATGTACGGAAGTGAGAGCTGGACCATAAAGAAGGCTGATCGCCGAAGAATTGATGCTTTTGAATTATGGTGCTGGAGGAGACTCTTGAGAGTCCCATGGACTGCAAGAAGATCAAACCTATCCATTGTTAAAGAAATCAGCCCTGAGTGCTCATTAGAAGGACAGATCCTGAAGTTGAAGCTCCAGTACTTTGGCCACCTCATGAGAAGAGAAGACTCCCTGAAAAAGACCCTGGTGTTGGGAAAGATGGAGGGCACAAGGAGAAGGGGATGACAGAGGATGAGATGGATGGACAGTGTTCTTGAAGCTACTAACATGAGTTTGGCCAAACTGCGAGAGGCAGTGAAAGATAGGCGTGCCTGGCGTGCTCTGGTCCATGGGGTCACGAAGAGTCGGACACGACTGAACAACAACAAGTTGGTGGGCATCACTGCCTCCTGTGGGAGGGAGTTCCACAGTTTAACTCTGCGCTGCATGAAGAAGTTCTTCCTTTTCTCTGTCCTGAATCTTCCAACATTCAGCTTCCTTGGCTGACCAGCAGTCCTAGTGTTTTCATCCCTGCAAAAGCAGCGCTTGGCCACCCTGGGCTGCAGCCCCTCTCCGCCTCCAGTAGCCGCTGAAGGTGGAGGAGCAGGATTGTCACAGCAGGCCAGTAATTCGTTTTTAATTACCCGGCAGCTGGCAGAAGGTAAAGTTTTGTGCTTTGTGGCAGGACTGCTCAAGGCGGTCCCACATCTGTCTCTGCGCACAGATTGGTTTTGCATTGCTTTTTCACATCACCCGCACCTGTGAACAACACTAGCAGGAGCAATGTGTCCTGTGGAGATCCATCCGCCCACCGACTGGAGGAAACAATGGCCAGAATCTGGCTTCAAGCTGCAAAGGGCGTTTCTCTCAAAGATGATAAAAATGGAATTCAAAGTACCCTTTGGCCCGTTGCTACTCTTGTCTGGCAAGGGTTGGATGTCATATCACGACACCTAGCCTTTGGAACGCCCTCCCCCTTGAATATTAGATAGACGCTGTGTTAGATTGTGCTCTTGCCGTCAGAAGGTCCTTCCAGATGTTTAGTTGGAATCACCTTTCTTGTAACTTGAAGCCATTGGTTCGAGTCTTATCCTCTAGAGCAGGAGAAAACAAGCCTGCTCCATATTTCATGTGACAGCCTTTGAGATATTTGAAGGTGGCTATCCTATCACCAAGGGACGTGGTCTAAACCACAGAGCCTAGGGCTTGCCGTTCAGAAGGTCGGCAGTTCGAATCCCCGCAACAGGGTGAGCGCCCATTGTTTGGTCCCAGCTCCTGCCAACCTAGCAGTTCGAAAGCACGTCAAAGTGCAAGTAGATAAATAGGTACCTCTCCGGCGGGAAGGTAAACGGCGTTTCCATGCACTGCTCTGGTTCGCCAGAAGCGGCTTTGTCATGCTGGCCACATGACCCGGAAAAACTCTGCGGACAAACGCCGGCTCCCTCAGCCAGTAAAGTGAGATGAGCGCTGCAACTCCAGAGTCGTCTGCGACTGGACCTAATGGTCAGGGGTCCCTTTACCTTTATCCTATCACCACTCAGTCTCAACATACCCAGCTCCTTCAACCATTCCTCATAAGGCTTACTTTCCAGATCCTTGATCATCCTAGTTGCCCTCCTCTGCAAACCTTCCAGGTTGTCAACATCCTTCTTAAATTGTGGCACCCTGAACTGGACACAGGATTCCAGGTGGGGTCTGGCCAAGGCAGAATAGAGTGGTATTATGACCTCCCTTGATCTGGACACTGGACTTATATTCAACTTCTGGTGCTTACTGACTTTCTTTGTTTCTGATGTTATAGTTCTAACGGTTGGTGGGGGGTTTATTGTATGGAGTTACTTAGAGATCGCTGTAATTAAGCACTGTATAAGTTATCAGATGCATTATATGCACACCGCAGGGAAGCAGCTATGAAGGGGACTAAGTTGGGTGGTGCGCCTGACTGTTGCAGGATTCCTGCACAAGATCTGGAAGCTGCAAACAAGCAGAAGACTCAGTTTGCTGCTCGCTCCCTGGGTGGCCCTGGGAAAGATGCTTTCTCCGCAAGTTGCATTCTGCAAAATGGGAATATTTGTGGCCAGCTTCGCAGGGTTGTTGTGAGCATAAGTGATGCATGTGTAAACCCCACCAGAATCAAATCTGGTGGGCGGGGGAGACTGTAGCCTTCATTTTATAGCAGGGATGGTTTTCCGTCGGACTTGGGGGTTGGAACTGGCACTAAATCATTGGAGATTAATCTTCCCTCCTGACTTTGTCCTTTCAGATGCCTGTGTGCTCTTATTTCCTGAAAGGGATCTGCAACAACAGCGACTGTCCCTACAGCCATGTCTACGTTTCCCGGAAAGCGGAAGTGTGCTCAGACTTCCTCAAAGGCTACTGTCCCTTGGGAGAGAAGGTAAGATGAGGCAAGGGCTTGGATAAGTATCCCATTGAGATGTAAGCCTCATGCAGCTGAGAATCCATCTCTCTCTTTCTTGCAATTGTTGTTTTGTCTCATGACATGGTCCATACTCACAGAAAACCCAATGTCTGCAGCTGAGAAGGATGTCTCCTTTTCATTTTTTTAATGTTCTCCCACCTTCTCGGGCTTCAGTACCACTGGTGAGTAGGCAGGACTTCTCAAATGGCAACTATCCCTTGCTGGAGAGATACTGGACAGAAACGTTTCCATCTTCAAATCCATGTGACACACGCAGCTGGGATCACACAGTGTGATTTGCACCCTGTGTGTGTGTGTGCATGTGCCACTTTGGAAAAGGAGGATTTAAATCTTGGGAATTAAAAAAAGAAAAAATAGCCGGCTGAGTTTGGCTCTGTGTGGTGTGTGCTGTGATTCTTGGTTTGGCAAGAAGCAACCAGGGACTACTTAATGTTAAATTCTCTGAAAATCAGGGCTAGCTCAAAGGTAAGGAATCTGTTCTTTCAATGAAACCAAGGGGGCTCCTGGTGAGAAACCTGCTCCCTTTGCTGCAGCAGTAATCTAGTTTTTAAAAAATGGAACTGTTTTTAGATTTTTCTTTTTAAAAGTACTGGTTTTAATATAGGTGTGTGTTTGGTTTTCTGCTTACAGTAAGTCACTTTGAGCTGCCATGGCAAAATTGTGACTAATACATTTAATAAAACCATCATCGTGTTTTTGTAGTTTAACGATATTCCGTAGTTTGTGCTGTGTGGAAAACTACTTTCCTTTTGTCCTGAATCTTTCAACATTCAGCTTCATTGGATGGTCTTAACCTCTCGCCTTATAAGAGAGAGAAAACCACTTCTTTCTATCCACTTCCTCCACACCAAACATAATTCTCAACTTCTCTGCCATGTCCCCCCACCCACTTAACTCGCCTTTCCCCTGTAAACTCAGAAGCCCCAGATGTTGTTACCTTTCTTACTGGGGAGTTCCTTCATGCCCACGATCTCTTTCGTTCCGTTTTCTAGCCCTGCAATATTCGTTTCTCAGATGTACAGTCCCACACCTGATGATCTCACCTTTTATGTCCTTCTGTTGGGCGATGGGCTTTAGGGGGCAAACAGTAGGAAGAATCCCTCTAAAGAATCCCTCTCTCCATACCTCCCATTTTTGGAGAGAGGGAGAGGCTACTCCATCTAGCATAGTCACTCTCAGCAGCCCTCTGCTCCATGAGTTTTTATCTAAAGGTAAAGGGACCCCTGACCATTCGGTCCAGTCGTGTCCAACTCTGGGGTTGTGGCGCTCATCTCGCTTTATTGGCCGAGAGCCGGCGTACAGCTTCCGGGTCATGTGGCCAGCATGACTAAGCCGCTTCTGGCGAACCAGAGCAGCGCACGGAAACGCCGTTTACCTTCCCGCCAGAGTGGTACCTATTTATCTACTTGCACTTTGACGTGCTTTTGAACTGCTAGGTTGGCAGGAGCAGGGATCAAGCAACGGGAGCTCACCCCGTTGCAGGGATTCAAACCACCGACCTTCTGATCAGTAAGCCCTAGGCTCTGTGGTTTAACCCACAGCGCCTCCTGGATCCCTGTGGTGTACATGGTTCCCCCTAATTAATCCCCACAACCACCCTATCAGGTAGTCTAGACAGAGGGAGGCAATGACTGGCCCCAGGTTACCTGGTGAATGGAATTCGAACCCTGGCCTCTCCCAGTTCAGGGTCTGACCCTCTAACCAAGACACCAAAAGGTGCTCTCTGGAACTCCTCCTCCTAGTTGCACAAGAGTAGCCCTACTGGGTTATACACAGCGGCCAACCAAATGCCCTAACAGAAGAATTCAGAACCAGCACCGGAAGGCAACCACCCTCTTCCATTGCTGTCCTACCCACCACTAATGAGACCTGGAGGTTCCCTCCAGCCATCATGGCTAGCAGCCGTTGGCAGACTTCTCCTCCCCCTCGGTCTTCTCTAGGCATTTGTCCAACCCCCTTCTAAAGCTAGCAACCATCACATCTGGTGGCAGCGAGTTCCACAAGCCAGCAACGTGAGGAAGATTTTCCTTTTGCCTGACGTACCCATCAGCTTTGCTGGATGAGCGCACTTTCTGGTGTTCTCAGAGAGGGAGGGGAAACCTCCTCTGCCTTTGCTTTCTCCACATCTTTCTCAACAGGTAGGGCAAGCACACCCCCTGGCCTCAAGTCACCTTTGCCTCCACCTTTGCATCCGTGACTGGACCTAACGGTCAGGGGTCCCTTTACCTTTATGTACACCACCTTGAGCTTCTTAGAGGGAAATAAAAGTGGGATATAGATGCAATAAATAAATTTAGAAGTCGGGACACCTACATTCCAGTGGAGAGGCGTCCATCAGTCAAAGGTGGGGAAGAGCAGCACTTGGCGAGGACGCTCATGGAGGGACTCTGGCAGCAAAAGATTGCTAGCAGATTACCTTTTGCAGCCGTACCCCAAGCGTGTCCTGGTTTTTGTGGCGGGAGACCTTCCCCTCCAAGCCGAAGGCAGAGTCGATCGGGCAGCCTCTCTCCACAGCCACCGGTACAAGTCACCCAGGCAGCACGTGCACAATTATTTTAAAATATTCCAATTTAAATGAAAATATAAAAGAGATACTTAGAATATTTATTCTATTAGTGAACGTGCTTACCGCATCACTTCTGGAGTGTCAGAAAAACATTCTCCTACAGATGATGGATAGCAGCCCGTAATTATATCGGGGGGGTGGAATTGCTGAGCGTGCCATATTTAACTGGGGAGAGGAAATACCCAGCCTGGGCCATCGAGGGTTAATTTTATTCTCTAAATAATATAAAAAGTGCTGAGTCTGTTCCTTTTGCACAAAGTAGAAAGTCCTCAAATGGACCCCGGAGAGTTTATAATATTCTACTGAATCAAGTAAAAATGTTAACCTTGCTTCATAAAACGATGGCTTGTTAAAGATGCGCAGTCCCTTTTCTTGTGAATAATTTAGAAAGGGAGTAAATCTCTTCTCGTTCTGCCTTTCCCCCCACTCGTTTCTCTCCCCTTTTCCTGCTCTGTGTCCGAGATGTGGCAGGGCACAGCTGTCTGCAGTTTTAGCTTTTAAAAGGGCAGGGAGGCAGCTGAGGTCGGGGCTGGCGCTGCTTGTGCGTTGTAGAAACCCAGGGTGCCAACCTCTGTGCCAGGGACAGAGGTTCCCTTGAGAGATCCCTGAGGGGCTCCCCACCCTTCGTGGAACATGCAATTGGCTTCTGTCAGGCTGAGATTAAGAACAGAAGAAGAGCCTGCTGGACCAGGCCAGTAGCCCATCTCGGCCAACGTCCTCTTTTCACAGTGGCCAAGCAGAAACCCACAAGCATGACCTGAGCACAAGAGCTCTCTCCCCTCCTGCTGTTTCCAGCAACTGCTATTTATATAATAATAATAATAATAATAATAATAATAATAATAATAATAATAGAATAATAGAATCCTAGAGTTGGAAGAGACCCCAAGAGCCATCCAGTCCAACCCCCTGCCAAGCAGGAAACACCATCAGAGCATTCCTGACAGGTGGCTGTCAAGCCTCTGCTTAAAGACCTCCAAAGAAGGAGACTCCACCACACTCCTTGGCAGCAAATTCCACTGTCAAACAGCTCTTACTGTCAAGAAATTCTTCCTAATGCTTAGGTGGAATCTTCTTTCTTGTAGTTTTAATCCATTGCTCCATGTCCGCTTCTCTGGAGCAGCAGAAAACAACCTTTCTCCCTCCTCTATATGACATCCTTTTATATATTTGAACATGGCTATCATATCACCCCTTAACCTTCTCTTCTCCAGGCTAAACATACCCAGCTCCCTAAGCCGTTCCTCATAAGGCATCGTTTCCAGGCCTTTGACCATTTTGGTTGCCCTCCTCTGGACACGTTCCAGCTTGTCAGTATCCTTCTTGAACTGTGGTGCCCAGAACTGGACACAGTATTCCAGGTGCGGTCTGACCAGAGCGGAATACAGTGGTACTATTACTTCCCTTGATCTAGATGCTATACTCTTATTGATGCAGCCCAGAATTGCATTGGCTTTTTAAGCTTTTTTATAATAATAATAATAATAATAATAATAATAATAATTTATTTATTTATTTATACTCTGCCCATCTGGCTGGGTTTCCCCAGCCGCTCTGGGCGGCTTCCAGCAAAATATTAAAATACAGTAATTCATCAAATATTAAAAGCTTGCCTAAACAGGGCTGCCTTCAGATGTCTTCTAAAAGTCAGATAGTTGTTTATTTCCTTGACATCTGATGGGAGGGTGTTCCACAGGGCGGGTGCCACCACCAAGAAGGCCCTCTGCCTGGTTCCCTGTAGCTTTCCTTATTGCAGTGGGGGAACCGCCAGAAGGCCCTCGGCACTGGACCTCGGTATCCGGGCAGAATGATGGGGGTGGAGATGCTCCTTCAGGTCTACTGGGCCGAGGCCATTTACAGCTTTAAAGGTCAGCGTCAACATTGTGCCCGGAAACGTACTGGGAGCCAATGCAGGTCTTTCAGGACCGGCTTTATGTCCTGCCTCCGACTGTGAAGGCAGAGGATAGCCACCATGGCTAGTAGCCGCCGATAGCCCTCTCCTCCAGGACTTTGTTGAAACCTCTTTTAAAGCCATCCATTTTGGTGGCTATCAATGCCTCCAGTGGGAGGGAGTTCCACAGTTTAACACTGCGCTGCATGAAGAAGTCCTTTCCTTTCCTCTGTCCTGAAGCTTCATTGTACGTCCATGAGTTCTGGTGCTATGAGTGAGGAAGAAAAACTTCCCTATCCACTTTCTCTGTGACACACATAATTTTATAAACTTCTGTCATGACCTGCTGTCCGGCCTCACCCCTGTCAAGGATTCTTTAGCTGTCATTCCTGCATTGCAGGGGCTGGACTAGATGACGCTTGGGGTCCCTTCCAACTCTCCAGTTCTATGATTCTGTGAGTGTTTCAGCCTGTTTCAGTAGCCCACCTTGCTGTTTCCTGCCCCGCTGACCGACTGACCACCCCCCTTTCGCTTAATCCGACCATATCCTGGTACTCAAGCCCCTTCCCCATATTTTGCCTGGTACAATCCTGCCTATTAGATGCACTGGCTGTTATCTGCCCCACACCGCCACACTTCTTTCTCATGTTTATATTGCCAGGTGCATGTTCTTCTATGGCCCCTGCTTTTGCGGTGGGGAGCAGGGTGTTCATGCTGAGACCTGGAAAATGTGCCCATCACGTGTAATCGCCATTCAACAAAGGTGTGTTGGGAATTCCCGGTCTGCCGCCTTTGTCCCCAAACTGTGTGCTGCCAGAGAACGGCTAGCATACCGCGTTGCTGGAACAATTGAGATTCTTCTGGGAGCCAAAGGCTGCAGGCCACAACACCTACAAGGGCCTCCTGTTTCCCCACAAATCTGTGTCATGCCGCCGGCTGGAATTTGGTTTGTGGGCATGCATTGCAGGGCCTTCTCTGTGGCTGCTCCCTGTCACCTATCGGGTTTGCTCAAGGATGACGTTTCAGAGGCATTTAGTGCTGCAAGACATTGACTGTACAGCACCAAACTGCGGTGGACTTGGGCTCCGCTGAGGAATCACGATTCCTGCTCTTAACCCTCACTACGAATTAACCTTTCCGCTCACAGGACAGTGTGGTGTAGCGGTTAGAGCAGGGGTAGTCAACCTTTTTATACCTACCGCCCACTAATGCATCTTTCTTGATGGTAAAATTCCCTTGCCGCCCACCAGTGCTCGATGGAAGGAGGATTCAGCTTGTGCCGTAGAACCCCCTACTGCCCACCTAGAATCCTGAAATGTCCACTAGTGGGCAGTAGAGACCAGGATGACAACCCCTGGGTTAGAGTGTCAGACTAGGACCTGGGAGAGGCCAGAGTTCGAATCCCCACTTGGCTACAAGCTCACCGGGTGACCCTGGGCCAGCCACCTCCTTTCAGTCTGACCTACTTTACAGGGCTGTTGTGGGGATTAAATGAGGAGGGGGAGGGCCAGGTGTGCCAATCTGAGCTCCTTGGAGGAGAGAAGGCGGAAAATATATATATATATATATATATATATATATATATATATATATATATATATATATATATATTGGTATGTATATGTATATACACAAGGGATGCAGGTGGCACTGTGGGTTAAACCACAGAGCCTAGGGCTTGCCTATCAGAAGGTCGGCAGTTCGAATCCCTGCGACGGGGTGAACTCCCGTTGCTCAGTCTCTGCTCCTGCCAACCTAGCAGTTCGAAAGCACGTCAAAGTTCAAGTAGATAAATAGGTACCGCTCCGGTGGGAAGGTAAACGGCGTTTCCGTGCGCTGCTCTGGTTCACCAGAAGCGGCTTTGTCATGCTGGGCACATGACCCAGAAGCTGTACGCCGGCTCTCGGCCAATAATGCGAGATGAGTGCCGCAACCCCAGAGTTGGACACGACTGGACCTAATGGTCAGGGGTCCCTTTACCCTTTACCTTTATATGTATACACACACACACACACACACAGTTCTTTTTAAAAAATGTTTAGGGGTACTCTCATTTTCCTGCTCGTATTGAAATACTGCCCCGCAATGAGGCCAAACTTAGATTCACAAAATGTTTAGGGGTATGCGTACCCCTGCGTCCCCCCCCCCCCAGAAGAAAGCACAGTACATATATATATATATATATAAACTTTGCTTCCAATTTAATTCCTGGTCTTCAGGCGCTTCAGCTGCTCCTACCCTGTTGCAGCCAAGGCAGCTGCCTAGCTGTGGCAGCCTCTCATCCCTGCTCCTCCTTCTCCTACTGGCCCCTGATGCTGCCAGGATGGGCACCGCTTCACCTCAGGAGCTGCATCCCTCACTTCTTCCTCCCTTCCTTCCTTCCTTCCTTCCTTCCTTCCTTCCTTCCTTCCTTCCTTCCTTCCTTCCTTCCTTTTCTGTGTGCCTTTTTTGTCTTTGTTCAAGGCAGCCACTTAAAAAAAAAGATCCATTATCGTTTAGAATTCCTGGCCTTCTCTCTCCCTCTTCTGTTAAGGACCTTTTGAGAGTGTCTGCAAAAGGGCCTCTCTGGACTGGTAAAATAAACCTTTGCTGATGCCATGTGGTGTAATCTTGTGCTGTGCGGGGTTCTTGCGGAAGACGACGCCTGTTTTTCCGCCGCTGATTCCTTTGACTAGAAATCACCTGCCTTGCGTGAAGAAGATGAATTCCTCTCCTTTGTTCTTCCAGACTCAGCCTATCTCTTCTGCATTTGCCCCACGGAATAGAGGGAACCTTCCAGATAAACCCAGCAGACGCCTTCTGTTTCAACTCGTAAATGCCTGCCGAAAACTTTTCTATTCTATCATGCTCACACGGGCAATTAAGAATGCGTCTTTCTTTTTTTTCTTTTTTGAAATCATATTTATTGGATTTTACACATAAATGTTATAAAAAACAAACAAGACATAACAAACACAACAACAACAACAAAATACAATACTACAAATACAAACACACACAAAAATCATAAGTTCCCTTCTTCTTTCCTTTACATTTTAGTTTGACTTCCTCCTATCTTTCCCTCTGTTTCAATGCATATCATCTTTAGCAATTTCTTCTTCCTCTATTTGTTATACCCTTTAATATTAAACTATCTTATCTTATCTTATCTTATCTTATCTTATCTTATCTTATCTTATCTTATCTTATCTTATCTTATCTTATCTTATCTTATCTTATCTTATCTTATCTATTCCCTTTACCTCATTATATATCATTATACCTTTAACATCTTAATATCTTATCTAGTACCCTGTTTCCCCTTTTTTAATATGTAGTCATAAAGTAAGCCATGGCAGGTTTTTTTTACCATTGTGAGAAGTAAGACGTACCCCAAAAGTAAGCCATGGTGCCGCCATTGTTCCCGTCGCCTCCTCAGCCCCTCCTGCGTGCACAGGGAGCTAGCGAACCAGCGAGAGGCACAGGGGGGGGGGGACGGGGGACGCGCCTCTTGCGGAGTTCTGCCCCGCCTGCTCAGCGCGCAGGGGAAGGCTGTACCATACCATACTGACGTAATAAAAATAAGACATCCCCCGAAAATAAGCCACCCGGTGTTTTTTTGAGGAAAAAAAATTATAAGACGGTGTCTTAAAAAGGGGGAAAGACGGTACTTTATTTATCAATCCTAAAATTAAATTCTGTCATATCTCATGTTTCACCTATTTTCCTCCTAGCACTTCTGTAAATTGTACTTTCTATCGGCATTTTATAATTCAATTATAAGAAGGCGTCTTTCCACAATATTTAGTTGATTTCTGATTTTAACTTCTTAAATATTCAGATACAAGAACCATTTGCAACAATTGTACATGTGGTTTCTGTTGGGTGGTTTTATGTACAATTGCCGCAAATGGCTCTTGCATTTGAATATTTTTAAGAACAAATGCTTCAACGGCTTTTAAAACCGGCTCAATGGTTAGTGGCTTTTCCTGGGATCTCTTTGCAGCCTTGGTTCATCAGTAGATCACCATTTTGCATGCAGAGGACCCCAGGTTCCTTTGAGAGCGTCTTCGAATAGGGTTGGAAAATGTCCCCTGCCTGAAATCTCAGAGAGCTGCTGCCAGTGTAGACACGAGTGAGACAGATGGACCAAATGTATTGCCCTCCTTAATCCCTCATCTGCTTTGCCCCACTTCTTTTAATGCAAAATATCCCAAAGGACCCTATTGGGACACGACAAGGGACTTTCACTGGCCTGGGATAGAAATGAATGTAAGGACACCCCAGTTCCCTTGGCATTCTACATCTGGACCCGGACTGGAATAACATGGATCCAGGCTTTTCTGAACCTCGAGAACAGGCTAGACTCATGCCCACAGAATGCAGTTCAAGGGAGCTGGTCTTCAGCAGCCGCTGTGGGCTGTGGAGTGTCCTGAGTTCCTTGAGGTCCCTGCTCCATTTTCTAAGGCCGCCTGGTGACTGTCTCTCTGCAGACCTGTTTGAGTTGGCAGGGGAGAAAACTCGCAGGCTGCAGAGTCTGTTTCTGGACGTGCTTCTGTTTCTGGCAGGGTGCTGTGTGCCGTCCCTCTTGCGCCACACAGAGCATTTCTTCAGGCAGGAAACCCACGGAAGTATTCTCTGAAGATGCCTGCTTTGTGTCATTGCAAAGCTTGCTCTCTTGCCCACACAGCTCTCCCAGCCAAAGGCAGACTCCAGGTCTTTCCAGATCCCATCTGTTTGCAGCTGTATGCTTCCCCCCCCCCATCCAGGAGAAGGAGAACGCACCTCTCTCTGCGCTTTGATCATAGAATCCTAGAGTTGGAAGAGACCACAAGGGCCATCCAGTCCAACCCCCTGCCAAGCAGGAAACACCATCAAAGCATTCCTGACAGGTGGCTGTCAAGCCTCTGCTTAAAGAAGGAGACTCCACCACACTCCTTGGCAGCAAATTCCACTGTCGAACAGCTCTTACTGTCAGGAAGTTCTTCCTAATGTTTAGGTGGAATCTTCTTTCTTGTAGTTTGAATCCATTGCTCCGTGTCCGCTTCTCTGGAGCAGCAGAAAACAACCTTTCTCCTTCCTCCATATGACATCCTTTTATATATTTGAACATGGCTATCATATCACCCCTTAACCTTCTCTTCTCCAGGCTAAACATACCCAGCTCCCTAAGCCGTTCCTCATAAGGCATCGTTTCCAAGCCTTTGACCATTTTGGTTGCCCTCTTCTGGACACGTTCCAGCTTGTCAGTATCCTTCTTGAACTGTGGTGCCCAGAACTGGACACAGTATTCCAGGTGGGGTCTGACCAGAGCGGAATACAGTGGTACTATTACTTCCCTTGATCTAGATGCTATACTCCTATTGATGCATCCCATAATTGCATTGGCTTTTTTAGCTGCTGCATCACACTGTTGACTCATGTCAAGTTTATGGTCTACCAAGACTCCTAGATCCTTTTCACATGTACTGCTCTCAAGCCAGGTGTCACCCATCCTGTATTTGTGCCTTTCATTTTTTTTTGCCCAAGTGTAGTACTTTACATTTCTCCCTGTTAAAATTCATCCTGTTTGCCTTGGCCCAGTTCTCTAATCATTTGGCCAGCCTTTTCCTGGATTACTTTTCCTGGATAAATCCACAACTGCAGCAGCGCAGGAGCTGCAGCAGCGCAGGAGCAGCAGCAGCGGAGGCGAGCGTCACAGAGGCCAGTGATCGAAACAGAAGCTTTTGATTTAAAGGGCTTAGCAAACTCTCTGAGAGTCCCAAACAATCCCCGCCGCTCTGGCTTTAACCTCCAAAGATTTCTGCAGAGATACCTCTTATTTACCCTCCACCGTAATGGCGTAATGAGGGCCCCCACTGCTTCCTTAATATAACTGCTGCGTCTTCTGTGACTTTCAGACACTTATGCTGTAAATGTTGCTTATCAGTACAAATGGGAACTGTTTAATAGCTTGGGCAAGTTTTGATAAAAAAAAGGAGAAGGGGGGGAACATCCTCCCCTTTGATAATAGTCTGTGATTATCTTCTCAGTGGCAACAGCCTCGCAGACACCACAGTCCTCCGACTGCTGATCTCCCTCCTGTGTTATTAACTCCTGCCGAGAATGTGCTCACAAGCCGCGGAGGAGTGGTGCTGGTAGCAGATAGCGAGGGCAAAGGCTCTTGCCCAGGACTAGATGATCCACCCTGCCAATTCATTAATGGGGGCTGAAAGCCCCCAGCGTGCGTGTTGCGTCCCTGCTAAAGGAGTCGGGCGGGCGGCACAGTTACAGAGCATGCACATGTTCCTTGCCGGAGGGCAAGCAGCAATTGTTGGCTCCGGCAGCCAGGCTTGAGGTGCCTGTTGCTGGTTTCTGGGGCAACATGTTTTGACTCCTGATAATCATTGTGCCGTAACACACCCGGGGATGGAGCAGGATCATCTCCGCCTCACAAGCCGCTCGCGTCGTTCCACTTTCCCTACGGCTCCTGGGCGGGTGTGTGCTGGGAACGGGGCCTCTGAATGTCACTGGAGACCTATAGATTGTGAGAGGTGTCGAATGGAGTTGTCATTCCCCCCCCCCCCGGCTTTTAGACTTATGGAGGGGTTTTCACAGCCTTCAAATGGGAAGAAAGTGTCTCTAATGATGCTTCCAGGTGATTCCAGGTGACCTATTTATTTATTCCGATCTGTTCATGGGGAGGTTAGATGACATTGTATCAAGCAGATGTCTTTCCCCACTTTTCGTTTCCCTATCCTTATCTCAAAAAGTGATGATGATGATTAATTAAATTTATATGTCACCCTTCATCTGAAGATCACAAAAAATACAAAATGAAAACACAAAATACATAACATAATAGCAAAACGAAAAGCCTCAAATAACCTACCCTCCCACAAGCACATTTAAAGGCCATAGATTGTTTAATCAGGCCAATGCTTGGTTTGCAGAGGAATGTTCTTGCCTGGTGCCTAAAGATACACCAGGAAGGCACCAGGCGAGCCTCCCTGGGGAGAGCAGGCCACAGGCGGGGGCCACTGCAGATTTCTTCACTGAGGATTTTTGAACAGAGGTTGGGCATCTGCCAGGGATTCTCTAGCTGTGATTCCTGCATTGCAGGGGGTTGGTCTAGATGGCCCTTGGGGGTCCCTTCCAACTCTACATTTCCATGATTCTGTGATTTCACGGCTAGGGCCACATGATCAAGGGGGAACCTGCCACCGGCCTTGAAGCTTCCGGCTTGTGGAATTATTTACAATTTGGGGCGGCCCCGCTTTTGTGGATTTCTCTCAGATGCCGCGGCAGCTCCTCTTTTAGGCTTTGTCGGGGCCTGAGATTTGGTCGCCGGCAGGCATCGTTCCCCTCCAAGAGTTTCACCGTCAGGGTTGCAAAGCAAATAACGCTGCAGGAAAAGCCGCTGCAGATCAATAGCTGTAAGCTGATGCTTGGGCAGGCGGTTCTCGGGTCTCTTCCTCCGTTAAAGAATAGAACGAGGACGCCGTGCCCTATAAATATGTGGAGGCATCAGCAGAATCGGGAGGGCAAGGCCGCCAGATGCAGCCTCTCCTGCAAGGAGCAAGGAGCATGAAGGGCTCGGCTAGGGGGCAGACAGCATTTTAAAGCTCCATTTGATGTATATTTAAAACATGCATGAAACCATCCTCTGCTAAGTTGCATTCAGACACTAGGCCACTGGGCACATAGCGCTAGACCAAACCATGACTTTGCGTGAACCAGGATCTAGGAAATGTGAGGCTTCCTGGACTGGAGACGGCAGCTGCAACATCCTCTCTCTGCTGCTGCTTCCTGAGGCTAAACCACGTCTGAATCCGGACTCAGGTATTGTCTTGCTCCAGACAAACCGAGTAGTAAACCCTGCTTGCAACTCCTGTTTTGGGCTCTGCCGTCAGCCGTCAGCACTGCTCTCCAATTTTAGAATATAAGCTAAAAACAGGAAAACTAGTTTGACACATACGCTACCGTTGCTTTGTAAATGGAGTTTGGAAGGACCCTCCCGTGCCATTGCTCCGTGGGCCAGATAAATTTGCCCATTATCATTCCTCTGAGTCAAAGATGCTTAGGCTGGGTTGTCTTCCAGGTTTTAATGGCAGGAAGCAGGAATTCCGAAAGCTTCTTCCATCTGTGGCCCAATTATTTTGAAGAGGGGGGGAAGCCATCAGAAAGGCTGTTTACTAGCTGTCAGTCCCAAACTGCCTTGGAAAAGCCTTCCGTCCAGCCCCGTCGATGGCTTCCCGAGAGGCGCCCAGCATTTGAGACTTGCCGGGAAAGAGTGCCACTCAAACACCCTGTCCTCCATCCACACAGCTAATTCTGTGACTCAGAGGCTCTTCTGCAGAGGTCACCTGGCAGAAACGTCTCTCAGACCTGGAGCTGTTTGCAGCAGAGATTGAGCTTTGGGTTTGAAATGGCTTTTGGCAAAACTGGGCGTTTCTGTGCGTGCCCTGAGCATCCATAGGTAGATATGGAAAAGTGGGGGGTCAAGGCCACATGGTGATTGAAAAGGGAACTTTTTTTTTACCATGACTAACAACCCCAAAGTGCAGTTGTTGGGTATTAACACTATAACATATACAAAGCAAACAAACAACAAATGGTAGGAGAAAGAAACTGTGACGCACCAATATAAACCAAGACATCCATATTTCCCAAGCTGGTGTTGAGCATCTATGTCCAAAGCATAGGAAATAAAATCCCAGCAGGTGACACAAAAGTGCTCTGGAGGCCAGAGCTCATTACAGTGATAGCCTTTCATGCTGACCATCCACATATTCAGTAGTGGGGAAGCCTGAACAGGGGATTTAATTATTTTAGATATTTCTTGAAAGGCCTGAGACCAGGATAGTGAAACCCGAGGGCGTTGCCACCAAAGATGGCTTCTGGTTTTGCTTTGGATCATATAAACATGGTGACATTTTCTGATTTTGCTACAAACCCAACTAAACCTTTGCAATGCAACTGGAATTGCTATACGTCCATGTAGGGCAGGAAGCAGCCCTCGAAGGATCAGTCCTCCTAAGATCTTGTGCAATCTGCAGTTACTTCCCAAATCATGACACCATTGGCATTGTAGGCCTCCCACAGGGCCTTCTCGGTGGCTGCTTCCAGGAAACCTTGGAACTCCCTCCCTAGAGAAGCCAGCCTGGCTCCTTCCTTGTTGTCCTCCCACTGGCAGGTGAAGTTCTTTTTGTTCCAACAGACCTTTGGGAACTGACATGCTTGCTTAATAGGTTTAAATAGTGCTGTTCTGTTTTCGCAGCCTGCGTTTTAATAGATTTGCTTGTTAATAATAATTAATAATAATAATGTTTATATTATTTTAATTCTAGTAGAGCATAATTACTTTTAAACAATTGTCTTTTATACACTTTTTGCGTTTTATCTATGCTGTTTTGATGTGCGTAAGCCACCTTGAGTCCCAGCCTGGGGTGAAGGAGGGATATACACAAAAATCACCAGCATCCTTGTGGTTCCTTCCAACTCTGCAATTCTATGATCATCACCATGAGGACAGAATGCTGGTCAGGATGAGCTCCTTTGGCCTTTCCTAGCACCTGGGCTCATCTTCCATCCTTCTCATCCGCCACCGTCCTGACGGCTCAACGCTCCACTTCTCAACCCTCCTCTCCGCCCCCCGCCCTGCACTTCCTGACGGATCTTCTTCTTCTTCTCTCTTCCTGGGAGGGAGCTGCTCCCTCCCCGATTCCCTATTTTTCTTTTCTTTTTATGGTGCAACCTGCTAGCTGGCCGCGGTCCTGCCGGGGGCAGTAAAATTAGCAGCACCGACAGGTGGGCAGGATCGGGTGACCCAAGGAATGAGGTCGCTCCCTTACAACGCCGAGCCCTCCTCTTCACCTCGGATGACATGTGTGCAGGGCTTAAAGTAACCGAATCCTCGTGTTTTGTTGGGTGTTAACGGAGCCAGCCGGGACGGAACATAAGCGCATAGCTCTTTCCGCCGTGCAACTGGGCAGAAAACCGGGCGTGGAGGGGCAGATCGTTGTGCGCGCCCCCTCTCCGGGGCACCAGCGACCCTCGGCTTCCACACCAAAGAAGTGTCCCCCCCCCCCCGCCTCGGAGGATGCTGAGCTGTGCCGCAATCCCCTTTGCCTTTCCTGTGACCCAGGTCCGGCCTGATGGACATCCTCACCCCAGAAGGCGGAGGCTCTTGCTCTGGAGGGAGGGAGGCCAAAAAGATGCCGTCATAGGCGGAGAGGCTCAGCCAAGCTCGGAGCGGTGTGGAAAAGTCATTAGAAACTTGAGAATAGGACACAGCCTTGGAATTAATTACACACACACACACACAGAGAGAGAGAGAGAGAGAGAGAGAGAGAGAGAGAGAGAGAGAGTTTGTTTTCTTTATAGATGTACAGTGATACCTCGGGTTAAGAACTTAATTCGTTCTGGAGGTCTGTTCTTAACCTGAAACTGTTCTTAACCTGAGGTACCACTTTAGCTAATGGGGCCTCCCGCTGCTTCTGCATGGCCGCACAATTTCTGTTCTCATCCTGAAGCAAAGTTCTTAACCCGAGGTCCTATTTCTGGGTTAGCGGAGTCTGTAACCTGAAGCTTCTGTAACCCGAGGTACCACTGTAAAGACTTGAAAAGAAGCTGGTATATATATATATATATATATATAGCTGGTACATATATATATATATATATATATATATATATATATATATATATATATATTATATATATATATATATATATATATATATTATATTATATTATATTACCCCGGAAGTAAATATATATATATATTATATTATATTATATTACCCCGGAAGTAAAATATATTATATATATATATATATATATATATATATATATATATATATATATATATATATATATATATATAAGCTGGTACATATATATATATATATATATGTATATATATAGTATCCAGTTGGTTTCCCCCCCCTATATAGATAGATAGATAGATATAGATATATATTTTTTTCTTTTTAATTTTCTTATTAGGTTGATGTGTTTTCTGTTTTTTTAATTTATTTCTCTGTTCCATGTGTCAGAATAACGACTACAACAAATGTACAGGGAAATAATTGTATTTATTTAACTCATGTAAAGTACATTGATAAGGAAAAATATGTAATATACAAAGATCAGAGAATTGTAAAGGGAAAAATCTATAATAAAAATGATATTAAAAAAAGAAAAGAAAAGAAAAGAAGCTGGTAAACAGAGCCTGATGCAATTATTGGCTGGGGAGTATCTTTTATTTTAGGGGGTGGGGGACAGAGAGTGCTAGGATTCAACCGGGTCTGAATGTTTGGAGGAGAAGACCAGAGGAGGCAGAAAGATATCTCAAACGGGACAAAGGCCCCAAGTTCTGTGATTTGAAGAGAATGGGACCGGAAAAGAGGATGAACGCCATTGAGATGCCCCGGCACGATTTGGCCTGTCCTTTGGGGGGTGGGAGTATTTTTAGCTCTGGCCTGACGTACTCACTTGGACGTACTCGGTGTAGCACTTGGGGAGAAAGGCCCTTACTTGTTGGGTGGGGAGCGTTGCCTTTATGAAAACATCTTACTGCAATAGAATTATTTAGATCCTTGAAATGCATTTGAAATCTCTATATGTGTGCACACAAACAAAAAACCAAGCGTAGCTGTGGTGGCTGTGCTCTGCTTGAACAGCTGGAGGCAGCAATGGTTTCTGAGCAGCAGCTGCTGGGAAACACAGGAGGGGAGAATGCTTTTTGTGCTCGAATCCTGCTTGCGGGTTTCTCCTTCGGGCATTTGGTTGGCCACTGTGAGAGCAGGATGCTGGTGTCGATGGGCCGTTGGCCTGATCCAGCAGGTTCTTTTTATGTTCTTAACCACAGTACTGCTTGCAGCAACTTTCCTCAACCTAGTGTCCTCCAGGTGCTCTGCACTAGAACTCCCAGGTGCATCCAGCCCTTGCACAGCCTCACCTGCTGCAGAGGATAGGGAGAATTAGGGTGGGTGCAATGTCAGAAGGAAGCTGAGTGGCTGGGAGTGGGACACAGAGAAAGAGAGAGAGAGAGAAAGAAAGAGATGGCTATGGGAGAGGAAGGGAAATGGATGGGGCTTCCATGGCTGTTTGTGTGACTTTCATGGAATCATAGAATTGTTGTCAGACGGGTCCCCGAGGGTCATCTAGTCCAACCCCCTGCAATGCAGGAATCTCAGCTGCAGAAGCTGTGACAGGTGGCCATCCAGCTTTAGTTTCAGAACCTCCAATGAAGGAGAGACCGCCACCTTCCAAGGTCATCCATTCTACTGTTGAACAGCTCTTGCCATTGGAAAGTTCTTCCTATTTTCTATTTTCTTGCCATTGGAAGACATTGGTTCAAGTCCTGCTCTCCGGAACAGCAGAAAACAAGCTTGCTCCATCCTCCATGTATTCAGATATTTGAGGATAGCTACCATATCTCTTCTCCTCCTCCTCCTCATCATCAACATCATTTTATTTGTATGCCACCTTTCCACAGTTAAAACAATGCTCAAGGCAGCTTACAATATGAAAAGATTTACATAATTACTAAGATAGCAAAGTAGTCATAAAAATAAATAAAACACATTAAAAACTAAATAACCAAACTGAACAATTTCCACATAAAAATAAAGATACAGTGGACGCTCGGGTTGCGAGCGTGATCCGTGTGGAAGGCACGTTCGCAACCCGCGCCTCTGTGCACGCGTGTGACGCAGTTTAGTGCTTGTGCGCATGCGCGAGCGCCGGAAGTAACCCATTCTGTTATTTCCGGGTTTGGCGCAGTGCGCAACCCGAAATCGCACAACCTGAAGCGACCGTAACCCGAGGTATGACTGTACAAAAAGTTAGCATCAGTAATAGCAATTAATATCAGTAACAACAGCAACAGCTCCTAGCAATAAAAAGGTAAAGGGACCCCTGACCATTACGTCCAGTCGCGGACAACTCTGGGGTTGCGGCGCTCATCTTGCTTTATTGGCTGAGAGCCAGCGTACAGCTTCCGGGTCATGTGGCCAGCATGACAAAGCCGCTTCTGGCGAACCAGAGCAGCGCACGGAAACGCCGTTTACCTTCCCGGCAGAGCGGTTCCTATTTATCTACTTGCTCTTTGACGTGCTAGCTCCCAACAAAACTTCCCCCCAAATACCCCAGTCCTCCTTGGGCAGCAGCCCAAGTCCTTATGAGGCCAGTCAGGCCCCGCCCTGGGCCAGGTGGAGAGAGGCAGGAGCGGGATCCTCAGGCACTCATAAGGCTTGGTTTCCAGATGCCTTCATCATTTTGGCTTCATGGTGCCCGCCAGCTGGCCTTGGAACGTGGCCTCTTTCAACAAAACCTTTCTTATGTTTGTTTCTTGGGATCACCAGCAAGATTCTTGGAGCTCAGTTCTCCATTTCATCCTGTTGCCTCTCCCAATCTTCCGTTTCAGTCTCTTTTCTCCCACACCCAACTTCACCCTGCGTTCTGGATTTTGGGTGGCCTCTGTAGGTGCCCCAAGGTTGCTGGAACTGAAAGCTCTTAGCTGTCCCCGTTCACAAAGGACGCTTTCAGGCAGCCTGTTTATTTAATGTTCATCCCGATTTGTTTGAAGGGAGATTGGGCTTACACAGAATCCGACCATTGTTCTGTCTATCTCAGTACTGTCTACTCGGACTGACAACAACCCCCCAGGATTTCAAACAGGAGTCTCCCAATCCTACCTGCTGATGATTGAGCCCGATACCTTCTGCAAGCGTAGGCTATTTAATCAGCATTTATTCTGATTTTATTTGCATGGAGGTTAGGCAACATTGCGTCAAAGAAAGTGTTATCCCTCCCGTGCATTTTCCTGTCTCTTTTCTTATAGCAAAAATTATGATTTTATTTTTTTGGGGGGGGAGCGGGTTTGTTGCAGAAGACCAGCTGTAATTGTGCAACCTGAATTCACCAGTGTGCGTCTGAATCTCACTCCAAAATAGCAGCAGGCTGAGAGCACCCAAAGTCCCCCCCCTCTGTCCCTGTTGAAGCATATTGGCTAAATTGAACCATCCAGTAAAGGTCAGAGCCTGGGCTTGGCTTAACACTTCAGTGTCTGAGGGGGTGACTGAAAAGGGCAGAGGTCGCATGGCCCACACCTCTAGGACTTCTCTCAATAGAAAGAGCACTTTTTCGTACGAGGGCTGCTTGTACAGGAACTGCACGTTTAAAGCGCATTAGTCCCCCCCCCCAAGAATCCGGGAACCATTGTTTCTTAATGGTGCTGGGAAACTGTAGTTCTCCAAGTTGCCAGCATTATTTGGGGGACGTTTATGTGCCGTGCCACAGACACTCTGACTTTGCAGTTCATTTTAATCATTTTGACCACCCAATGGGACTGTATTTGTTGTAGTAATTAATATGGACTACAATATCCAATGGGACCCAGGTGGCGCTGTGGGTTAAACCACAGAGCCTAGGGCTTGCTGATCAGAAGGTCAGCGGTTCGAATCCCTGCGACAGGGTGAGCTCCTGTTGCTCGGTCCCAGCTCCTGCCCACCTAGCAGTTCGAAAGCACATCAAAGTGCAAGTAGATAAATAGGAACCGCTCTGGCGGGAAGGTAAATGGCTTTTCCGTGCGCTGCTCTGGTTCACCAGAAGCGGCTTAGTCATGCTGGCCACATGACCCGGAAGCTGTACGCCAGCTCTCGGCCAATAAAGCGAGATGAGCGCCGCAACCCCAGAGTCAGACACGACTGGACCTAATGGTCAGGGGTCCCTTTACCTTTACCTTACAATATCCAGTGCACCTATTTTAAGGGATGCGTTAGAGGCAGCGTGGCGTAGAACCCAAAATATTGTATTTCTTCATCTGATGGTGTAAATTGTGACTTCCAATCCATCATGCCCAAAACTGGGTGAAGTCATGCCCAAGTCATGCTTTGCTGTCCATCTTTTGATTCCGCATGGGGCCTGGCATCCAAACACCAGAGACTGTCATCCCCACCATGGGAACCTCAGTGCCAAGTTTGGCAACGGTATCCCGAGAGGCAGCCAAACCTTTGCCCCAAAACGGACGAAGTCACGCTGAGGTCCATCACCTTTATTCAGAATGGCACCCAGCATACAAATGTTGAAGGAAACTGCTCCCACCGACCTCGGGAACACTCTTGCCAATTAAAAGCCCTAACGAGATCTTGCCAGCAGGCTTTTATTATTCAAATTGGAAGGTAAAGAGGGCAGGATTAAGCTAATGGTAGAGGTCAACAGAGTATGCCTAGCTGACTCGAATCCCAGAATTCAACGGGTTTGGGTAAGAGTCGATGGCAGGGTCCAATGCTAGACTGTAAGCTCCTTGAGGCAGGGACCTGTCGTCTTCTCTTTATAAAACACCGCACCAATTGGTTGCCCTATAAATGATCAGTGAGGCCCTGTAAATAATCGCTGGCTTCAGAACAAAACACCACAGCAGACAAGCTGGCCCTTATGACAGCGTCTGCGAATCTCGCACTTTGTGCATCTTTCATCTTGTCCACAAAAGATACTCGTGCCGCAGTCGGCATGTTAGACTTGTTGAAGTGTTGCTGCCACTGGGCTCTTTGCCTTTTTTTACTCCAGTAGGCCAGACTTAGGCCCCTAATCCGGACTTCTTCCACTTCAGAGACTGGAGCAGACGGCAGACTTCCCCGCAGGGCCAGGCCGGGCAGTCGCAATGAAATGTCAAGGCATTTGTCTTTGCCTGATGACGACCAGGAGGCCGTTGGCACCCTCTTGACAAGCCTTCTCTGAGCAGAGCAGTCGAGGGAAGCTGCTCAGAGAGGTCCTGGCTGCAGCTATTTTGGGTGGGAGCAGTTCGGTCAGCTCAGGTCACAGAATGAAATACAAGCCTGAAAAAGAAGGAAGAAGGCAGTGCTGTCATGGATTGCATATACAGTTTACACGAACGCTTAGCTGGGCTGCTGTCCAGTTAAGGTGACTTCGCGAAGGCAGGTGGTGCAACCACCCCACGCCTGAATTCATGCGCACCCTCATGCTCAGGTCTGTATATGTGCTTGGGCATTTCAACTCAGCATTGCACATCCAGCGACGCCAAAGGTGGGAAGATTCAGGACAGATAGAAGAAAGCGCTTATACATGCAGAGCATAGTTAAACTGTGGAGCATAGGGACGTGGTGGTGCAGTGGTCTAAACCGCCACGCCTCTTGGGCTTGCTGATTGGAAGGTTGGCGGTTCAAATCCACGCAACTGTGGTGAGCTCCTGCTGCTCTGTCCCAGCTCCTGCCAACCTAGCAGTTTGAAAGCACACCAGTGCGAGTAGATCAATAGGTACCATCGTGGTGGGAAGGTAAACAGCATTTCTGTGCGCTCTGGCTTCCGTCACGGTGTTCCGTTTCGCCAGAAGCAGTTTAGTCCTGCTGGCCATGTTGTGTAGTGAGTTAAAGTGTTGTCATATCTGTATTACTATTGTGTGTAATCACCTGAGGGTAAAGTAATGGCCTTCCTGTCCAGAAGGAACAGTTACTATTGGTTCATTCAACTTGCTGCATTTGGATCCTCAGTCTCATTGGCTTCCGCCAAAAGGCAGCTTTGTGATTGCTTGAGATTGTTCCCTCCACAATGTATCTTTTCCTAGCCAGTCCTCTGTCCCTATAAATGTAGCTTCCCACTCCTCAGTTGGCTGGTCTGGTTTTGCCTGAATAAAGAGCTGTTACATGAAGAAGCTCTCCTGCCTGCCATGTCAAAGAGCTGAAATCACTTGCTGAAATCACGGACCCCATGCCACAACAGGCCACATGACCCGGAAAGCTGTCTGTGGACAAATGCCAGCTCCCTTGGCCTGAAAGCAAGATGAGCGCCTCAACCCCATAGTCGCCTTTGACTTGGACTGAACCGTCCAGGGGTCCTTTACCGTTACCTTTTGCAGCTATTTATGAAGTATCAGTGTTATATCACAACTTTCCTTGCTGTTTTGCTAGTGAATACACACTGACTAAAGCAAAATTAAATCTTTGCTTTGTATAACTAGTGAAGGGGAACCATGAACTTTCAAAATGCTCCTCCCTTTGTCTCCCGTCCTTTAATTTTCCTATTTCTGTAAGTAGAGACATTTTTGTGACGTACCGTGTTTTCTGATGCCGTTCTCGCCTTGTGGGAGCTTCTGAAGTGTGCAATTGAATGGCTCATAATGTTTTACAGTGGTACCTCTGGTTACGGACTTAATTAGTCCCGGAGGTACGTTCTTAAGCTGAAACCGTTCTTATCCTGAGGCACACTTTCGCATGAGACCTCCCGCTGCGCGTGCGCCTCCAACGTGCAATTTCCGTTCGCATCCTGGGGCAAAGTTTGCAACCAGGAGCAGCTACTTCCGGGTTAGCCTGAAGCGTAACCTGAAGCGTTTATAACCAGAGGTACCACTGTACACTAATCAGCCTCAATTGTGTCTCTGCTGCACACATTGCCCATTTCCTGCACGTCTGTAGATTTGTTGAAAGTGCTGAAGGATTTTGGTTATTCCCTTGGTTTGCAGCCGGTCCAATACTGAAGACTTTTGTAAGACTACCAGCAATGGGTGCCAAACAGTGACCAAAGTGTATAGTAGCTTTAATCAAAAAGTTGCTCCATCGATGGCTTTATATACCCAGCCAGCCAGATAGCTGAGCATGTCTTCAGATGCCAGAGCCGCTTGCTCCTTTGCCAGCCTGCACAGTTGACGCCAACTCATTGCCGTCACTCTTTGCTTTGCTTTTCAGTGCAAGAAGAAGCACACCCTGGTGTGTCCGGACTTCTCCAAGCACGGAGTCTGCCCCAAGGGATCCCAGTGCAAACTGCAGCACCCGCAGAGGAAACGCCTGGCCAGGCAGCCCAGTGCTACAGACCCCTCCTTGCAGCGGGCATGCTCAGCGCCCAAGTGGGGGCGCCTTGCAGAGCCGACTTCGAGGTAAGAAGGCCCAGCTGCCTGAGGAACTGCCGTCCTCTCTCCCAGTTACAAGCCTCTTGCCTATTATAGGATGCCTTCCGTTCTTGAAGTAGCAGCTCTCTCACCCACCCACTCCCAACTTCCTGGCTGTTCATCTCATCTCATAGGGAGTGCCAGCAGAGTGGCGGACTCTGACCTGGGAGACCGGAGTTCAGATCCCCCCTCAGCCACCCATGAAGTTCACTAGGTGTGAACTTTGGCCAATCTCTGCTAAACTACCTCATTGGGTTGTTGTGAGGATTAAATGAGGAGGGGTATAAAACCATGCACGTTGCTTTAGAGGGGGGAAAGTGTCAGCATTTACCCCGCCTGGGGCAGTTTGTGAGACTGCCCCAAAGCCAGAGCAAAGCCGTGCGCCCATCCCCGGCTACAGGGAGTCTGGTGGCGCAGTCATATGTGATTGTTCCCCAGCTTGAAGAACAACACACACAAGCCATGATTAAGGCTAAACTATTTATTGTAGGAAAAGTGCAGAGAGAATCTCTGCTGCCAGCTCAGTAAGTGAGAGCTGTGCATTTATGCTTCCATCCGGCATCAGGTCTAGCCAGGAGAGAGTACAAAAGTATTGAGTACAATAGTACAGTGAAACATAAACATCACATTGTACTCAAAGCAGATAAGCTAGCTTTCTCACGGGTCCAGGCATAAGTCATACCAGCCTCGCTACAGCTGTTTGTCGCTCGGCTTGGACAAATATCATAACCAAAAGGTGGTATATGATTGCAATGCAGCGTAGTGCAATAGCATACAAGTGATGTATCTCCTCAGACCCGAAGAAGGAGATTATGCATCTTCCTTCCTTCCTTCCTTCCTTCCTTCCTTCCTTCCTTCCTTCCTTCCTTCCTTCCCTCTTTCCTTGCAAAACCTAGCACGCAAGACACAGTTCTCCTCCCCCTGAAATTAGCTTTGCCCCCTTTCCTCCCCTTCTCTGCTCCCTGTTTCTCTAGCTGCCGCTCTGTAGGTAACACCATTGTAGAGTCTGTGGGAACAGCACAAGGAGAAGAGAGGGTTTCATCCTGGCACAGCGAGGCCCTCGCACAGTGGCAGATGCAGAAGGACACAGCACCTTTACGGCTGTGCCGGAGACTTGAACGCGTCAGCAGGCATCAGCATAAACGCAGAGAGCGCCTTGTTAGAGGTCGTCGTCCCAGGTGCCCTTGGGGGCCTATTGATCATCTCGTTGTCATAACGTTGCAGGCTCCCTCCTTCCCAGCTGTGCACCCTTAACTCTGGGAGCAGAGGCACTTTTAACTCTGCACTGGCCAGGATGGGCAAGGCGACCCCAGCTTAGTCAGGCATGCTGGTTCCTCCACCTCCTCACAGCGAGGGATGGGAGGGAGATGGAATTCAGGTTGCATTCAAAGGCAAACCTACCTAATGCACACTTCCAGTCTGTTTTTGAGAGCAGAGATAACATTTGCTGATTCTGGAGCCCTGCATGTGTTTCTGCTCATTGTCCTTGTTTCGCTTGACATTCTAGTTAGACCTCACCTTTTCCTCCAAGGTGGCGCTGTGGGTTAAACCACAGAGCCTAGAGCTTGCTGATCAGAAGGTTGGCGGTTCGAATCCCTGCGATGGGGTGAGCTCCCGTTGCTCGGTCCCTGCTCCTGCCCACCTAGCAGTTCGAAAGCACGTCAAAGTGCAAGTAGATAAATAGGAACTGCTCTGGCGGGAAGGTAAACGGCGTTTCCGTGCGCTGCTCTGGTTCGCCAGAAGCGGCTTAGTCATGCTGGCCACATGACCCGGAAGCTGTACGCCGGCTCTCGGCCAATAAAGCGAGATGAGCGCCGCAACCCCAGAGTTGGACACGACTGGACCGAATGGTCAGGGGTCCCTTTACCTTTACCTTTCCTCCAAGGAGCTCAAGGCAGTATATGCATGGCTCCCCCCCCCCCTTTAGCATTAACCCTGGGAAGTAGGTTTGGCCGAGAGAGGGTGAGAGGCTCAAAGCCATCCAGTGAGCTTCATGACTGAGTGAGGTCTCCCGGGTCTTAGCCCCACACTCTAACCACTGCACCGTGCTGTTAGCCACCTGGGCAGGTAGGTGTCTGGGAGCTTTCTCCATCCTTCCCGACCTGCCCGAGGGTTCTCCTGGGCTCCTGCAGCCTGAGCAAAGCGAGTCGGTCGCAGGAGAAGGCAGCAAGCAGCTGCTTTCTTGTTCAGGCCAAGGAAACGATGCTTCCCTAGAAGCTGTCACAGCGGACGAGGCCGGTCGTGGGACTTGATCCAAATGCAAAAGCCAGCCAGGCTCAGAACCTCCGTCTCCTAGATACTTAACAGTTTGTTCTTCGTTAGAAAGCGCTTCCACTTAAAGAGTGCTATTGTGAGCAATTTTGAATCCTCATCACTTTTAATTTGTATACTGCCGTTGTATATCACTCTGCACGAGGCAGTTTACAAGCTGAGGAAGCAGGAAAGCATGCAACAAAGATCACACATCTTATAGCAGTCCAACCCAATGCAAATAAGTCACAATAAAAAAATATTTTTTAGACGGCATCCATCTGTCTCGGGAGACAATGGAGAAGGGAGCCTTTGGGGGTGAATTCAAACCGTAAGAGAGTTACAGCACCAGCTGTGGCTGTAGAGACCGATAGGGGAGAGACATGTTTTGTTGCAGCTGGGGCGTGACTTAAACGGGTTACATAAAATAAAGTAGTATTCAATAATCCATTAGAATATAACAATACACAATAAAATTACCTCCCAAAATACCAGCGAATAATAATTAAACAAAAAATCACTCTCAACAATTACAATATATCATTACTCAATTATAATCAATAAAAATAATGGCAAAGTTACAATGTGTAGGTGCCTTAAGAAAATCAGTTTTTTTTTCAGTTGCTTTTGATTCTGTACCAGCAACAGGGACTGAAATGTGAATTCTGAAATATGAATTCTTAATCTTAATTCCTTCTAGTGAGGAATGGCATCTTCTCATTACATAGTTGACTGAAACACACTTTTTGTATCTCTTAGGAGGCACCAATATCAAGGTTTTTCCAATAAGTAAATTTGGTTAAAATTAAATTGATTAAATTGGTCAAAGAAAAGGTAATTAATCATCCAAAAATTATTTCATCAGCTGATATAATTTACTTCAACAAATAAGTGTTCTGGATAATCAGCAGGTTAAAGGCCTGCGTTTTTTATTTGATTTTATTGTATATACCTCATCTTTCTACAGCAGCTGCACTTGAGGCAGCTCAGAACTTGCAGAAACAAGGGAACGGGCTAAGCAAACGTTTTGCAGCTTGCAAGTCATGCCGCTTGCCTGTGTCCCTGAAGCCTGCCCCATTGAGCTGGTGTCCTGTGGGTCATGACCGCATTGTGTCGTGCCCCCGCCTCCTCCACCCCAGGGCTGCGAATGAGCCCCACCTCCGCATTACAGAACAGAGCAGATATATTTATATAGTCCCAAAATAGAAAAGGTGGCTAATTCTGTCCGTAGCCGTTCTGGCAGGAGCCTCTCTGCCATTCCTTCCGCATCAAGTGCTTCCAGCCTCGTATCTGGACATTTTCCTTTGCAGGGGTCTCTGCGCCTCAGACTTGCACTTATGCAAGAACCCAATCCGCAGCCCCACCCCCTGCTACGCTCACCCAGAACCTCATTTCAGCGGTTGCTAAAGGCTTGGCTCATCCCTCCTTGGAGGTAAAAGGTCCAGAAAGCAGCTACTTTTGCTTCTCCTCTCTAGCTCTGTGCCGAGCACTCAAGAGTGCCATCCCCAGTTGCCACTGGTCCTTAAACGCTGACTCCCGCTTCCTCCCTAGGTAATTCCCACTTCCTGTCCTGCCCCCTTGCGGTTGCAAAATCTTGCAAGACCAGGGAACAAGTCCCTGTCGCCTGCAAAGAAAAAAGGCCAGTGTTCCAGTGATGCTGCCTCTTTGCGATGGACACAGGCGTGGGCAATCAGCTCTCTCTGTGGCACCTCTGACGTCTCTGCTGCCCGACCCACGGTCCCGGAGGCATAGCACAGTGAAACGGGGGGGGGGGCAGAGTGGCAGGTGGATTATTTGAGGCGTGCAGCACACACGCCCTTTCCAAAATGAGCATTTGAGATGAGTGCGGAGAGTGTGGTGTAGTGGTTAAGAACAGTGGACTCGTAATCTGGTGAACCGGGTTTGTGTCTCCGCTCCTCCACATGCCGCTTTGATCCCTCGCAACTCGAAAAACTCGTAAGTCGGGTCATTCGTAAGTCGAGGGATCGCTGTATTCTGTTGGAAGCCGCCCAGAGTAGCTGGGGAAACCCAGCCAGATGGGCGGGGTATAAATAATAAATTATTATTATCATCATCATCATCATCTTGCCCAAAGCTACCCAGAGCAACTTGCAAGTTGTGGTCCTTCATCTTGAGGACAGAGCAGAGAGTGCAAGGTTGCTATCCTTAATGTGTGTGTGTTTGGGGAGTCCATCCCCTTTCAGCTCATCGGCCTTATTCATTCATTTCATGCATTTGCACCTCGCCTTTCCCCCTCCACAGAGCTCAAGGAGGCATATGTTTAACCCCCTCTTTCCCCCTCCTCATTCCATCCCCACAACGCCCCCGCCAGGCGGGTTCGGCGGAGAGGAAACTCACAACAGTGAGTTTCTTCATTGCCAAGCAAGCCTTTGAAGCCTGGTCTCCTAGGTCCTAGCCCAACAAGCTGACCGCTAGGCAGCCCTGTCCTTACACCTGAGTAAAGCCAGCTAGGATCAGGCTGCACGTGGGTCGTGGCAGCTCAGCTGGTCCTCTGGACGCACCAGCCTCTATTCCTCCCCAGCCCTCCCCGATGAGCAACCTGGCTGGGTGCGGAACTGCGAAGTGGGGGCCATCTCTCTATATTGGTCCCTTGAGGATCCTCCTCGGAGAGCCCCCAGCCCTGCCTTGTATGGTAGCACTCGGGGCAGTGGATGCCATGGGTCGCAGACTCTCTCCGAGTTATCCAGGCTGACAGAATAAACTTGGAATGCCAGCCAGCTTGCATCCCCGTGTGCCAATGAGGTGTAAAATACCTCCTTGCTCATTTTTAGGTAAGAATGCCAGGGGTGGGTGGGTGGGGTGTTCATCAGGGTAGAGAGGAGGGGGCAGCTGCGTTCCAGCCCCCCTTTTCCGGGAGAGGGAGGGCGGCCGCGAGACAAGAGGAGCTTTTAAATAGCAGGCTCCCTCTGTCTTTATTAGCCCTGCCAACAGAGACGTCAAACATGATAAAACATCACATTAGCCGGATTTGCTCACAGGCACCAGAGCCTGCGGGATGGGACAGGCCTTGAGCCAATGTTTGGGGGGGGGGGAGAGGCTGGGCAGGAGGAAGAGGGGAGGGCAGGTGCTCCAGCACCTGTTAAGTGCCAGCGCTTAGGTCAGGAGCCTGTGAAACGAGGGGTGAAAGCACACGGCAGCGTGGTTTAGTGGTTAGAGCAGCGGTTCCCAAAGTAGGCAGCCCCAACCCACATCTGTCAGACTTTGAAAAGCTGGCTATCGCTGGTTCAAGTCTGTCAATTTCATGGAGTGAATTAAGCTAAATAGTTTTAACTGGATTTTGAATAAATGTGCAATCAATTGTTACCGTTTTGAATTGTGTTATTGTGTGTTATTGCATTGTTATCTTCCTCAGTGGGTTGTGCAATGATGTTTTTTTATAGGGGAAGGGGCACAGCTTATTTTCAAAGATGGGTGCTCTGTTTCTTCTTGGGCTGATTTCTTGTATAATAATAATAATAATAATAATAATAATAATAATAATAATAATAATCTTTACCAGGGCAAAGCGCTCCTAGATTTCTCCCAGCTTCTGCCTACTGTGATTTTAATATTTACCTGCTTAATTCTAGCGGCCTTTGCGGCATTAAATTGTATCTCACAGTAGCATTAAAAGCTCTGCATTTTTATTTATTTTCTGTAACATGTTTCACAATAAAGCATAGATTAAAAATGATTTTTTTTTTTTACTTAAGTCATCACCATACAGGACAGAAACAATAAAAGAAAATAAGTTTATCAAAAAACGGCACTTCCTTAAAATGCCTGTTGAAACAATAAACTCTTTGGTTATTAGCCTGAAGTTCAGCAAGGAGGGCTCTTGTCTAATCTCAATGCCCTGCTTCAGGTAGTTAGGAACCTTCCATCTGAGCCAAGGTCCCCCGTCCCCCCAAGATCTCAGTGACCAAGGTGGGCATTTTCGGATGCTGTGCGTGGCATGGAGAGAGAGCAGGGACGGAGAAAAGTAATTTTTGTCTCTCTCCTAACATGGACCTCCAAATGAAGCTGAATGTTGGAAGACTCGGGATAGATAAAAGAAAGCCCTTCGCATAGAACATAGTTAACCTGTGGAACTCCCTCCCACAGGAGGCAGTGGTGGCCACCGACCTAGACGGTTTTAAAAGAGGAGTGGACAGTTTCATAGAGGAGAGGGTTATGGGTGGCTACTTGCCTTTATGGCGATGCTTTTGAACACCAGTTGCCGGAAACCACGGGAGGAGAGAGGGCTCTTGTGTTCGAATCCTGCTTGCTGGTTTCCTATTGAGGCATCTGGTTGGCCCCCTGTGAGAGTCAACAGTGTGATGCAGCAGCTAAAAAAGCCAATGCAATTCTGGGCTAGATCAATAGGAGTATAGCATCTAGATCAAGGGAAGTAATAGTACCACTGTATTTCGCTCTGGTCAGACCTCACCTGGAATACTGTGTCCAGTTCTGGGCACCACAGTTCAAGAAGGATACTGACAAGCTGGAACGTGTCCAGAGGAGGGCAACCAAAATGGTCAAAGGCCTGGAAACGATGCCTTATGAGGAACGGCTTAGGGAGCTGGGTATGTCTAGCCTGGAGAAGAGAAGGTTAAGGGGTGATATGATAGCCATGTTCAAATATATAAAAGGATGTCATATAGAGGAGGGAGAAAGGTTGTTTTCTGCTGCTCCAGAGAAGCGGACACGGAGCAATGGATTCAAACTACAAGAAAGAAGATTCCACCTAAACATTAGGAAGAACTTCCTGACAGTAAGAGCTGTTCGACAGTGGAATTTGCTGCCAAGGAGTGTGGTGGAGTCTCCTTCTTTGGAGGTCTTTAAGCAGAGGCTTGACAGCCACCTGTCAGGAATGCTTTGATGGTGTTTCCTGCTTGGCAGGGGGTTGGACTGGATGGCCCTTGGGGTCTCTTCCAACTCTATGATTCTATGATTCTATGAGAGCAGGATGCTGGACTAGGTGGGATCCAGCAGGTCCTGTTCATGTTCTTAAGTTAAGAAGAAGTTGACCTTAAAAAAAGTTCAAAATGTAAACAACAATAATAATAATAAATTTTTTTTTATACCCCGCCCTTCCCGATTTAAAAACTGGGCTCAGGGCGGCTAACAACAAATATAAAACATTGGTTAAAAACGACTTTAAAAACAGCTTAAAAACAGCATAAAAGACAACATAAATGTAGCATCGGCAGGGCTAACTGGCCACGTTAGTCCTGCTAGGGCCAGCAAGGAGACCAGGGAAGGGTTTAAATGTGGTGTCTCAGAAGGGTTTCTTCATAATAAAAGGGAAGGGGAAAAGGAATGGAGGATCAGGCTAAATTGAAGGCCAGGCGGAATCACTCTGTCTTACAGGCCCTGCGGAAGGAGATCAAATCCTGCAGGGCCCTAGTCTCGTGGGACAGAGCATTCCACCAGGTCGGAGCCATCACTGAAAAAGCCCTGGCCCTGGTGGAGGATAATCTGGCTTCTTTAGGGCCCGGGACCCTTAAGCTATTATTATTCATGGACCAACAGTTGATGATAGATGATAGATAGATAGATAGATAGATAGATAGATAGATAGATAGATAGATAGATAGATAGATAGATAGATGTGTGTGTGTGTGCCCTATTTAGGGAAGCTTTTAACCTGTGATATTTTAATGTATTTTGTGTTTGTTGGAAGCCGCCCAGAGTGGCTGGGGAGACCCAGCCAGATGGGCGGGGTACAAATAAAAAAAATTATTATTATTATAATAATAATAATTATTATTATATCATAAAATTACATATTAAAATACATGGCAGCTTTACAGATTGCATGAGCATTGACCTTTGTTTTTCTCCTTTAGGAAAGAGGACGCTGAAGAAACGCCAGGGCCTTCGAGGGCAGAGCAGCGGGGAGACGTCTGGAGCCCCGAGACCCCCTCTCAGACCAGCAGGCTAACTAAGCTGCCCTCCTTCATCTCTCTCCAGTCGCCCCCCACGTCCCCCAGCGAGGACGACCGCAAGCCTGAGAGGGATAGGAGCGGGGAAGATGCAGGTACTGGTCCTCAGCGTTGGTGGGCTGAGCAGCCGGAGCCACCTTCCGGCACTATGCCAGTGTTCATAATGTATTCAAGGAGTTTCTGGATTCTGCTGCCGGGGAAATGGTCAGCCAAGAGTTGGAATTTGGGGTGTGTGGGAGATAGGAACATAAGAGCCTGCTGCAGGGCTGCCAACTTGGACAAAATATTGGGTAAGCCCCACGTAATCGCAAGACGCAGCGCAAACACACCACTTGAGTGGCAGCGCCCATCAACTGGGGCGGAGGGAACAGCCTCCTCAGATGATTTATTTGGGGGAGTGCGCAGAGTATGTGGAGATACAGCATAGTCGTCCTGGCTAGCAGCTATTGATAGCCCTCTGCTCTATGTATTTCTAAAAATTTGTTAGGCTCTTGCAAGTGACATGTGTTGCAAAACTGGATGGGGGAAAAATGTGGATTACCTTGCCGCCAAAATCCTTTTTTTGAAGTAGGAATGCAATAGGGCTCTGTTTTCTTCGGGGACCACTAAATGTTCTTGGGGAGCTCACAGGCTGAGCATGAAGGCTCTGGTCAGACCTCACCTGGAATACTGTGTCCAGTTCTGGGCACCACAGTTCAAGAAGGATACTGACAAGCTGGAACGTGTCCAGAGGAGGGCAACCAAAATGGTCAAAGGCCTGGAAACGATGCCTTATGAGGAACGGCTTAGGGAGCTGGGTATGTTTAGCCTGGAGAAGAGAAGGTTAAGGGGTTATATGATAGCCATGTTCAAATATATAAAAGGATGTCATATAGAGGAGGGAGAAAGGTTGTTTTCTGCTGCTCCAGAGAAGCAGACACGGAGCAACGGATTCAAACTACAAGAAAGAAGATTCCACCTAAACATTAGGAAGAACTTCCTGACAGTAAGAGCTGTTCGACAGTGGAATTTGCTGCCAAGGAGTGTGGTGGAGTCTCCTTCTTTGGAGGTCTTTAAGCAGAGGCTTGACAGCCACCTGTCAAGAATGCTTTGATGGTGTTTCCTGCTTGGCAGGGGGTTGGACTGGATGGCCCTTGGGGTCTCTTCCAACTCTAGGATTCTAAGGCAGGTCCCCCCTCCCGTTTTTTTGCTTCTTTGGAGAGAGAGATTACCTCTGCAGCTGGCGGTTCCAGTGACCCTTCATGGCTCAGCCTTTGCAGAGAGTGTTTGGTTCATTAGTGGCAGGCTTCCTTGAGTCCCTTCGCTTCCCAGCTCTTTGCAAGGCCGGCCACAGGCAATCGTTCAAGAGCCTTCCTTATCCTCTCTGTTCCTTCCTGCTGGGGGGCTCTGCAAGCCCCTCCGCCTTCTCGCGTTCTCGCCGCTGTGGCGAGGGCAGAAGCGAAGCCTCCCGTTGCTCCGGTGCTAATCGTCCGCAGGTAATGCGCCTTCCCATATTTCACCTTCCAGTTAAATGGTTTGCGCCGGAGCAGTCGGTCCTCCCCGTGCTAATTGTAACCAAGCGCGCCAATGTCGGCCCTTCCAATCGAGTGCTAATTTAATTAGAAAGCACCCATTTTAGTTAATTTGTTCGAGAAGATCACTGCAGGCTCCTGGAGAGAACAGATGTTCCCCTCTCCCCCGATGAACATTCTGGGGTTTGTAAATGACTCCACTCAGCCTTGTTTAGGAGAGAAAAGAGGATTTTATGGTGGCAAACGACCCTTTCTGTAAACATTTTACAGCTCTCTGCACGTTTGAGTGAGGATAAACCCCTGGCAACTCGGCGGGCTGCAAATTTGCGGCCATACGGCTATCATTTTATTGTCATATTTCACGGTCGTAACGTTAATGGAAGATGCTCGCTCCAGTCTTTTTTAACAGCTCCGCTGAGCACGCTCAAAACACTTTCGCTTTGGAAAATTCATTGAGGTACAGCGCTTCAGTTTTTGTTTACCGCTTCCGCTTCTGCAGGAATAACTCTGCAAGAGACTCCTTTCCCTCCCTGCCAATGCACACACCTGTATCACACCAGAGGCCTCACCCTGGACTCTGTGCCCAGGTCTGGGCAACACAGGTTAAGAAGTGTTCAGAGAAGGGTGGCCAAGATGAGTCTGGAAACCAAGCCTGATGAGGAACGGTTGAGGAAGTTGTAGATGTTTAACCTGGAGAAGGGAAGGCAGAGAGGTGATAGGATAGCCATCTTCAGATATCTCAAGGGGCTGTCCCGTGGAAGATGGAGCAAGCTTGCTTTCTGCGGCTCCAGATGGCAGGATCTGAACCAATGGATTCACATTGCAAGGAAGCCGATTCCAATGAAACCTTAGGAACAACTTTCGGGGAGTGAGAGCTGTTTGACAGTGGAACAGACTCCCTTGGAATGGGGAAAGAGGTTTTTAAACAGGGTTTGGATGGCCATCTGTCAGGGATGTGGTTCCTGCCTTGCGGGGGGGTTGGACTAGATGGCCCTTGGGGGTCTCTTCCAACTCTACAATTCTATTATTCTGCCACCTGCCACCTGGGGGCTCCCTGGACCAGACAATAGCTGCAGCAGTCCTGAGTAGCCCTTTGCAACAAGAGGCTGAGTTGCTTCATTGCGGGGAGAGAGAAACTTGGCTAAAACTAGTTACAGGTAGATAGCTGTGTTGGTCTGTCATAGTCAAAACAAAATAAAAAAATTCCTTCCAGTAGCACCTTTGTTGTTGTTCAGTCGTTCAGTCGTGTCCGACTCTTCGTGACCCCATGGACCAGAGCACGCCAGGCACGCCTATCCTTCACTGCCTCTCACAGTTTGGCCAAACTCATGTTAGTAGCTTCGAGAACACTGTCCAACCATCTCATCCTCTGTCGTCCCCTTCTCCTTGTGCCCTCAATCTTTCCCAACATCAGGGTCTTTTCTAGGGAGTCTTCTCTTCTCATGAGGTGGCCAAAGTACTGGAGCCTCAACTTCAGGATCTGTCCTTCTAATGAGCACTCAGGGCTGATTTCTTTAAGAATGGATAGGTTTGATCTTCTTGCAGTCCATGGGACTCTCAAGAGTCTCCTCCAGCACCATAATTCAAAAGCATCAATTCTTCGGCGATCAGCCTTCTGAAGAAGTGTACATGCACACGAAAGCTCATACCAAGAACAAACTTAGTTGGTCTCTAAGGTGCTACTGGAAGGAATTTTTTTATTTTGTTTTGGCTAAAACTGTTTATGGCCAGCACACACTTCCAGGCAGTCTCGGTTTTGCCGGTGGAATTCAATTGCATGCCAGCAGATTCTGGTTGTGCAGATAAATTGTACTGTACACTCTTGCACAACATACCTGCTTCCCCCCCCCCCATCAGAAGTTTTGCAGTAAGAAAAGTGACTGGGAAATGGACTCCCTCCTGTGGGAGGCAAGCGAGTTCCATGGTTTAACCATGCGCTGTGTGAAGAAGGGCATTAGGCTGCGTGATTTGAAGTATCAGCAGAGAGAATCAAACCATTTCCCAGGCACCTGAAATTGTGTTTTGAGGCAAAAAGAGACAAATGAAGGAGGAAAAAGCAGGGTGTGGAGAATAGAGAATTTCGTGGCAAAAAAGTAAATTTCTGAACCCCTTGTCCCCTTAAAATCTATGCCCCACTTGGAGTCGTCAGAGCCTCCCAGGCTGTTTTAATTGATGGTGAGGACTAGAAACTTAATGAATCTAACAGTGAATAGCATGCTTCTCAGAATAGCTCATTGTAGATTCCAGACTTCACATTGGGAGATACCTACAGCGTGCAAGAGCAGCACTCCTCTTGGGTATCCCTTTTACGGATCTTACGTGTTTCGGGGTTTCCCTGACTCAACAACAGCACCCCTTGGGTTTATAATCATAGAATCAATAATAGAGTTGGAAGGGACCCCCAAAAGCCATCTAGTCCAACCCCCTACAATGCAGGAGTCTCAACTAAAGCATCCCTGACAGATGGCCACCCAACCTCTGCTTAAATACCTCCAAGGAAGGAATAGCATCATATAATCATATGATTGCATAATTTATTCCCGGCGCAAGATTCTGGAGTTTCGCTTCCTCTCTTCCTGGGCTGTTGCGTCCCAGGCGCCATCTGCCTTTCGGTATTTGGGAGAGTGGCAAGCTGGTCTCTCAGGGGCTCCTGGGGCTCTGCTCTGCGAAACAGATGCAGGGGAGGGACATAAAATGGGTGGGGGGGGGACAGATGGGCAAGGGAGAGCAGGGGTTTGAATCTCATTCCTGTCATATTCCACCTTTTGGCCCAAAAAAGCCCCCACCCCAAGGCGGCTCAGAAACAGTGCAGATGTGACTACAAACGTATCAATGCACATGCGACAGAATGCAAATCAATAACGATCAAAATAAATCTTTACATTTCAGAAGTATCAAAATGCATTCGTTTTCCTACCAGAAAGGCAAGCAATTATTCCCCACGAAACCATCAAGAGAGAGCAAGAATAAGCACTTAAACAGCAGCTCCTCCTTTTAAGGGTCCCAGATGGGGCAGGAGGGGGCGAGGCAGGTAGAATCGCTGCTGCCCCTGATAGTTCCAGCCGTCTCCATCCTGCAGCAATTCCTGTTAGCATCTGTGGGGATTTTGCAGCTGTTCTACCAACAACGTAGAGACATTCCCCCCCCCCCACTAAATTCACCGAGGAATATTAAAATAATACCTCATTAGGTACAAACAAAAATCAGTAAGTAATATGCCAGGTTTTTAAGTTCACCAGGACTCTTGTTAGGGCAAAACGTTAAATAAGAAAAGTATTTTACAAAGCTGTACCCTAGGCAGGCATAATAAATGCTGTTTGACCTCTCACACAAGCTTCCCCCCCACCACCTTAAAATGCATCCCAAATAACGGTCCTGGTAAATTCAAAACTGATTTTTTTTTTTTGGCCTGGTACAATAATGCAGCTGTGACGATGATGGTGTTGTTGATTGTTCCTTTATTGCCTGCCCTTCATCCTAAGGTCCCAGGAAAGATCACAACACTTAAAAACCAATTGTTTGAAAACAAATCACCTTTATAAAGCAAGGTGGGTCCTCAGCATGCACACCTCAAGTGTCAAAAGCCAGTGTGAAGAAGGACCTCTTCAGCATCCTTCAGAAGCCGTGCAACGAAGGTGCCAGATGCACCTCTCTGGGGAGGGAGCGCCACAGCTTAGGAGCCACCACAGAGAAGGCCCTCCTGATAGTTCCTCTGCCCTATGTGAGATCACCAGGATACCCAAAGCAAAACCCAGCATCCTGCCCTCTCCTTGCCATTAAGCTGCCTACTCAACTCCCGTTGCCATTGCCTCTGCCTCTTTCTGGGCTCCTGGCCGTGGCACTGGGTGGCAGAGCTGCTTCCCGTCGCCCTGCCTGCGTCCACAGCAGTTCAGGTTCAGAGAGTTTTTAGAAAAGCCCATTGATTGCAGGGAGACCTGTGGAGTCAGGAGTCGGCTCTTGGAGGCCTCGGATGTGCTGATTCATTTCAGCGAGGCAGGAAAAGGCCCCAGTGGGTTGAGCTCTCTGCCTCCATCCTTCCGTGTGTGTTCCTACACACCCAGGCGCACCACTGCTGGCCTCCCTCCGTTTCCCAATTTCACACCACGGCCCAGTCCCCTCGTCGAGGCTCTGTCTCAGCTGGCAAATCCATGCTGGCAAATCCATGCTCCATCAGGCGTACAGAAATGAGTTAATTAAAAAGCATCACAAACTACTTTCATAATTGAGTTAACAAACCTCTAATATAATTGCTTTCCTAATGCAGAGTCTATCAAGCTGCAGGTAGCGTGTGCACATTTGTGGAGCGACGGATGTCTTGTCTGTCCGCTCTTGCTTCCCTGGGCCAGAAACTCCCCTCTCGGAAAACGCAGATTCTGCACTTAAGAACAAATTCTTTGAGGTGGCTTGTGTGACTTTCCTCAGGGTTGTAGCCAGCTGCTCAGAGTAGACCAACTGAAATTAACAGACCTACTTTAGCGATTCCATTCATTTCAGACTGATTCCATTCATTTCAGACTGACCCTTAGTTTGTGTGCTTTTTGAATCTTTCTCAAATGTAGAATCTTTTTGGCAAAGAGCAGTGCATGGCAGGTGGAAGAATTGCGATTCCCGGAGAAGAAAGGACCCGGAGCCATGAAAATCCCCACCCCACCCCCGAGCAATGCTGCTTTTTGCAGACATGGCCTGCAAACATTCAGGTTACCTCCAGAACTACTAGGTCTTGGAACTAGTTTTTAAAAGAACCTAAGAGCCTTTCTGGACCTGGCCAATGGGCCGTCCATTCCAGTCTCCTGCTCTCACCAGGTTCTCACCAGATGCTCATTATGGGAAGCCAGCAAGCAGGATCTGAGCACAAGAGCCCTCTCCCTCCTGTGGTTTCCAGCAACTGTTATTCAGAAGCACTGCTGCCTCCGAATGTGGCAACAAAGGAAGAAATAGCTGCGATTCTGAAGAATCAGAATTATTTTACGGGGGGGGGGGGACACATGCAAGAAGCTGCTGTGGGAAGTTTGCAGGCAGGGCCTGGTGCCAGAGCCATGTCCCGTCGGCCCGCAGGAGTCAAAGGTACACTACCCCGACTCATGGAGGCTCTATCACGACTCATGTCCATTTTTTTTAACTTTCTACCCACCCCCCTTGCTCTCTAGCTAGCTCTCGTTCAGAATGCAACCCATGCATTCCCGTCCCCCAGGGAGCTCTTTGAGGATGTGCTTTCTGATCTCTTCATTTGTGTGCCTCTAATTGTGCCTGTGTGGGACCCAGGTGGCACTGTGGGTTAAACCACAAAGCCTAGGGCTTGCCGATCAGAAGGTCGCTGGTTCGAATCCCCGCGACGGGGTGAGCTCCCGTTGCTCGGTCCCAGCTCCTGCCCACCTAGCAGTTCGAAAGCATGTCAAAGTGCAAGTAGATAAATAGGAACCGCTCTGGCTGGAAGGTAAATGGCGTTTCCGTGCGCTGCTCTGGTTTGCCAGAAGCGACTTAGTCATGCTGGCCACATGACCTGGAAGCTGCACGCCGACTCCCTCGGCCTATAGAGCGAGATGAGCGCCGCAACCCCAGAGTCGTCCGCAACTGGAACTAATGGTCAAGGATACCTTTACCTTAATGTAGTTGCATATCTCTCTCTCTGCCCCCCCCTCACTCTCAGCAGGTTTGGGACTCACTCTGGAAACTCTGCTCTGTCAGGCTTCTGGTCAGGTAGCTAAGCAGGAACCCTGTAAGCCAGAAGGGCAGGGCTGGAGCAGGGCAAGACCAAAGGCAGAAGGATTTCCAGGGAGACAGATCTCACCCAGCAGGGCTTCACAGAAAGTGTTCTAAGTAGTGTTCAGTGTTCCAAGTGTTCAAACCACGCAAGTGCGGAATATGTGTGAGGGCTAGAACCTTGACTTTTGATTTCAAGCAAACATGACGATTCCCCGGATCCCAAATTGTGCCGCTAGGTGCATGCAAAAAGACGCCATGAGCTTGCAGAAAGACGAATAGAAGTGAGGGGCCAGAACTGAGACCTGCAGTTCCTGACACATGACAGCCAGAACTGGAGCCCCCTGGCCTCTTGGGAGAACAGTGGAACAGCATGCTAGGAGGCAGAGAAGACCCCCAACAAGACCCCTTTCTCTGGAGCTGCAGTCCACGGCTGCCTTTCCTGGGGCTGCTGTCAGTTTCCGCTCCTGGTGGCCCGTAATGGATCACTCCCCGCCTGCTTCATGTTTGGCTACATCCTGTCAGCTAACAGGGAGCTCATCTGCTGCATTTTATGGCCAGTGAGTCGCGAGACGGAACCATTGTGTTTGTGAACGAGTTGACAAGTGGAATTGAGGGGCCGTGAAGCATACAAGCCCAGTGTCACCGGAGATTTGTGCTAACCGCCGCCCTGCCCGAGCAGCCAGCAAAATGCTTGGGGGATTCCATCATTCCGCTGGCTGGCTTACCTCTGGGGGTCCCTTTCACCACCACGGCCATGAAGAAGAAGAGTTTGGATTTGATATCCCGCTTGATCCCTACCTGAAGGAGTCTCAAAGCGGCTCACATTCTCCTTTCCCTTCCTCCCACACAACAAACACTCTGTGAGGTGAGTGGGGCTGAGAGACTTCAGAGAAGTGTGACTAGCCCAAGGTCACCCAGCAGCTGCATGTGGAGGAGCGGGGAAGCGAACCCGGTTCCCCAGATTACGAGTCTACCGCTCTTAACCACTACACCACACTGGCTCTCGAGATAATAGAGCTGGCTCCCAGATAATAGGTCCTGACCTGGGGGGGGGGGCAAGGCACAGACACCCAGAGCGTCAGCCTCAGGAAGAAACTGGGGCTTCCTCTCACCTTCAGGCTGAGACATAGAGGTGAAACAGAGGCAGCATGGCTTGCGTTCCATCAGCAACCACCTTTTGCCCCAAGTGAGAGATGATAAAGATGGAGAGTAGACATGATAGCCATCTTCGACCTCAGCCCGGCCTCGGCCTTGGCCCAGTAGACCTGAAGGAGCGTCTCCACCCACATCGCTCAGCCCGGACACTGAGGTCCATCTCCAAGGGCCTTCTGGCGGTTCCCTCCCTGCGAGAAGTGAGGTTACAGGGAACCAGGCATAGGGCCTTCTCGGTGGTGGCACCCGCCCTGTGGAACGCCCTTCCAGCAGAGGTCAAGGAAATAAGCAACTATCTGATGTTTAGAAGACATCTGAAGGCAGCCCTGTTTAGGGAAGTTTTTAATGACTGATGTTTTATTGTACTTTTGTTGGAACCCGCCCAGAGTGGCTGGGGAAACCCAGTCAAATGGGCGGGGTATAAATATAATAATAATAATTTATTATTATTATTATTATTTATATTCAAATCTCCGAAGGGCTGTCGCACGGATAGTAGAGCAAGCTTGCTTTCTGCTGCTCCAGAGGGTAGGACCCTCACCAATGGATTCAAATTGCAAGAAAGGAAATTTTGACTGAATATTAGGAAGAGTTTTCTGATGGTAAGAGGTATTTATTTGATGTTGGAAGGGGAGCTGGCAGGCTCTCCTTTGCTGGAGGTTTCCAAGCAGAGGTTGGGTGGCCACCTGTCAGGGATCCTCTAGCTGCGATTCCTGCATTGCGGGAGGTTGGACTAGATTACCCTTGGGGTACCTTCCAACCCTGGAATTCTATGGTTTTGTGAACCCTAGTGGGGAGTTGAGCCTGGGACCTCTTGCATTCAAAGCATGTCCTCATGCATCTTTGTAGGCATGAGAGGTGAATGGCGAGATCTCTGCAGGACAGGCCAATTCCTGGCCATGCGCAGCAGCATTGCTTTGGAAGTGGGAGTTGGGAGTGAAAACATTGTGCAAATCTAAAGGCCTGAAAAGCTTAGGCCCTGGATATCTTGGAGCCTCTGAATAAGAGCATCAGACCTTTGAAGCCCTAAATGGCCTCCGTCCAGTATACCTGAAGGAGCGTCTCCATCCCCATCGTTCAGCCCGGACACTGAGGTCCAGTGCCGAGGGCCTTCTGGCGGTTCCCTCACTGCGAGAAGCCAAGTTACAGGGAACCAGGCAGAGGGCCTTCTCGGTAGTGGCACCCGCCCTGTGGAACGCCCTCCCTTCAGATGTCAAAGAGAACAACAACTACCAGACTTTTAGAAGACATCTGAAGGCAGCCCTGTTTAGGGAAGCTTTTAATGACTGATGTTTTAATGTATTTTTAATATTTTGTTGGAAGCCGCCCAGAGTGGCTGGGGAGACCCAGCCAGATGGGCAGGGTATAAATAATAAATTATATTATTATTACTATTATTATCAGAAGAACCAGCTGGATCAGGCCAGGGGCTCATCTAGTCCAGGCTCCTGTTCTCACAGTGGCCAACCAGATGCCTGTGGGGAACCCACAAGAAAAATCTGAGCACAAGAGCCCTCTCCCCTCCCGTGTCCTGATATGACCTCCAAGAATAACCTAGAATGCCCTCTGAGGTGTTTTAAGTGATGCATCATCTCTGAGCGACAATGTCACGTGGGGAGACAGTCTTGGTGGCTGTTTTTACCCATGCAGGCAATCTCCCCCCCCCCCCCGCCCCTGCCTTTCACCCCAAGTTTAATCAAGGCCTAAATGTGAGTATCCTCCAGAGGCAACGTGAAATATTTGGGCATGCATTTATCAGCTAGGGATGAGTTGTTTTAGTAGCATTTCTAAGAAGTGTGTTTATCGGCTCTTTGGGCAATCGTTTTTAGCTTTGAATTCACCGTCGTCAAGTCATCTCCTTCACCCAAGCCTGTGTGCAAACGGTGAACCGTTGCCTAATTAAATAGACAAAATGAGGGATTTTTTCAGTCACCTGGAGACAAACTAAACAAGCAAGATTTAAAGAAAAAAATCTCCAGAGATGCTCATAGGGTGCTTTAAAGAAAAAGGAACGCCACTTTTTTCCCCGCCTGAAGGTTGGTCTCTGTATCTGTTTCGTTCTGCATAGAGCATGATGAAATAAAATGAGAGCAATGTACAGTTTAGGTTTCTAAACTGTGAGGGATGTTTGGATTGTGGACTTGGACAGCTCAGACCTTCCAATCTGCTTTGGAGCGGGGTCTGGATTTGGGCTCATCCAGTGAGGAGCTTCTCTTTCCATTTTCAATATCCCTCAGAACTGGGCAGTTTCTGTGTCTCTTTGGTGAGTCCTGGTAAACACTCCCCACGAGAAGAGCTCCAATTGATGTCTCTAGAGAAGCCTTCCTTCACCTGGCACCCTCCAGACATTTTGGAAAATAAAAAGAGCATCCGGTCCTCACAGGTGCCTCTTTTGGGAAACCTGCAAACATGATTCATGCAAAAGAGCCCCCTCCCCTCCTGTGGTCTCCAGCAACTGGTGTTCCGAAACAAATTTTTGTTCCTTAATGAATTTTTTAATTGCAAATTACTTTTTTTACAAAAGACATCCAAGTTTGTAGGAGCTATATGAAGAAGGACTTCCTTCTATCTGTCCCGACTCCCAACATTCAGCTTCCTAGGATGTCCACAAGATCTAGTGTTATGGGAGAGGCAGGAAAACGTTTCTCTTTCCGCTATCTCCAGGCGATGCCTAATTTTCTAAGCTGCTATCATGTTTCCTCTTGCTCGCCTTGTCTCTGGGCTAAAAAGTCCCAAATATTTTTGTTGTTATCGTTGCATCATGTATTTTGTGTTTCTGTACTGTTAACCGCCCCATGATCTTCCAATGAAGATCGATATATAAATTTAATAAATAATAGCAACCTTTCCTCATAGGGGAGAATCCCCTGAATCGCTTTGGTTGCTCTTTTCCAAACCTTTTCCTTTTTTTAAAAAAAATCATTTTTATTGGTTTTGTAAGAATACAATAATAAAATTCACATATTTATCTTCACATCTTGTACCATTTTGGCTTTTTATGGCCGTGACTTCCGTCAAACCTTCCTCATGATGTTCTAATATCTATTCCTTGTATCTATATTTCTTATATCAATCATTGTTTTATATTATTACTTTCTAGAAATTAATCACTATATATTCGTATTAACAACAATATTTCTTCCTTACACTACAAAGCTTCTTGCAATCCTACCAACGTATTCAATTGAGTACAATTTTCCTTTAGATAGTCTGCAAATTTAGTCCAGTCTTTGATGAACTTCTGGTCCCGTTGTTCTCGGATTCTCCCCGTCATCTTATCCAATTCTGCATACTCCGTTAGTTTCACTATCCATTCTTCCTTTATTGGTATTTGTTCTTGTTTCCATTTTTGTGCTATTAACATTCTCGCCACAGTCACAGCATATTGGAAGAGCTTATAGTCTTGCTTTTTAATGTCTGTACCTGTAATTCCCAGTAAAAAAGCTTCTGGTTTTTTAACAAATGTATATTTCAACATTTTCTTAATCTCACCATATATCGTATCCCAGAAGCCTTTCACCCTTTTACACTCCCACCACATATGATAAAAGGTACCTTCTTTCTCTTTGCACTTCCAACACTTGTTATCAACCTTGTATATTTTCGCCAGTTTGACCGGTGTAATGTACCATCTATACATCATTTTTAACACATTTTCTTTTAGTGCATTACATGCAGTAAATTTCATTCCTTCTTTCCACAATTTCTCCCAGTCATCTAGCATAACATTATGACCAAAATCTTTTGCCCAATGTATCATCACCGACTTCACCAAACCTTTTCCAACTCTACAATATCATAGAATCATAGAATCATAGAGTTGGAAGAGACCCCAAGGGCCATCCAGTCCAACCCCCTGCCAAGCAGGAACACCATCAAAGCATTCTTGACAGATGGCTGTCAAGCCTCTGCTTATGTGATGGCCTGGGAGTCAGACTCTGACGCTGAACCTGAGGGATCCCAGCCTGCTCAGGATTCACTGCCTTCAGAACCAGCAGAGCCAGGGATGGGGCCTGAGTCTCAAGGGGACTCACCTGTGCTGGATCCCCAGGTGCAGGCTTCGGCTGAGGTTGATCTGGCTCCTAATGGGATGGAGGACTTACTGCCTACAGGTGCTCCACTCCCCACCCAGTCAGGAGAAGCTGAGGTTGCCTCTGGGTCCGGTAACCCTCCAGCTTCTCCTGAGCTGCATAGGCTCAGGGCAGAGAGGCGAAGGGAACTAAGTTCTCGCAGGAGGAGTGCTCGCCTCCAAGCCAGGAGAGGCGAGGCACCTGGGGATCGGAGCCGCCCTTCGCCTCGGGACAGATAAAGCTGGCCAGTCCCAGTCCCAAGTCGCAGGAGCAACATCGTTGCTGGAGAGGTCTGCTTGCTCCCTGCCCGGTCGTTCTGCCTGAACCCTTGCCCTGCCTTGGTTTCCTGTTTATGCTTCCGTTCCTGACCTCGCCGGACTCCTTGCCCTGACCCTGCTCCTGCTTATTCGGACTGCCTTCACGTACCTCGGACCTCGGACCGGACTTTGACCTCGCTTCCTGGATACCCCCCGGGACCAGCACAGCTTAAAGACCTCCAAAGAAGGAGACTCCACCACACTCCTTGGCAGCAAATTCCACTGGCGAACAGCTCTTACTGTATCCTTGCGGAGGTGAGGCAACTGCCCAGGGTTTTTGAGAGTTGATGTAAACATCTGAGGGGTTGCCATATTGGGGAAGCCTGCCCTAGGGAGAGCTGTTCGTTGAAGAACAAAAACCCAACCAACAAAAACCCAACCCAACCATGTTGAAGAACAAAACCCAACCATTTCGGCAGAGCGCTGCAGCTTAGTTTCCGCTTTTTGGACCCGACAGCACTTTCATTCTTAAGCCCGGCTTGTCCGCCTGCCGCTCAGGCCCAGGGAAAATGTGTGTTGGTTTTCATGAAAAGCACGAGAGCATCTCGGAAGCACAAATTCTCTCGCCGGCGTGGCAAGCTCAGCAGAAGCGACTCGGGTTTCCGCCGCAGCCTAGCTCCCGCTCTCCTTCCCAGCCTCGCAGTCTCCTTTGCTCGAAGCTGTTCAATCATCATAATGAAAAAGGGGCTTCTTAGCGGAGCTTTCACTAACTAGAAATTATATACCTGGTTCCCGGAAGATAGATTGTGCCGCTCCCGAGATACGGAGGGTGGCAGGAACAAGTGAGTGACTGCGTCCTCTGCCACCAAGATGGATCGCACAATTTGAACAATCTACCAGGAACTTTAACCGAGGGGCTTGTGGGCGGCTGGGGGGGGGGGAGCTTGCTGTAGTTTCTGTAGGGACGCTGCCTTCCGAGAGGTAGGCCAGTGGTATAGTCCTTTCCTCTTGCTCAGCTCGATGCAGGATATTTATCGGGCCACCCAAGAATGAACCCACCCACCCCCAATCTGCAAAACTCTTTGATAAATGGCAGCTAACCTCGAAGCCTGTTCATTGAAGCGGCACCAGGCTTCTGCTTTCTGGATATTCCTTCATTTGCTGTCCTCGTGTTTTATAATGGATGGTGTTGCGTTTCAAAATGATTACTCATTCAGATTAGTCTTCCTTTTTTTGCATATCCTGTATTGATTCTGAGACCATTAATACTCTGTGGGTCTCTTCGCTGAAATTGGGAGATTTCCCTGGCCCTCCTCCCATTCTCCAAAGAGGGGCTGGGGGGGGGCTTGCGTTTAAAACCCCACTGGGGGGCTTGACCAAGTCACTGTCTTGGCCCCCGTTCCTCATCTGCAACAAACAGAAAGATGCTGGCCCACCTTGCAGGGTTATGGTGGGGACACAGCGCTGCAGCAGGTTCAATATGCCGCAGTTACAGTCATTCCAACCCCATCTGCTTCTTTAGTCCTGGATAATGTAGAAGGTTTTGCAGAATTCTGGAACCTTATTTGGAAAGCGGCCTGTTTGGGGGAAGGAATGAAATCAAAGGGCTCTGTAGCCAGGATCCAAAGAACTAGTATTTTGAGTCCTCCTTGTTGGTTTGGGGGTGGCCAACTCCCAAGAGACTGCGATCTACTCGCAGAGTTAAAATTGGCAGTGATCTACCCCCTTTTGGGGGGGTTCAGGTCAAAGTTGAGCTTTTTTTTTAGGAAGGAAAGCACAGTTTTGGGGGGTTTGAGTCAAAGTTGTTGATTTTTATTAGGGGAACCAAAGTTGTTGAGTTGTTGGACGTGCCTGGTTTATAACATTGCATTTTAGGACTTAAAGTACATTTCAATAATTGAAAAGTCCCCGTGGAACACGGAAGCATAAGGAAGCACCGAGTCTCAGGAATCTGTGCCAGAGAAAACAGTGTTAATATGGACTGAAGCATCATGATGAGCCGTCAAAGAGCATAAGAACATGGGCCTGCTGGATAAGGCCCATCGAGTCGAGTAACCTGTTGGCAGGATTGGTGCTCAAGAGCCACACGCTCTCCTTTGCTGCAGTTTCCAGCAACTGCTGCCTCCAACTGTTGGGGGCAGAGCAGAGCCATCACGACTAAGAGCCATGGACAGCCCTCTCTTCCTCCATGAATTTGTCCAGTCCTCTTTTCAAGCCATCCAGGTCGGTGGCCATCCCTGCTTCCTGGGGGAGCCAGTTCCATAGCTCGAACTCTGTGCTGCAAGAATAAGTCCTTTCTTTTCTCTGTCCCAAACCTTCCAAGATTCAGCCTCTGTGGGTGTCCTGGTGTTGAGAGAGGGAGAAGAACCTTTCTCTGTCCATTTCTGCAAGCCACAAATAGTTTTATGAACTCCCATCATGTTGCCTCTTATTTGGCGGCTAACAGATTGAGGTTGAATCCTGACAAGACAGAAGTACTGTTCCTGGGGGACAGGGTGCGGGCGGGTGTGGGAGACTCCCTGGTCCTGAATGGGGTAACTGTGCCCCTGAAGAACCAGGTGTGCAGCCTGGGAGTCATTTTGGACTCACAGCTGTCCATGGAGGCGCAGGTTAATTCTGTGTCCAGGGCGGCTGTCTACCAGCTCCATCTGGAACGCAGGATGAGACCCTACCTGCCCGCAGACTGTCTCGCCAGAGTGGTGCATGCTCCAGTTATCTCCCGCTTGGACTACTGCAATGCGCTCTACGTGGGGCTACCTTTGAAGGTGACCCGGAAACTGCAATTAATCCAGAATGCGGCAGCTAGACTGGTGACTGGGAGTGGCCGCTGGGACCACATAACACCGGTCCTGAGAGATCTACATTGGCTCCTAGTACGTTTCTGAGCACAATTCAAAGTGTTGGGGCTGACCTTTAAAGCCCTAAACGGCCTTAGCCCAGTATACCTGAAGGAGCGTCTCCACTCCCATTGTCTAGCCCGGACACTGAGGCCCAGTGCCGAGGGCCTTCTGGCGGTTCCCTCCCTGCGAGAAGTGAGGTTGCAGGGAACCAGGCAGAGGGCCTTCTTGGTGGTGGCACCCACCCTGTGGAACGCCCTCCCATCAGATGTCAAGGAAATAAACAACTATCCGACTTTTAGAAGACAGCTGAAGGCAGCCCTGTTCAGGGAAGTTTTTAACCTGTGATATTTTGATGTATTTTAATATCTGTTGGAGGCCGCCCAGAGTGGCTGGGGAGACCCAGCCAGATGGGCGGGGTACAAATAAATTATTATTATTATTATTATTATTATTATTATTATTATTATTATTATTATCTTATTTGCCTTTTCTCTAAGCTAAAAGGTTCCCCAATGCTGTATCCTTTCCTCAAAGGGGCGTCTCTCCATCCCTTGATCTTTTCGGTGGCCCTTCCTTGAACCTTTTCCAACTCTACAGTATCATTTTTGAGGCAAGGCGACCAGAACGTTTAAAGGCCTCTGCTTGAAGGTTCCTTCTGCCTTTCTGCAGGAAGGGAGGTCCAGAACTGTGGGCCCACCACCAGGAAGACTCTGCTGTCCCTGTGCTTGCCAACCTAATTGACCATCCTTGCGTGACTCTGCTCGATCTTAATTAGGGCTGCCATATTTCAAAAAGTGAAAAATCAGGACACAAAAGTTGTTGATTTATTTTTTTAAATTTTTTGCATATCTTTTATGCAGATTTTGTGAAATACGCGAAATAAACACTTTCGATTTCCCCCCAGACACTGCTTCCAATTACAGTATTCCAGCTATGTCCAGGAAATTCCAGATGTATGGGAACACCTAAAATAGCTACGCCGGACTCTCTAGGCCAGGGGAAACCTTAAGGACTGCCTCTCCCCCATATGAACCTACCCGGACTCTGTGGTCATCATCCGAGGCCCTTCTACATGTGCCTCCTCCACGAGAGGTCCAGAGGGTGGCAACACAACACGGGGCCTTTTCTGCAGTGGCTCCCCATCTGTGGAATGCTCTCCCCAGGGAAGCTCACCTGCCGCCTTCATTATACCAGACCCTCCAAGTGCCCCTATTTTCCAGGGACAGTCCTGGAATTACAGAAGCTGCCCCAGTTTCTGATTTGATCTTGGATTGTTCCATTTTTCAATCGGACGTCTCTGTTTTCATCCGAGAAATGATGGAGAGCATGGAGCTGTCCAAACCCCGAGCCATCTGAAAGCAGCCCTGTATAGGGAAGGTTTTTTTTATGTTTTATTATGTTTTTAGATATGTTGGAAGCCGCTCAGAGTGGCTGGGGCAACCCAGTCAGATGGGCAGGATATGAATAGTAAAATTATTGTTGTAGAATAGGATGTCCCTATTTTCATTGGAGAAATGTTGGAGGGCGAAAACGTTCTTCTTTGACCACCAGGCCTTTGGCTGAGTAACATCCTATCTTTTCTTCATACAGAGCCAGTTTTGTTGACTTTTACACCATTGTTTTACACTGCATCTTTAAATGTGGCACTTAGGGGACATTTTATCGGAGCCGCTCAAGAGGCTTCCATTCCTTTTACGGTCTCAAGATGCAAGTCCAGAGTTATAATAATAATAATTTATTATTTCTACCCCGCCCACCTGGCTGGGTTTCCCCAGCCACTCTGGGCGGCTTCCAACAGAATGTTAAAATATTGTTGTTGTTCAGTCGTTCAGTCGTGTCCGACTCTTCGTGACCCCATGGACCAGAGCACGCCAGGCACGCCTATCCTTCACTGCCTCTCGCAGTTTGGCCAAACTCATGTTAGTAGCTTCGAGAACACTGTCCAACCATCTCGTCCTCTGCCGTCCCCTTCTCCTTGTGCCCTCAATCTTTCCCAACATCAGGGTCTTTTCTAGGGAGTCTTCTCTTCTCATGACCAAAGTACTGGAGCCTCAACTTCAGGATCTGTCCTTCCAGTGAGCACTCAGGGCTGATTTCTTTAAGAATGGATAGGTTTGATCTTCTTGCAGTCCATTGTTAAAATATAATAATCTATTAAACATTAAAAGCTTCCCTAAACAGGGCTGCCTTCAGATGTCTTCTAAAGGTCTGGACTTGGGGTCATGGTGCTTTGCCGCTGAAGGCAGGAATGGCCTGGGTTTTCTCTTTCCTTAAGTTCTTATTAGGGACCTCAGGAATTTAATGGATCCCCGCTCTCTCTCCCGTACCAACTTGTGCTTGCGAGTATGCAAGAGCGTGTGTACGCGCACATGCAGGTGTGGCAAGGGTTGGGGGAAAGCAGCCACGATCCAAGGGGGGCGGGATAAGAGGGCAGAAGCGGAACCAAATTAATCTAAGTCTGGTTAAAATTCTGGGCATCATCCACCCTTCGCGCCTCGCGCACGTGTTGCTTCCTTTTAGTACGTTTTTAAAATTCTGTTTGCAATTCATAATTAAGTTCAGCCAGAACACAGATGAGAGTTTTTAAGCTGTTTAATGTTCCGTCAGGGCCTTTCGCTGTTGGGGAGGGGAGGGGGGGTAAAGACTGGGGCGGGGATGTGACAGACAATTTTACAGTGTGCCTGTAAGAATTTCATAGCGCCTCGTAAGTAAATAAATAAATAACAGCACACGCTCCACGCCTGGATTTACGAGGAGTAGCGCTGTCCTTCAGGGGAAGGGAGAAACAATGCGATTAAAGAGCCCTCTGCCACCAGCCCCAGGGGGGGAAGCGGGGCTGACATGAATGGCAACTAACTCCCTCCCGGCCGCCTTCGCTCGCATCCCGTGGCGGCACCCTCCCTCCTCCCTCGCTCTTGAGCTTGTCTTCTTTTATCCGCACCGTCTCCGGGCATAAACGAAAAGCTGCCAATATTATGGCTCAGGAAACATTGCCGGTCTCGTCTTTGCGGCTGTAAATCTCCCCCTCTTTTTTTCCATTTATCTGAGGGCCCTCCCTGATGAAGGGGCAGTTTGCGGGAGCGACCATGTTGCATATTCATTGTGCTATGGAAGTCTAATCTGTAATCTGGAGGTGCACCGTTAATAGAGATGCTCCAAAACGGAAGAGGGCATCTCCACGTGCTCCTTCCGGGGCAACCTCCACCCTTTCCCCTTTCCGGCCAGTGCCTGCCTGCCGGACTGCTCCCTGCTCCCCTCTCTCTTCTCCCCGCTGAAAACTTACTCTTCTCCCCAGCAAACAAAGCTCGGGCGAGTGTCACGGGTGCAGTTTCCCTGCTCAGTCAACGCTGCTTCTTAACTTAACCCGGTCAATCAGAAGAAGCTTATACCAACTATCTGCTAGCTGACACAAATATAGAGACTACTAGGGTTGTAGCTAAGTATTGCTACTTGGCGACAAGAATAAGACAAGCTAGGATGAAAGCAACCACCAAAGATAATGATGCCAGTCAATCCATAGCAGATGGAGAGGCGACAGAGACTTAATTTTTTTAATAGCCATGTTTTTAACAGTCATTTTTAAAACTGTGAAATATTTAATATTATTATAGGAGATAGAAATCCTATTTATGAACTGAATTGTATTATTTATTGCTGGTCTTTGACCGTATTAAAGTTTACTTACTTACTTACTTACTTACTTCTTAACTTTTCTCCTCCTCTGGCACTGGCGACACGAACTTTGCAGCCCGTAACATCCTCTGCATTCTCAAATTCACTATATTGAAAGCAAAGTCACGTATTGCCACCCTGATACTATCATGAGCTGCTGCTGCTGCTTCTTTGGCAATTCCTCGTAGCCGAGTAAGATTGTCTTCCATGAACACGGTTTTAACAATGAGTCTGTAAGTGACTGTGGAGGCCAGTTCTGGATCCACACATCCTTCCACAGTGGGGACATAGGTTTCCAGGCAGGAGTTGATCAAAGTGAGGGTTTGCCAAGCGTGCCTTCCTCTTAGCACATTTCTCCCTTGCGTCCTGAGTTCGAGCGTCTTCAAAGCCCATGACACCTTCAGTAAAGGCTGTTCTCCAATTGGAGCGCTCGCAGGCCAGTGTTTCCCAGTTGTCGGTGTTTATACTACATATTTTTAGATTTGCCTGCTGGATCAAGGCCATTGGCCCATCTAGTCCAGCATCCCGTTCTCACAGTAGCCAACCAGATGCCTGTAGGAAGCCTGCAAGCCCTCTCCCCTCCTGCAGTTTCCAGCAAATTGCATTCAAAAGCATTGCTACCTCTGACCGCAGAGGCAAAGCACATCCATCATGGCTGATAGCCATCAATCCTCCATGAATTTGCCTAAACCCCTTTCAAAGCCATCCAAGTTGGTGGCCATCGCTGCCTCCTGTGGGAGGGAGTTCCACAGTTTAACTGTGCACTATGCAAATAAGCCCTTTTTTATCTGTCCTGACTCTTCCAACATGCAGCTTCATTGGATGCCCACAAGTCCTAGTGTTACGAGAGAGGGAGCAAAACTTTTCTCTCCCTACAACTCCCATCATCCCTGACCACTGGTCCTGTCTAACTAGAGGCGATAGGAGTTGTAGTCCGACAACAGCTGGGGACCCAAAATTGAGAAACACCGTACCATGACACCTCGTCGTTGCCTTTTCTCTGAACTTAAGATCATCCTGAATGCACGGTAGAAAGGGCGACTGGAGGGGGCCCAGTGCAACATTGATCCTGAGATGCCCAGCCTGTGCTTAAAGCCCTTGAAGACCATCTAGAACAGGCTTCCTCAACCTCGGTCCTCCAGATGTTTAGAGACTACAATTCCCAGCATCCCTGACCACTGGTCCTGCTAGCTAGGGATCATGGGAGTTGTAGGCCAAAAACATCTGGAGGGCCGAGGTTGAGGAAGCCTGATCTAGAAGGATGCCTGCTCTCCTCTTGACCTTGCCGGATCTGCCGCCTCCTTGGTGCCTCTCATGCCCACACACGGGTGGGCACTCAGAGGTCTGCTCCCCTGCTGCTGACTCCTTTTACGCGGCATTAGCCGGCGTCGCAGGTGACTAATGGCCAAGTCGGGGGCGACTGTCGGGCCTCCCTCTGATGTATGGTTGTTATATTAAGGGTGGAAAGGTGCTAAATGAGCCCTCTTTATTTTACATAAATTAGCTCAAAAAGCCATGCATCAATGCCACCGCCACTTACAGCCCTGCCCAAAGTTTGTCTAACCAAGTTTTAAAAGGCGGGGAGGAGGGCTAGCTATGAGATTTTTCCACGTTCCTCATGCTTCTTCGGTGGTTTCCCAGCGGGGGAGCCCAGTGGGGGGTCCACGTGAAGAATCTCCGGCACGAAAGGCCTTTCCCAATATAAAGCCTAGATCCTTCTTGGAACCGCCCCAGACCCTCAAAAGGCAGCATCATTCCAGCAGGGGCCGTGACACCCGGGTTAAGTTCAGTGCTGGGGGGGCACTGAGATGGGTGTCCCTTGGTCTTTTCCAGGCATCGGAGAGGGGGGCCAGTTTGGAAACCTGAAGCCTTGCGACTTGGCAGGCAACGTAATGTAAAACCCGTCCCGGCTTCTCAGGCCTTAGAGACATCCATCAGTCCCCGATCTGAGCCGCTACAGGGGGCCGAGCTGGGCACTCACCCCCTCCTCAGATTGAGCCCCTTCCTCATTTATGATTTGCACACCCTGTGGGCATCCCAGCCTCTGGTCCCTGTCAAAGACAGAGAGAGAGAGAGATCACGTGAAACAGTGATCTGAAGGAAGGTTGCAGCGTTTATGACTTTTTAAACTGCAATTAATCCAGAATGCAGCAGCTAGACTGGTGACTGGGAGCGGCCGCCGGGACCACATAACACCGGTCCTGAGAGATCTACATTGGCTCCCAGTATGTTTCCGAGCACAATTCAAAGTGTTGGTGCTGACCTTGAAAGCCCTAAACGGCCTCAGTCCTGTATACCTGAAGGAGCGTCTCCACCCCCATTGTTCAGCCCGGACACTGAGGTCCAGCTCCGAGGGCCTTCTGGCGGTTCCCTTACTGCGAGAAGCAAAGCTACAGGGAACCAGGCAGAGGGCCTTCTCGGTGGTGGCGCCCGCCCTGTGGAACGCCCTCCCATCAGAGGTCAAAGGGATAAATAACTACCTGACATTTAGAAAACACCTGAAGGCAGCCCTGTTCAGGGAAGTTTTTAATGTGTGATATTTTAATGTATTTTAGTGTTTGTTGGAAACCGCCCAGAGTGGCTGGGGGAACCCAGCCAGATGGGCAGGGGTACAAATAATAAATTATTATTATTATTATTATTATTATTATTATTATTATTATTATTATCATTATTATTTTTAGTTTAGAGAAAAAGCGAGCGAGAGAATATGAGAGAAGTTTACAAAACTGGGCAGAGAAACATTTTTCTTCCTCACTCATAGTACTAGAACATGTGGCCATGCAAGGAAGCTGAATGTTGGAAAGTTCAGGACAGACGAAATAAAGTCCTTTTTCACACAGCACATCGTTCAACTGTGGAATCCTTCCCACAGGAAGCAGGGATGGCCATCAGCCTAGATGGGGAAATTCGTGGAGAAGAGGGCTTTCAATGGTCACTAGCCAGGATGGCTGCTCTCACTCCACAGTTTCTGAATAACATTTGCTGGAAACCAGGCGAGGGGAGAGTTGCTTGTTGTTGTTGTTTAGTTGTGTCCGACTCTTCGTGACCCCATGGACCAGAGCACGCCAGGCACTCCTATCTTCCACTGCCTCCCGCAGTTTGGTCAGACTCATGTTGGTAGCTTCAAGAACACTGTCCAACCATCTCGTCCTCTGTTGTCCCCTTCTCCTTGTGCCCTCCATCTTTCCCAACATCAGGGTCTTTTCCAGGGAGTCTTCTCTTCTCATGAGGTGGCCAAAGTCTTGGAGCCTCAGCTTCAGGATCTGTCCTTCCAGTGAGCACTCTGGGCTGATTTCCTTCAGAATGGATAGGTTTGATCTTCTTGCAGTCCATGGGACTCTCAAGAGTCTCCTCCAGCACCAGAATTCAAAAGCATTCATTCTTCGGCGATCAGCCTTCTTTATGGTCCAGCTCTCACTTCCGTACATCACTCCTGGGAAAACCATAGCTTTAACTATACGGACGTTTGTCGGCAAGGTGATGTCTGTGCTTTTTAAGATGTTGTCTAGGTTTGTCATTGCTTGCCCCCCAAAAATACAATTTTCTGAATACCATTTGCTGGAAACCAGGGGAGGGGAGAGTTGCTATCATGCTCATTTCCTGCTTGCGGTTCTTCCACATCCTATGGGAGAGGAATGCTGGATGAGATGGGCCATTGGCTTGATCCAACAGGGCTCTATCGGGGGGCAGAGAGGTCATGTGCTGAACACACACTTAGAAACAAGTGAAAATTTGCGTCCCTAACCATTTTGCACCCGGGGCAACCACCCCTGTTCCCCACCCACCCACGCCACTGGATTCTGTCTCTAAACCAGGAATGGGGACCTGTGGGTCTCCTGGTGTCACTAGACTACATCTCCCATAATGCCTGGCGGTTGGCCATGCTGGCTGGGGGGCTGAAGTCCACGGCTGCCCCCTCCCTGTTCTAAATGCACCTTCAGAAGCAAGTGAGAACCACAGAACTCAGAAATGATATTGTTTCTTTTTTAAAAAATTATATTTGTTGGGTTTAAACAGAAAAACAACAGAAAAAACTTAACATCAAACATACTACATAATACAAATAAACAATACATAATTCAGACATACAAACATACATCATAATTTCCCTTTCATTATTTCTAATTATAATGGGGTGACTTCCTCACGTCTCCCCCACTGCGCTTCATTGTCAATCATCTTTAGTAATTTCTTGCCATCTTTAAATATTACTTACTATTAATACTTAGGTCCTTTTCTTATAATAGTCCTATCCTAAAATCATATATCCATATTACTTAAACCTATTTTCTACTCTGTAAGCTGTCCTTTCTTCCAACTTTTTTCAATCTTTAAATCTTGCAATAGTTCTTTAAATATAGTTTAATTTTCCCCCCAGTCTTTTCCCACCGTCTCCTCCCTCTGGTCGCGGAGTTTTCCGGTCAGTTCGGCGAGTTCCATGTAGTCCATCATTTTCATCTGCCAAGAAATGATATTGTTTCTTAACCCTCTCAGTCACTTGCTACTCTGGACAATTTAACATCAAAAAGCATATGCATGTGTTCATTTGATCAAAGAGAGAGAGATTAATCCGAAGAACAGCATTTGTGACTTTTTAGTTTAGACCAAAGGCGAGCATGAGCTGGCAGTGTTCTTCTGATGGTCTCTTGTTCCCTAGGTGCCACTAGAAAGCATCCGGCCTTTGGCTCCTAAGTTCCTCCTGCTGTGATAGAGGGTCTGATCCCAGAGGGAACGGGCAGCCCCGTCCACTGGATGGGTGCTCTGTTTATTTTATAAAATTTACACACCGCTTGATTGTTGAAAAAAATAAAAAGGCTATGAAGGACTTGCTCCCAAATTTATTGACAGCTGCACTAATTATTATTGCTAGGAAGTGGAAGGGGCAGGCAGAATATAAAATGGAAGAATGGTATAAAGGGGTGTGGGATATAGCCATTAATGATAAATTAACATGTGCCTTTAACGTAAGATGGGGAATATGCAGGAGAAAATTATTTTGAGGAGATATGGAGAGTGTTTGTAGAATTTGTACTGTTAAAACGAAAAGAGGCCAAACCATCGCAAGAGGTGTTGAGATTTTGGGAGGCTGGATAGTTACAATGGAATGGTCTCGGTGGTGGCGTGCACATGTTTATTCTTATTTATTTATGATTATTACTTTGTCAAAAAATAAAATTTAATAAGTAAGTAAGTAAGTAATAAAAAGAAAGAAAACCAAAAACCTCAAAGCGCTTTACAAAAGAATAAAAAGAAACAGCCATACTTTAAACCAGGCATCCCCAAACTTGCCCTCCAGATGTTTTGGGACTACAACTCCCATCATCCCTAGCTAACAGGACCAGTGGTCAGGGATGATGGGAATTGTAGTCCCAAAACATCTGGAGGGTCGAGTTTGGGGATGCCTGCTTTAAACCCTACGTCACTGTTGTGACCGGTGAGAGCCAGTGTGGCATGACGTTTAGAGTGTTGGACTATGACCTTGGGAGACCAGGGTTCGAATCCCCGCTCAGCCATGAAGCTCTCTGGGCGACCTTGGGGACCAGCCACACTCTCTCAGCCTTGCCTACCTCACAGGGTGGTTGTGGGGAGAACCTGGAGAGGGGGAGAACCGTATACTCCACCTTGAACTCCTTGGAGTAAATAAATAAATGACAGGAGGGAAGAGGGAAGAAACGTTCTGGTGCAGCATCTGCAGCAGCCCAACCGGACGCCCTCGTCTGCCCCGGCTGCAACAAAACATGTCTCTCCCCTATCGGTCTCTACAGCCATAACAAGCTCTGTAACTCTCCAACTGTCTGACTTCACCCACAAAGGCGCACTCTTCCGTTGTCTTCCAAGATAGACAGAGGACAGCTGCAAAATAAATAATAAAGTAGCCTCCAGTTTCTACATGTTTTTTTTCCCCATGTGCTCCTTTGCATGGTGCGCTCTGCTCTTGCTACACAGAGAGGAGCCCTTAGGATCCCACCTGCCAGACTCGCTTACTTTCTGACTTCTGAGATTTCCCCCAGTTGCCTCCCACGCCAGGCTCTACTTTTGGCGGCCATGAGATCTAGAAACTTGGTCGTGTTTTGGAAACTGAATCTGTCTGGGTGGTGGTCTCTGTGCCATCTCGTTCCACGCTGCCCCAGAGTTGCTCCCATTGTGCAGAGGTCTTGCTTGCACGGTCCGTTTGCACAGCTCACAGCGCCACTCTATGGCTGGGCTTGGAGTGGCAAAGATTTTTTGGAAATTGCTCTTTTCCCAAAAAGCAAAAGAAAGTGGCGGTTCCTATGGCTGTGACCTTCTGCTCCCAGCCATGGGAATCTTATTTTTAAAAAGATTTGGAGTTACAGTGTAGGAGGACCTCATTTAAGGGAAAACAACTTTTTGAGGATTTTCTAGATTGAAAGATGGGCGGGTTTCTCAACATATCTGGTAACTGAGAAATTAAAGTTTTTTAAAAAATGTTTTGAATAAATTCTGAAGGTTTCCCCCTGTCCCCTTCTGTTCGTCAAATGCACAGAGCACATTTTAAAATTCTAGGTGTGAGAAGTTTTGCCCGGAGTCCATATTTTCAGCGGGATTCTTAAATGTATTGTTTGCTTCTATTGCTACATTCTTATCCTGCTGTTTCTCCAAGGAACAATGTGTTTCCCTCTATCCCCGTTTTATCCTCCCAGGAGCCCTGTGAGGTAGGTCCGGCAGAGGGAGAAATAGAAAGTGGCTGCAGGCCACTGAATGGGTTTCATAACTAAGCCGAGATTCGAACCCAAGTCTGGCCCTCTGCCCACAAAGTCACTTCCCCGCCTCTCCTGGCTTGTTAAGACCCGCCATCCTCTTTCCCGGGATGCTGCTCCTTCCAGCGAGACAGCTCTAGCGTTTTGCATTTTGTCATCCTGAGCAGCCTGACCTTGTCAGCAAACCTGAGCCCTTTGCCGCATCCATCCTGCTAATTCGCCCTGCTGTTTAATGTGTGCGGAGCCAGGAGCATCGGAGTGTTTGAAAGTGAACCGCTCCTCCTCTGCAGGGCTTAAGGTGCCCTGATTTCCAGTGACAAGAATCGCAGAATTGCAGAGTTGGAGAGGGCTCCCAAGGGTCATCTAGCCCAACCCCCTTGCAACACAGGAACCTTTTGCCCGACGTGGGACGCGAACCCACGACCCTGAGATTAAGAGTCTCATGCTCTACCCACCAAGCTATCCCACCAGTGTAAAAAATGTTGAGCTGGATGGGGTTCCCCGCAAGGAGTTCCCCATTCACTATAGCTCTGGGGAGGGGTAATGGCAATGACAGTGGGCACCAGGTTTCCTTCCTGAATTAAAAAAACCAGCCCCCTTTTATTAGAACCTAAGACCCTTCCTCTCCTTTTCTCCCAAACGCTGCACCCTTTCCTCCTAGGGCAGTCGATCCCTCCTCCCTGATCCCTCTGGTTGCCCTTCTCTCAACCTTTTCCAGCGGCACAATGTCCTTTTTCGAGGTTAGGCAGCCAGAACGGTGCCTGGGACACCCTCGTTTTCCCAAGAGCTTTGCAGATGCATCAGCGCACCTGCCTCGCTGTGGACTAGCAGCCCAGTGGGCTTGGCAGCTGTGGCAAAGGGGTGTGTGTGTGTGTCAGGATTTGACAGTTGAGAACTGGGCCTTGTACTGAATGGATGGGAAGCAGGTGAGGTTGCTCAGGTCAAGTAGCATTTTCAGGGTGAGGAGGATCAAGCGATCTGATCTATTTTCCAAATGCCCTTTTCACTTTTGGTTTATTTATGAAAATATTTCCGTGCCACTGTTTCATAAATATATATATCCAAGGGGTTTGCAGCACTAAAAACTTTAAAACATACAATTAAACAGTTTAAAAACCAATATCAATTACCTATTCTTAATTGCCTGCATAGGCCTGGAGGAATCAAAAGGTTTTCAGTTTAAAAGTTGGCACAGAGGCTGCCTGCTGAATCTCCAGTGGCAGAGAGTTCCACAGGACAGGGCCGACGACACTGAAGGCTCAGTTTCCCATTGTTGTCAAACGAGACTCCCCAACTCAAAAAAGAAATGACCAGCGATGCTCCTGCAGATGATCTCAGCGATTGACACTGGGTTGTAAGAGTTCAGGCCTCTTTTCCTTTTGATAACAAACAACTCTCTCTTCTCTTTTTTTTACTCCCAGGGAAGCCTTTGCAGATCAAGCCCAGGTTGTGAGGACGGCAACACCTCCGAGCACAGCCCTGCGCAGCGGATGACGCCTCGGCCACACACGCCTCAGGGATTCGAAGCCACCTGGCGACTAACTCAGGAAGACGCAGCACCGAGACAGACAGGCAAAGGCTCGGCTGGATTTGCCCAGAGGGGCTGCCCGCTTGTTTTATGTGAGAAGTGGGGTTTGCGAGAGGAAGGCTACCCCAGTCTCCCACACAGCCCAGGAGGGCAGCTTTGTGGTTTTATTTTCCCCCAATAAAGGAGCTTTTCTCTTTCAGACTTTCACCAGCTCCTAATTCAGCTCTGCTGGCCTGCACTGCAGGGGGAGCGTCGTCCAGAAACGTCTGCCTGGGTCCCAGACTCAGCGTGGCTGTGCTGGCTTCACCTGGGACCAGCGCCGGGATGGTGGGCTGGGGCAAGCAGGGAGAGAGACCAGGTGGAAACCTAAGATATAGATTTGTACCCCAGTCCCTATGAAACTTTGCCACCTCAAGCTTGGACCGCTTGGCCAGTGTGGTTTTCTCAAGGTGCCAAGATACAGAGTTAAGGGAGATGGCTGCGGATAGATGGCTCTGGCATTTCAAAGCCATTGTGGGTTGATGGCTTAAATCTCATGCCTGACTTTGTCCCGAGAGAGGCGAAGTTCCTGCAAACTTTGGAGACACGTGAGCAGACAGTTTCTCTTTCTTTCCTGAGCAGAATTTTCTTTGAGGGGAAAGAACTCAGATTCTTTGCAAAGTTATTTCTTTGATAGTCAAGGCCAGATTTGGGTCTCAAAACGATTTGTAAAAACCAGCCTGCCTGGGTGCTTTTATTATGCAAAACACACACACACACACACACACACACACACACACACACAAGCAAAACATTTATATTTGTAGAAGCGTGTTGTGAAGTTCTATACAGGTCTTTGTTGTGAAAGAGAGTCTTGTGTTTTCTCTGGGCGTGGGGGGAAAATCACAGGGTTTTCTGGGGTCCTTTCTCCAGACCGACATACTCAACCTATTTCCCTCTTTGGGTGGAAATTCTGGGGAAAGATCTCATGCAGGAAGAGAGCAGTTGCAGTGCATACGCAGATTCCTCCCTTCCTCTCCCAGCCCAGCTTTGTATGTGTGACTCGGTTCGACAGAGGATCTACTCCCTTTTCAAATGAATCATAAAGCCATTCGCGTGAAATGATACCAAGCCAGTCTTTGTCTGAAATGTGCAGTAGGGTCGAAGGTTTCGCAAAGACCCTTTTGAGCACCCTCTAGGCATAGCTGTCAACTATCGGATTTGAAAATAAGGGATTTTCGCAACTTTTGGATTTGAAAATAAGGGATGCCGCCAGGGCGGTGCAATGGCACCAAGTAGCCTCGCCACCCTGCGCTCCAGAGGCTGCGCACGAACGGGTGAGCGAAAGAGCGAGCGCGTAGACGGCTGTCTGTCTGTCTGTCTGGTTGGGCGTGAGGGTCTGGTTGCACAAGGCATGCAAGCTCCGCCCCCAGTCGGTCTCAGACTCCTTATTGGCAGCCGAGCAACGCAGCTGAGGAGCCTCCCTGGCCGGCAGGGAGGGAGAGGAGCTGCTTCCTTTGAAATCCGGGAAATTTAAGGGATATCAACAATCCGGGATAGCAGCGGGAAACGGCCTTGGAATAAGGGAGTTTCCCGCCAAAAAAGGAGGGTTGACCGCTATGCCTCTAGGTTGAAATGCATCCACTCCTTTCTGCTCTTCTGTAATCTGTCTGCTCCTCCATCAGGTACTGTGAAATGCAATAAGCCTGTCTTGCTTCCCTTGGGAAGAGATTTTTCTTGGCAAGGAATCTCCCCTGCTGCCACCACAACCTGGGATGCATCCCAGGGAAGGCCAAACACATTTTACTCGTGGTGACCACAGGAGACTGGCCTCATGGCCTGGGCAGACCATGCTTGATCCTGCAACAGACTCTGCCTATCAAATGGAGTCAACAGACTCTGCCTATCAAATGAAGCACTTTGAGGACCTCTTAGTCTGAAAAAGTGACGTGGCGTTGCTGTATCCATCATACAGGATGAATTTTGACAGGGAGAAATGTAAAGTACTACACTTGGGCAAAAATAATGAAAGGCACAAATACAGGATGGGTGACACCTAGCTTGAGAGCAGTACATGTGAAAAGGATCTAGGAGTCTTGGTAGACCATAAACTTGACATGAGTAAACAGTGTGATGCAGCAGCTAAAAAAGCCAATGCAATTCTGGGCTGCATCAATAGGAGTATAGCATCTAGATCAAGGGAAGTAATAGTACCACTGTATTCTGCTCTGGTCAGACCCCACCTGGAATACTGTGTCCAGTTCTGGGCACCACAGTTCAAGAAGGATACTGACAAGCTGGAACGTGTCCAGAGGAGGGCAACCAAAATGGTCAAAGGCCTGGAAACGATGCCTTATGAGGAACGGCTTAGGGAGCTGGGTATGTTTAGCCTGGAGAAGAGAAGGTTAAGGGGTGATATGATAGCCATGTTCAAATATATAAAGGGATGTCATATAGAGGAGGGAGAAAGGTTGTTTTCTGCTGCTCCAGAGAAGCGCACACGGAGCAATGGATTCAAACTACAAGAAAGAAGATTCCACCTAAACATTAGGAAGAACTTCCTGACAGTAAGAGCTGTTTGACAGTGGAATTTGCTGCCAAGGAGTGTGGTGGAGTCTCCTTCTTTGGAGGTCTTTAAGCAGAGGCTTGACAGTCACCTGTCAGGAATGCTTTGATGGTGTTACCTGCTTGGCAGGGGGTTGGACTGGATGGCCCTTGTGGTCTCTTCCAACTCTATGATTCTATGAATGGTTTGGAGTTTGTCACAGTCGCAGCAGAGGTCTTCTGGATTCTGTCAGTGTCATAGCGCAGGTTGCCAGCTCCTGGGGCCGAGTGGATGCGGGGTGGGAGGGAAGGAGGGAGACTACGCACACACATTCAGCTGCCTAGCAGCGTCTGTGTCACCAAGGAGATTACAATCACAGAGATAAGAAAAGAAGTCATTGCGTTGCGTCTAGATTGGTCACTTCCTGGTTCGCATGGTGAAGTTGTTTTCAGCACAGCACAGCAATGAAAGCACACAGCTGTATTGAGGCAGCACCGGGTGTTGAAATTTGCACCCCTAACAATTTTGCACCTGGGGCAACTGCCCCTGTGCCCTTGCTCCCTCCCTCTATGCCACTGGATTCTGTCTCTAAACCAGGAATGGAGAGCTGTGGGTCTCCTGGTGTCACTAGACTACATCACCTATAATGCCCAGTGGTTGGCCATGCTGGCTGGGGACTGATGGGAGCTGGAGGCCAATGGTATCTGGACAGCCATGGCTGCCCCCTCCCTGCTCCAAACACACCTTCAGAAGCAAGTGAGAACCACAGAACTCAGAAATGATACCATTTCTTAACCCTTTTAGTCACTTGATACTTAGGCATGTGTTCATTTTATCAAAGAGAGAGAGATCACGTGAAACATTGACCTGAAGGAAGATTGCAGCGTTTGTGACTTTTTAGTTTAGAGAAAAGGCGAGCAAGAGGCCACATGATAGAAGTTTATAAAATTATACACGGCGTGGAGAAAGGGGACGGAGAAATAGTTTTCCCCTCTCTCATAATAATAGAACTTGTAGATGTGCAAGAAAGTTCAGGACAGATGAAAAAAGTCCTTCACGCAGCACATTGTTCAACTGTGGAACTCACTCCCATGGGAGGCAGTGATGGTCACCAGCCTAGATGGGGAAATTTGTGGAGAAGAGGGCTTTCAATGGTCACTAGCCAGGATGGCTGTGCTCTGGATCCACAGTCGGAGGCAGAAATGCTTCTGAACACCAGTTGCTGGAAACCACAGGAGGGGAGAGTTGCTTTTGTGCTTATTTCCTTCTTGCAATTCTTCCATATCCTGTGGGTGCAGGATGCTGAGCTAGATGGGCCATGGGCTTGATCCAACAGGGCTGCTCTTAGATGTTTATTATATCTCTGAGAGAGAGAGAGAGAGAGAGAGAGAGAGAGAGAGAGAGAGAGAGAGAGATCATGCGCTAAACACACACTCAGAAACAAGTGAGAACCACAGAACTTCCAGAGGTTGGATGGTCAGGAATTCTTTAGCTGTGATTTCTGCATAGGTGTGATGGCCTGGGATTCAGACTCAGATGCTGAACCAGAGGGACCCCAGCCTGCACAGGATTCCCTGCCTCCAGAACCAGCAGAGCCGGGGCTGGGGCCTGAGTCGGAAGGGTCATCACCTGTGCTGGAACCTCAGGTGCAGGCATCTGATGAGTCTGCTCTGGCTCCTGATGGGGTGGAGGACCCATTGCCTGCAGGTGCTGCACTCCCAGCCCCGTCAGGGGAAGCTGAGGTTGCCTCTGGGTCCTGTAACCCTCCAGCCTCTCCTGAGTTGCAGAGGCTCAGGGCAGAGAGGCGAAGGGAAAAATAATTTAATAATTTAATAATTATTATTATTAAATTTGTATACAGTAATCCCTCGACTTACGAAAGACCCGACTTACGAGTTTTTCGAGTTATGAGGGATCAAAGCGGCCGCCGCTTCCAAATTTTTTCGACTTCCGATCGGAAGCCGCGGCCGCTTTAGATGCGGTTTTTTCAAGTCCCGAAGGTTTTTTCGACCTACGAATGCATTCTCCAATGCATTCCTATGAGGACTCGACTTACAATTTTTTCGACTTACGAGGAATCCGTCGGAACGGATTACCTTCGTAAGTCGAGGGTCCACTGTACTGCGCTATACCCGTTGATTATGATGATGATGATGATGATGATGATAATAAAATATTATTTGTACCCCGCCCATCTGGCCGAGTTTCCCCAGCCACTCTGGGCGGCTCCCAATTGAGTGTTAGAAACAATACAGCATTAAAAACGATACAGCATTATCTCGGCGTGGTTCACAACATAAAATTGCAATGTAAAAAACACAAGATACGTAATAAAAATAAGAACAGAAACAAACCAATAATCTCACATTCCAACAATCCCACTATTATTTAATAATAATAATAATAATAATAATAATAATAATAATAGGAAAAGCAGGCAAGAAATGCCTTTGCTGAGAGATCTCCTTAGCACTACATTGAATTCCTCCCCAAAGTCTTCTCCGCAGCAGTTCAGAGAACGGATTCCAAATGGCCCGTGACCAAATGCCCGTGGCTGTTAACCTGCATGACAGCAGAAAACGCTTGCAGTTTTTCCTGAGTGGATTGCCCTTTTGACCTGGGAACCTAAGGCGACAACTTCCGAGACCCTCTTCCGGATCCCTGCTTCTCCTCCACCTCCCTAATTAGATGCTCTATGGACGATCTTATTGGGGGGGGCTTATTGGGACACAGCCCAAAGGAAGACTTTCCAGGCTCTCGCTGTCTTTTTGAGTAAAGTTCCAAAAGCGCTACCTGGCTGGACGGAACAGAATCCAACCGTGGGGCTGTTGATAAATCTGCACCAGGCGTCCTCCTCATTCCTCAGCCACCCAGCCATGCACCGGCGCATGCAGTCCGAGAGAATTTCAAATTCTTTCCATGCGGCACCTGCCAAAAGCCCCGGGGACTGGTATTTGCGGCCATCAGAAACGAGCCTTTAATCGCTCTGGCCGAGTGGCTGGGTCCCTGTCAGATTGTGTCGCTTCCCACGGAGGTCCCTCGCGTGTTAAGAAGGGAAGTGACTTCCGAAACCCACGGCTGGCAGACGTAAGAACATAAGAAGAGGCTGCTGGATCAGGCCAAGGCCCCCTCCGGCATCCTCTTCTCACAGCGGCCATCCAGATGCCCCAAAAGAAACCTGCAAGCAGGATCGGTACCTTTCCCAGCTCTATAATACCCTTGCTGATTTGAGGCAACCAGAACCAAACGGATAGCACCATTTTAGGAGAGGCTGTCCAGCTAAGATGCCTCCTGCAACATCCATGTACGTCATCCGAAATTCAAGCATGCTTCTTCAGCATGATTGTTTTATTCATATGCTGATTTGGACAAGTAAAACTCATTGACTAAGGCAGTGGGGTTTATCCTGCAGCCCTCTAGATATTTGCATCCTCCCATTGTTACCCAAGCTGGCTGGGGCTGATGGGATTAGCAGTCCAGGAACATCTGCCAGGCCCCGAGTCCCCCATTCCTGGAGTAAGATTTACTCCAGTGTCAGCCTTGGGTTTTTGTACGAGGGAGCTGCCAGGAGTGAGCCGGCAGTAAATCCTACCTTCCCGGTTGGAGTTAAATCTTTTTTGGCGAAAGCACGATCTGCACAGGCCTAAGGAGCACAGCAACTCATCCACGGTAGGTCTTGCCCCCATCAAACAGGGTCCCTGCCCCTCCACAGCTGCCTGCCTCCTCATCTTGACATGAGTCCACAGTGTGATGCAGCAGCTAAAAAAGCCAATGCAATTCTGGGCTGCATCAATAGGAGTATAGCATCTAGATCAAGGGAAGTAATAGTACCACTGTATTCCGCTCTGGTCAGACCTCACCTGGAATACTGTGTCCAGTTCTGGGCACCACAGTTCAAGAAGGATACTGACAAACTGGAACATGTCCAGAGGAGGGCAACCAAAATGGTCAAAGGCCTGGAAACGATGCCTTATGAGGAACGGCTTAGGGAGCTGGGTATGTTTAGCCTGGAGAAGAGAAGGTTAAGGGGTGATAGGATAGCCATGTTCAAATATATAAAAGGATGTCATATAGAGGAGGGAGAAAGGTTGTTTTCTGCTGCTCCAGAGAAGCAGACATGGAGCACTGGATTCAAACTATAAGAAAGAAGATTCCACCTAAACATTAGAAAGAACTTCCTGACAGTAAGAGCTGTTCGACAGTGGAATTTGCTGCCAAGGAGTGTGGTGGAGTCTCCTTCTTTGGAGGTCTTTAAGCAGAGGCTTGACAGCCACCTGTCAGGAATGCTTTGAGGGTGTTTCCTGCTTGGCAGGGGGTTGGACTGGATGGCCCTTGGGGTCTCTTCCAACTCTTATGATTCTATTATCTCCAGGTTTCCCCCCAAGAAATCAGAGACTGTGCTACGTGAAGACAACTTCTCTGCCTTTTTCATGCCTCTCCTGGTTCTGGGAGACCAGTGGGGAAGGGAGCTTGTTGAAGCAGGAGAGGGAGATACCAGCCGGACTCACCCCTCCCTCCCTCCTGCTTCGGCTTCTGATCCTGGACTTCTCCCTGCCACAAGCTCTTCCCCACTCACTAAGCCCTGTTGCCTCCTCTTCCCAATCTTCTCCCTCTTCTTCCCTTGGGGGTCCCCCCAGCAGGTTCCTTCCACCATTCCTCTGTGCCCAACCAGTCCTTGGCAGGAGCATTGAAACATGGACTCCCCCTCCCGCTCCGTTTGAAGTGGTACAGTCCAGGAAGAGCTGCATCACTCGATTCTGCCGATGGTGTAACTCTGCTCGAGGTTTCTTCTGCATGGGCACTGCATCTGGGGCAGAGGGTGGCTTCTGTGGCAGGGGCACTAAGGGACCCTCCACTGGCAAGGCTGTCTGGAACGTGGCAGTTTTGGGGGAAGGAGCAAAGCTCAATGGCAGGGCACCTGCTTGGCATGTAGAATGTCCCTAGTTCAACCGTCAGCATCTCCAGGTAGGCCTGTGTCCCCTAGGTAAAGGTAAAGGAACCCCTGACCATTAGGTCCAGTCGTGTCCGACTCTGGGGTTGCGGCGCTCATCTTGCTTTATTGGCGAGAGCCGGCGTACAGCTTCCGGGTCATGTGGCCAGCATGACTAAGCCACTTCTGGCGAACCAGAGCAGCACACGGAAACGCCATTTACCTTCCCGCCAGAGCGGTTCCTATTTATCTACTTGCACTTTGACGTGCTTTCGAACTGCTAGGTGGGCAGGAGCTGGGACCAAACAAACAACGGGAGCTCACCCTGTCGCAGGGATTCGAACCACTGACCACCTGATCAGCAAGCCCTAGGCTCTGTGGTTTAACCCACAGCACCACCTGTGTCCCCTACCTGACCTGAAACCTTGGAGATCCGCTGCCCCCCCCCCCCCATGGAAACAGAGCTGAGCTAAATGGATCCCGTGTTCTGACTTGGCAGACCCAACACCTGTAGTCTTACTCGTTGACGCAAAAACTCACGGGATCTGGCTCTTAAATAAGTAGCGAGCTGAGATTGGTTGCCAGGCAATTCCTCACGTTTCTGCATGGTTTTACAGCCAGACTAAAGTTTGGTCTCGGTGGTGTAATATAGCTGAACAATCCCACGTTGTTTGGGAAATTGCAGCTAACAATTCTGTTTGGTGGTATGGGATATACGCACCCCTTTGAGTCTGCCCCCCTCCCTAGACAAAAGTCTTCACCGAAAGAGAGGATCAGAATCCCAGGTGCCCTGCAACCCTTTCAGCGTTCCTTAAGACCTCCCCGTTATGGGGGAATTCATGTGCTAGCCTTTTCTTTTTCATGCACCTTTTCAGCTCTGCAGCCAAATCTCCCATGTGCACAGGTGAGTCCTTTACTCTTGAGAGAGCTGGTTCGTTTATTAGGTTTTTAAACTTGCTGTGCTTCATAAAACCCATAGAAGGAAACATTACTCAAAATGATGATAAATAAAAAGTATACCAAAATTGTAATCATTTCCTTCTTAATTCAATGGCAGTATGTGCAGAGAGGAAAAAGTGTGCATAACCCAGTGTTTCTCAACCCTGTGCCTCCAGATGTTTTTGGCCTACAACTCCCATCATCCCTGACCACTGGTCTTGCTAGCGAGGGATGATGGGAGTTGTAAGCCAAAAACATCTGGAGGCACAGGGTTGAGAAACACTGGCATAACCTACCCAAGGTGATGGTTTTCAAACACATATCAAATAAGCAAACCCACCCTCAGTCGGTAGAGCATGAGACTCTTAATCTTGGGGTCGCAGGCTGCCAGCTCTGCAAGCAAGGGGTGACCTAACTGGCCTCCTGAGCCCCCCAGGGGTGCCGCAGAAAGAATGGAGTTGGTCAAGGGAGCCATGGACCCCCAAAGGTTGAAAACCTCTGAATTAGTGTATCTGCAAGCATCTGTTGTTGTTTAGTCGTGTCCGACTCTTCGTGACCCCATGGACCAGAGCACGCCAGGCACTCCTGTCTTCCACTGCCTCCCGCAGTTTGGTCAGACTCATGTTGGTAGCTTCGAGAACACTGTCCAACTATCTCGTCCTCTGTCATCCCCTTCTCCTTGTGCCCTCCATCTTTCCCAACATCAGGGTCTTTTCCAGGGAGTCTTCTCTTCTCGTGAGGAGGCCAAAGTCTTGGAGCCTCAGCTTCAGGATCTGTCCTTCCAGTGAGCACTCAGGGCTGATTTCCTTCAGAATTTGATCTTCTTGCAGTCCATGGGATGCCAACCTCTGTCTGAACAAACAAGGAATCCCTGGCAGATTTAGTCTTTCTCTTCACTGCCTGATCGGAGTGGTCCATATGTCATTTTGTTTCCTTACGACATTATGATGAGATTTGCCCTTCCACAGCAAACTGCCACATCCCTGGTGACATGGTCATTTATCCAGAGGTGAAGAGAAGCTGCTCAGGAGTGAGTTCCATAGTTTAACTGTATATGCTGTGTGAAAAAGTACTTTTAGCGTGGCCATGCTCTACGCCACTGTGTTCAGGTTGGTCTCCACGTTCTGACATCTCTGCTTGGTTTTCCCCAAGCAGGGTATTTTTTGTCCTCTTTGCTGCCTGCCTCCTCCTCGCTGCTGCTCAGTTTCAAGACCTCACCTGTCCTAAGCACGCAAAGGACGCCCACCCTCAAGGAGCCACCAGCCAGGATGGGAGCATGTTCAGCTCTCCTTGGTAGAAAACTCTTCCTCACTTAGCACTATGCTACAGCGCCACTCGGAACAGCATGTTCTAGTTAATGTAACTATTATGTTCTAGTTATGGATGCCGGAAATGCAGATAAATGATTTAAGCACCGTTTGTGAAAACAGCCAGCCGTGTGTGTGTGTGTGCATGCGTGTGAGAGAGGGGGGTGTTTCTCACAGTTTTGGCACTGCATGGGGTCATCTCTGATTGGTACACAAAGTGCTCTCTCTCTCTCTCTCTCTCTCTCTCTCTCTCTCCCTCTCTCCTTAAGATTCTCTTGTTCTAAATTTTCTAAATTTCTTATTATATTTATTCCCAAGTACTTTATTACATTTCCTAATTTTATATCTATTTTTATTTCCTTCAGTCATTTTTGTTTTTCATCTTCATCATAGTTAAATATCATCATCTCCAATTTGGACCAATTCATTCGCAACCCTGTTATTTCTCCAAAAGAAATTCAAATGTGCCTCTATTACCTGCACGTTTTCCAATGGATTTTCGACTTAGCAAGGTGTCGTCTGCAAATGAGCTTGTTTCCTCTTTTCCATTACTGCTTATTCCTTTCCTATTCTCTCTCTCTCTCATCTTAACTTTATGTTCCGGTTTCTAAAAACGCAATCCTCATACACCCCCAAAAGAAATATCCCATGTGTATGCAATGTAATAATAATAAATAATAATAAATTTATTATTTGTACCCCACCCATCTGGCTGGGTCTCCCCAGCCACTCCCCAGCTTTTTTCCTCCAGGGCTCCTCTCTCAGGCAGTGTTTTGAGGCTGACAGGTCAAGAACAGGCAGTGTCAGCCAAGGATTCTTCAGCTGCGATTCCTGTATTGCCAGGAGATGGACATGGCCACCCTTCCATCTCTACAATTCTCCGAGTCAATGATTTGTCTAATCCTCTTTGGAAGTCATTCTGGTCAGTGGCCTCCTGTGGGTGAGAGTTCCACAGGGCCATGTGAAGAAGTATTTCCTTTTATCTGTGTGTGTGTGTGTGTGTGTGTGTGTGTGTGTGAGAGAGAGAGAGAGAGAGAGAGAGAGAGAGAGAGAGAGAGAGAGAGAGAGAAGAGACTCCTTTCTGAAATGCACCCTGGTGCCATGTGCATTATTCCCTTGCCTTCATCTGCTTGTCCTGGAGGACAAGGGACATGGGTGACGCTGTGGTCTAAACCACTGAGCATCTTGGGCTTGCTGATGGGAAGGTTGGGGGTTCGAATCCCCGCGACGGGGTGAGCTCCCATTGCTCTGTCCCAGCTCCTGCCAACCTAGCAGTTCGAAAGCACACCAGTGCGAGTAGATAAACAGGAACCGCTGCGACAGGAAGGTAAACGGCATTTCCGTGTGCTGCTCTGGTTTCCGTCACGGTGTTCTGTTGTGCCAGAAGCGGTTTAGTCCTGCTGGCCACATGACCTGGAAAGCTGTCTGTGGACAAACGCCGGCTCCCTTGGCCTGAAAGCGCTGGAACCCCATAGTCGCCTTCGACTGGACTTAACCGTCCAGGGGTCCTTTACCTTTACCTTTCCGTCCTGGAGGATGAAAACTCAAGGCTGTCACGCACCTACGGCCAAAGTTCAACTCTGTTTCTTTTTGGGTTCATGTGGTGTGTGTGTGTGTGTGTGTGTGTGCTGAGGAGGGGGACACACACACACACAGGGAATTCTCTGCCAGGAACCTCCGACCCCAACCTTCCTGGCTCTGAGAAGTCATCTTAGGGGACACCCCAGCTGCTGCCCCCTTGAAACACGATCCCTGAGGCTTCACAGCCCCCCACCCTGGCTGATGCATCCCCCCCCATTCCCCGGGGTCCTTGGGCTGGGATTAAGGGTGGTTTCCTTTTCAGCGAGGGTGTTGGATGTCATACACAAGCCGCTATGACATTTGGGAAGCTTCCTGGGCCTCGCAGCCACCCCCGGCAGCCACGCGGGCAATGCCGACGGCCGATGGAGCCCCTCTTGCCCCAGGATTCTTGGTATGAAACTCGAGCTGCCGGGAGGGGGGGTCCTGGGTGTGTGCTGGAGGCGTATAAACAAGTTCGGGCAGCCCAGGTTGGGTCACTGCGTTCAGCTGTCCGGCTCCCTCCACCCTGTTCTGCAGGATGGCCTCTCGGCTTCAGATTCCCAGGCCGTAAGACGCCCAGAAGACCCTCAGGGGAGGGGGAGACCTTCCAAGAGATGCAAAGGGGTCATAGATTTGTAGAGTTGGAAGGGACCCCAAGGGTCATCTAGTCCAACCCCCTGCAATGCAGGGATCTCTTGTGCACCGTGCTGAGATCTTTTGACGAAGGAATATCATCATCATCATTTGTCAAACATGGGACTCGAACCCACAGCCCTGAAATTGAGACTCATGCTGTACCGACAGAGTCAAATCAATATTATATTTATGAATATCCTGCCTTTTTATTATTATATTTATTAATATCCTGACTTCTCAAGGCAAAATAGAAACGGCTAACAACATATTTTAAAAGCAATAATTAAAAAACAATGAAACCTTAGTAGAAGATCAATTGATTGATTGATTAATTGATTGATTGGTTTTGCATACTGCCTTTCATCTGAAGATCTCAGGGCGGGTCACTGAATAAAACTACAATACACATAATAAAAACAAGGACAAAACAAAGCAATAACCGATATGCTCACATACAGATCAGCACAATTAAAAGATCACAGCACCAGGCCTTTCCTTAAGAAACTGTCAGTTCCCCAGAGCCTCCTGGAAGAAGGAAGTCTTCAGCTGCCTGCGAAAGCACAACAAGGAGGGAGCAGGTCTAATTTCTCTAGGAAGAGGTTGCGAAGTTGTTCAGGAGGAGCCACCATCAAGGAGGCTCTCCCACCAAGCATGCCTGCCGGGGTGGATCGACCAAGAGGTGGCCAAGTGAGGGAGCTCACGGCAAGCTCGTAGCATCATAGGATTGTAGTAGTAGTAGTAGTAGTAGTAGTAGTAATAATTAATAATATTAATAAATTTTTATTTATACCCCGCCCTTCCCGGTCCAAAAACCGGGCTCAGGGTAGCTAACAACAAATACAAAACAATGATTAAAAACAACTTTAAAAACAGCATAAAAAAACAAACATCAGTGGGATCACCAGGGCTAACTGGCCAAGCTGGTCTTGCTAGGCCAGTAGGGAGACCAGGGAAGAATTTTAATGTGGGGACCCAGAAGGGTTTCTTCAGAAAAAAAGGGAAGGGGAAAAAGGAATAGGGGATCAGGCTAGATTGAAGGCCAGGCGGAATAACTCTGTCTTACAGGCCCTGCGGAAGGAGGTTGTAGAGTTGGAGGAAAGGATCATAGGAGTCATCTAGTCCAATGCAGGCAATGCAGGAATATTTTGCCCAACAAGAGGCTCGAACTCATGACCTTGAGATTAAGAGCCTCATGCTCTACTGACTGAGCTATCCACTGAGCTATCCGTCTGACTCTAGAAGACTAGAAACTTTATCCCTTTATTTTTTAGAAATGCATACCAGGGTGCCTAATTGCACATGTAAAAGCTGAAAAGAGAGGTGGCAACAACAACACACACACACACACACACACACACACACACACACACACACACACACACCCTCTCTCTGTCAACGGGAGTTTTCACCCGGCTCCATTCTCCCGGCGTTCCCTCCTCAGGTTCACGCAAGGCAAGCTGCGGCCCTTGACTCTCTGCCTTGGAACCGCAAATAGTCCCTTTGCCCAAGGATTTCATAGAATCATAGAGTTGGAAGAGACCACAAGGGCCATCCAGTCCAACCCCCAGTCCAGATTTGTGTCTGTGTGTTTTACATATATATATATAAACCCCACTAGAGATCAACACTGGATTTTTAAATTTTAACATATTTTTAAGAATCCATAACATCGCAACATTGCACAAAGGAGCTTTAGCATAACAATATGGATAAAGCGCAGAGAAGTTTAAAGTTTAAATTCACAAGCAGACTAAATGCATCCACTTAGCAGCAACAATCAGGGGCTGCTTAGCTGGGGGGGGGGGTGTCTTGGCAACTAATCAAACTATAAAGTTATCCAGAGAAGTGGCAGTTGTGTTACACTTCTCTGACCAGCCGGGTATTGTAAGGAGTGGTCACACATATCTGCAGTTTTTTGTCCTGCCTTTGCCCCTCCTTACTTTATGATGTTGAATAAGTTTTAAAACTAGGGCAAGAGATATTATTATTATTATTATTATTATTATTATTATTATTAATAATAATAATAATACCCAGCCCATCTGGCTGAGTTTCCCAACAGAATATTAACTACTGAGAAGGCCCTCTGCCTGGTTCCCTGCAACCTCACTTCTCATAGGGAGGGAACTGCCAGAAGGCCCTCGGAGCTGGACCTCAGTGTCTGGGCTGAACGATGGGGGTGGAGACGCTCCTTCAGGTATACTGAATAAACTGGACCTTGCACTGCCATCCTTGCCCTGAGAACTGTGTGATGTACCTCCGGTAATGGGCCATCTCTAGCTGAGCGTCAAATACAAGGTCAGGTGTCTGCATTGCAGGGGGTTGGACTGGATGACCCTCGGGGTCCCTTCCATCTCTGCAATTCTAGGATACAATAAGCCGCTCATGTTTTCCAGAAATATAAAGAGAAGGGCTAAACCAGAGTCAAGATGAGCCATCTGGTTAACAATGGTGGTGATCTCCTGAAACAGAGACACACACACCCCTGTAACACCTTTCTATGAAATAAAAAATTTCCTTCCAGTAGCACCTTAGAGACCAACTAAGTTTGTTCTTGGTATGAGCTTTCGTGTGCATGCACACTGTGTATCTGAAGAAGTGTGCATGCACAGGATAGTTCATACCAAGAACAAACTTAGTTGGTCTCTAAGGTGCTACTGGAAGGAATTTTTTTATTTTGTTTTGACTATGACAGACCAACATGGCTATCTACCTGTAACTGGAACCTTTCTATGAAGACAGGTTTCAGCATTTGGGACTTTTTAGTTTAGTGAAAAGGCGAGGAAGAGGTGACCTGAAGTTTGTGAAATTTTGCATGGCAGGGAAGAAGCAGATGGAGAAATATTTTTCTCCCTCTCTCAGAACATTAGAACTCATGGAAAGCCAACAAAGCTGAATGTTGGATTATTCAGAACAGGTAAAGGGAAGTATTTCTTCATGCACCGCATAGTTAAACTACGGAACTCACTGCTGCAGGCCCCCAACCTAGATGGCTTTAAAAGAGGATCAGTCCAATTCACGGAGGAGAGGGCTATTGATGGCTACTAGCCAAGATGGCTATGCTCTGCCTCCACGGTCGGGAGCAGCGATGCTTCTGATTGCTGGAAGCTGCAGGAGGGGAGAATTGGTCCTGTGTTCGAATCCTGCTGGCTGGTTTCCCGTTGGAACGTCTGGTTAGCCACTGTGAGATGAGGCTGCTGGACTAGACGGGCCACTGGCCTGATCCAGCAGGCTCTCCTTAGGTTCTTTTTACAGAACAGCCACATTTTGGGGGGGGGCACATTGCCAATCTGGTGGCACCTTCTGCAGTGTGGCATACTCTGGGCTGGATTGGTGCGACGTAACATACCAGTGATCTACCACCTGAAGCATCATCTCTCTCGCTCGCTCTCTGTCTCGCCAAGACCGTTTTTGCCGGGAGTTTCAAACACTTTGACTTCCATGCATTTATTATTATTATTATTATTATTTTAATGCCAGCAGTCACCTCTCCGGGGAAAGTGTTCCCTCTTCCTTTGCTGCTTGTCTTGGCAAGATGTTATCCCTGGGGGAACCGAATCTCCTTTCACGCTGGCTCTAAAAATGAGAGGGTGACGCAAAGGCCCTGTACCCTCCCGGGAGCTCCAAATAGTTGTCACTCTACCTGCTTAGATGACTGGTCCTTGGCTTCAGGGCAAAGTGGGAGAGGGGACCCAATGTGTGTGTGTGTGTGTGTCGAGATGCCACCAGCAGCAGTTGGTTCCCAGAAACCCCCCCCCCAGCCCTCCACTGTATCTTAGGCACGTTGTCTAAAAATACCGCACACCCCTGCCCCCTGGTCCAGCCCCTCTCACTCTCTGGCCCTGCTAGAGGAGTGACAAGGGATCGCTGGAGCCATGCCCACCCGTAATCCTTTAATGTCCCATTTCCATGCAGGGAGACAGCTGTTAAAATGGATGGGGGGGGAGGGCAAGGGCAGGGGGGCTGACGTGTGTTCCTGTCCTGGGCAAGGGAGCTGTTAATCTTCTGGCATGGCCGTGGCACCAAGAAAAGACATTCCAGACTGAGGATCCCCAGGAGCTGGGGGGGGGGTTGGTTTCCCACCCCCCCACCCCTTGCCCAATTAAGTGTACTGTCCCCTCTATGTTTCCAAACCTGGTGGGAAAATTGTATGTAAGTCAGTCGGTGTAATAAGTCAATTTGAAAGAGAGAGAGAGAGAGAGAGAGAGAGAGAGAGAGAGAGAGAGAGAGAGAGAGAGAGAGAGAGAAGGGACTGCAAGGGATATCTACAACCCCCGGGGATAGGGCAGTATATAAATTCAGTTAATAATAATAATAATAATAATAATAATAATAATAATAATACCCTTCCCCTGCAATGCAGGACTCTTTTGCCGGTGCAAACCCATGACCTTGAGTCTCCATTCTTAGCAATATATATATTCATAAATATATCTATCTATATATATCGTATAAAGAACTATTAGGATTGCTTTAAGGAGATGCTCACACCTCATGAGTATGGGGGAAATCTCTGCCTAGTTCTGCCCTGGCCAACCAGGGCACCCGCCAGATGTTTTGGGAGGCAGCTGCCACCAGCCCCAGCCAGCACAGCTGGCCTAAGCTGAACAGCTCAGAGTCCCATCCCGTCCCCCTGCCTTTTTGCGCTGCATAATTTTTTGACACACTGAATGGAGTTTCACCGGAGCGGGAGAGAGGACTAGGCACTGTCCCGCCAGAGTTTGAAGCTGGGGCTTCGTGGCAGCAAATGAGAATGTCACTCGGAATCTGATCTTTGGATCTTCGAAAGTAGATATTACGTGACGTATACACTAAGGTTGAAGCTGGACACGGCCTGAGCGATGTTTTTTCTACTCTTGCCTTTCCAAATGTCTCTGCCTATTTTATTGGGGCGATAAATTTCCTAGTCCCTGTTTTGCTTTGCGAAGTATTGGCTTGTTTTATTTTTTGTTCGTTGAAAATGTCTTTATCGCGCCTTTCATTCTATCCAACTTAAAGCTTCTGTACAGCACAAGTTGGTTTGAGGAACTAAATATTTGGAGGTGTTTGGGACCAGATAAAAAAATTCCTTCCAGTAGCACCTTAGAGACCAACTAAGTTTGTTCTTGGTATGAGCTTTCGTGTGCATGCACACGAAAGCTCATACCAAGAACAAACTTAGTTGGTCTCTAAGGTGCTACTGGAAGGAATTTTTTAATTTTGTTTTGACTATGGCAGACCAACACGGCTATCTACCTGTAACTGGGACCAGATGTTTCTGATGGACCTCAGGGGCTTGTGTCTGGGGCTCAGTGTGTGCAATCTGCCCCCCCCAAAAGATACCCCAACAACCCGAGGTTGCTCTGGGTTCCGTCCAAGAGAAGATAGTGAATAAACTATGGAACTCCCTCCTGCAGGAGGCAGTGATGGCTACCAACGTGGGTGTCCTTAAAAGAGGATTAAACAAATTCATGGGGCAGTGTGAGGAGGCCCCTCTCTTTGGGGTGTAGGGCGGCAGCTCAGAGACCAGGGGCGGAAGCAGTGGGCTGCCTGGAGGGCTCCCAAGGAGAGGGAAGAGGAGAGGGAACGCTCCACAAGGGAGGGTGTTCAGAAAAAGGGTGAGAGGCTGCCAGTTCTGCAGTCGGGGGCGACATAACTGGGCTCCTGAGCCCCACAGGGGTGCTGCAGAAAGCAGTAGTCAAGGGAGCTGCGGACACAAAAAGGTTGAAAACATCTGTACTAAAGTATATCTGTATTGGTGAAGGCAAGATAAAAAAAACTACATTGTTTTAGGGGCAAAATAACCAGCAGTAGTGATCTATTAGAATCATAGAATCCTAGAGTTGGAAGAGACCCCAAGGGCCATCCAGTCCAACCCCCTGCCAAGCAGGAAACACCATCAGAGCATTCCTGACAGGTGGCTGTCAAGCCTCTGCTTAAAGACCTCCCAAGAAGGAGACTCCACCACACTCCTTGGCAGCAAATTCCACTGTCGAACAGCTCTTACTGTCCGGAAGTTCTTCCTAATGTTGAGGTGGAATCTTCTTTCTTGTAGTTTGAATCCATTGCTCCGTGTCCGCTTCTCTGGAGCAGCAGAAAACAACCTTTCTCCCTCCTCTATATGACATCCTTTTATATATTTGAACATGGCTATCATATCACCCCTTAACCTTCTCTTCTCCAGGCTAAACATACCCAGCTCCCTAAGCCGTTCCTCATAAGGCATCGTTTCCAAGCCTTTGACCATTTTGGTTGCCCTCCTCTGGACACGTTCCAGCTTGTCAGTATCCTTCTTGAACTGTGGTGCCCAGAACTGGACACAGTATTCCAGGTGAGGTCTGACCAGAGCGGAATACAGTGGTACTATTACTTCCCTTGATCTAGATGCTATACTCCTATTGATGCAGCCCAGAATTGCATTGGCTTTTTTAGCTGCTGCATCACAATGTTTTACTCATGTCAAGTTTAGGGGGAATGTCCCTGGTTAGGCACTTCTAGGGAAAGGGCAATGATGGGATTTATGTGAGCATGTACCGTACTTGTTTCAGTTACAGGTAGATAGCCGTGTTGGTCTGTCATAGTCAAAACGAAATCAAAAAATTCAAAAAATTCCTTCCAGTAGCACCTTAGAGACCAACTAAGTTTGTTCTTGGTATGAGCTTTCGTGTGCATGTACACTTCTGAAGGTATCTGAATGGCCTCAGTCCTGTATACCTGAAGGAGCGTCTCCACCCCCACCGTTCACCCCGGACACTGAGATCCAGCGCCAAGGGCCTTCTGGCGGTTCCCTCGCTGCGAGAAGCGAAGCTACAGGGAACCAGGCAGAGGGCCTTCTCGGTGGTGGCACCCGCCCTGTGGAACGCCCTCCCATCAGAGGTTAAAGCAATAAACAACCACATGACCTTTAGAAAACACCTGAAGGCAGCCCTGATCAGGGAGGTTTTTAATCTGTGATATTTTAATGTATCTTTATATTTGTTGGAAGCCGCCCAGAGTGGCTGGGGAGACCCGGCCAGATGGGCGGGGTACAAATAATAAATTATTATTATTATTATTATACCAAGAACAAACTTAGTTGGTCTCTAAGGTGCTACTGGAAGGAATTTTTTTATTTTGTTCGTACTTGTTTCAGTTTCTCACACATTCCCCCCCCCCCCAGGTCTCCACACTTCTGCATCAGTTTGCAACCAAATCCTTCCCATTTTAGAGTGAGTCTTCTTTAGAGTCTTTAGCTGTGATTCCTGCATTGTAGGGGGTTGGACTAGATGACTCTTTCGGTCCCTTCTAACTACAATTCTGTGGTTCTCCAACTCATGAGTGACTTGTTAGCTAAAAGGTTGAGAAGAGAAGACTCCCTGGGAAAGACCCTGATGTTGGGAAAGATGGAGGGCGCAAGGAGAAGGGGACGACAGAAGATGAGATGGTGGGACAGTGTTCTCAAAGCGACCAACATGAGTCTGACGAGTGGAAGACAGGAATGCCTGGCGTGCTCTGGTCCATGGGGTCACAAAGAGTCAGACACGACTAAACGACTAAACAACAACAAGCTAAAAGGTGCAGATTTTTGCAATTTCCTGAAACAATGCATTTTTGTATCTTATCCCCACTCCCCATATATGCATCTTTATGACACTTTACTGCAGCATATGCATTTTGGAAGACCTTACTTGGATGGCCAACTTAATTGCAAAATTCAGAGAAGCGTGAATTTCAAAGAGTGGCCGTGTTTCGGATCTTGCAATGTTGGGAGAAGTGCAGATTCGGCAACGCGAACTGAACTGAACTGAGTTTATCCCCATCCCTGGCTAATGGTGACTTGGTCCAATCCCAAACAGCAGCTCTTGTGCCTTCATGCAGAATTTGGGCCTCTCATGCTCTATTCCACAGCTCTGTTGTGGCGCCCCCTGCAGGGCAGTAGCCTGTGTGGCCGCCCCCGTCTCGCTGCCCTAAAACCGCCTCTGCTGCACGGGGTGTGGGTGAGCTATTTGGGTTCCTGGAGACCCCCGTCACTGTGAGCCATAAAGCTTTTTATTAATGTATTGTGATTTCAGAATAATTATTGCCGTGAAGGCCATCGGGCCGTACATCTTCCTGCCCGAGAGTCATAGATTCCCCTCCTCTTCCTTGCTTGCTCTGCAAACTGGCTATTCCAGCTTCCTGTAATTAGCGCAAATCATGATGACAATTTGCCAGGGAAGGCATGACGCAAGCAGGTGGGGGAAGGGGACCCAACAAGCCATTTCCCCCCTAAGTAGATCCATTCGGGAAATGGGGTGCTGTGTGGGGAAACTTCAAAGAGACTGGAAATGGGGGGGGGATAACGGGCTCAGCTTAGTTGATCACTCCTGTGCATGAAAGAAATAAGCTAGCGTGTTCTTTAACTGCCTTAGGGACTCCACTCCGGAGTTGTGTAGGGTTTACTCCAGGCATCCCCAAACTCGGCCCTCCAGCTGTTTTGGAACTACAATTCCCATCATCCATTTCCTCCCTCCTTGCAGAGAAATTTTTGAGATCAATTTGGGAGAGTCAAAATGACTTCTGGATTGCTCTCCTGTACTATGTACACGTGGATTATATACTTATGTATAATAATAATAATAATAATAATAATAATAATAATCTTTAATGCGGTCCAAAAACCTGTAACATAGATTCAGAATAAAATGCAGATTCATACAGTCTTCTTTGATATGTATGACTACCGAAAGAAACTTTGCCATGGCCACTGTGATATCATTAGACTTGTCGACCAGAAGATATTTAGATATACTTTTGTATGTGTTTGCCTTGAACATTTATGAATGTTTATTTGGGACCTTAGAATTCTTATAACATTCTCCATGTCAAGGAGGGGGTCGCTTTCCCGAGTCGCCCCTCCAAGCTACAAATCCATCCCATGCAAAGACCGAACAGGTTACCGGGCTAGATGGGCTTCTTCTCTGGCACCAGCTACAGAACATCAAACAGCAAGTCTAAAACAAGGCGTGTTCTCCGCCCCCCCCCCCCGGCAGTTTAACTCGAAGATTTACAGGGGACCTGCCTGAGGGACCCCCCACCCAGCGTTACTTGCTCACAGGATCACTACTTCATGACACCCCAGACTTAGAATCATAGAATCCTAGAGTTGGAAGAAACCCCAAGGGCCATCCAGTCCAACCCCCTGCCAAGCAGGAACACCATCAAAGCATTCCTGACATAAAGCATTCCTGACATAAACTTTTCTCCCTCCTCTATATGACATCCTTTTATATATTTGACCATGGCTAATATATATATTTGAACTTGTGCCATGAAATATGAGAGGAGAAGGTGGCACTTTGGTACAATTTTGGGGTATTGTTGTAAGGAATGAGGTGGGTTTTAAAACTCATCCGCTTTGTGTTTCAAACCAGAAAGCTCTTTGCCAGGGTTAGGCAGCCTAAGGCCCGGGGGCCGGATGCGGCCCAATCGCCTTCTCAATCCGGCCCGTGGACGGTCTGGGAATCAGTGTGTTTTTACATGAGTAGAATGTGTCCTTTTATTTAAAATGCATCTCTGGGTTATTTGTGGGGCATAGGAATTCGCTCATTATTTTTTTCCAAAATATAGTCCGGCCCACCACATGGTCTGAGGGACAGTGGACCGGACCACGGCTGAAAAAGGTTGCTGACCCCTGCTCTTTGCCCATTGTCACTGCGTGAGGGAGAGATTTCCTCAAAGCGGTCTGACGCTGCCCCTGACGTGCTTTTATCAAAATAGCAACAGGAAGGAGAAGCCCATGGAGGGAGACACACAGAGAGAGAACTGGCAGAGGAAGAGGAGTGCGGGGGGAGTGCACCGCCCCCGGCCGCGTGATCCCGGTAGGGTGCCATTGTGGATGCCTCCCCGCCCGTGCAGGGCACCACGCCCCTGCAGGTGCCGTGTCCCGCCCCCAGGTCACACACCACGCCCCCAGAACACACGCCCCGCCCCTGCAGGTGGTGTGCCCCGCCCCCAGGACACGCACCACGCCCCCAGAACACATGCCCCGCCTCTGCAGGTGGCGTGCCCCGCCCCCAGGACACGCACCAGCCCCACCCCTGCTCTGCCACTGAGAGACACAAATGCACACACCTTTTGTGATTGGGCCCACAGAGTGCCCTCAGCCCCCAAAAGATAGGGGGAGCGAGGAACGGAAGGATTGGGCCTGGAAAAAACCAAGCCTACAACCCTGGGCCTTACCTCTCCTTGGTGGAAACCTGAGGGCGCTGACATTTTCGCTACGCTTTGGCCCTCCTGCTCTCCCTGCCAAGAAAGTGCCAGAGTATTGATTCATGACTAATAACAGAGATTCATTGACTGAGGAAGCTGCTTGGCCCCTCGGTTCTGGAGAAGGAGCAGGCTCCATAGCTGGGCCACCGCTGTGCAACTCAGAAGGCTGAGAAGCGATATGATAGCCATCTTCAAATATCTCAAGGGCCGTCACGTGGAAGAGGAAGCAAGCTTGGTTCATAGCTGTCAACTTTCGGATTTGAAAATAAGGGATTTTTTCAAACTTTCGGATTTGAAAATAAGGGATGCCGCGAGGGCGGTGCAATGGCACCAAGTAGCCTCGCCACCCTGCGCTCCAGAGGCTGCGCACGAACGGGTGAGCGAAAGAGCAAGCGCGTAGACGGCAGGAAGGCTGTCTGTCTGGTTGGGCGTGAGGGTCTGGCTGCAAAAGGCATGCAAGCTCCGCCCCCAGTCAGTCTCAGACTCCTTATTGGCAGCCGAGCAACGCTGAGGAGCCTCCCTGGCCGGCAGGGAGGGAGAGGAGCTGCTTCCTTTGAAATCCAGGAAATTTAAGGGATATCAACAATCTGGGATAGCAGCAGGAAACAGCGTTGGAATAAGGCAGTTTCCCGCAAAAAAAGGGAGGGTTGACAGCTATGGCTTGGTTTCTCCTGCTCTGAAGGGTAGGACCCGAACCCGCGGCTTCAAGTTACGAGAAAGGAGATTCCTACTCAACATCAGGAAGAACTTTCTGACTCTATAAGAGCTGTTCTGGGAAGATGGTGGACTCTCCTTCCTTGGAGGTTTTTAAGCAGAGTTTGGATGGCCGCCTGTTGGGGATTCTTTAGCCGTGATTCCAGCATTGCAAGGGGTTGGACTAGATGACCCTCAGGGTCCCTTCCAACTCTACAATTCCACGATTGCAATCATATTTTCATTTGTTCTTTATATGCCACCCATCTGACTGGGTTGCCCCAGGCACTCTGGGTGGCTGATTCCCTGATTCAGCCTCAGTCTGTTAGCCGGGCCAGCTGGCTTGCGAATCCAGCGGATCCCCTAAACCTCAGCTTCCATGGCAAACAATAAGCTGGTTCATAGCCCCACCTGGCTTTGGAGACAAGGCGAGGAAGCGCAGCTGAACGTTCGAAAGCCAGAAACGAATGTGTGCGCGTCTCAGCAAGATTTATAGCAGTTAGGGAGTTGTGAGTCCTGGCTCTCTCTGAAGATCAGTTCCTTCCCCAGATCTACTTGAACCAACATAAATTATGCAAAATGAGCCAGTTGCCTTCAGTGTATAGGATTTGGACTAACACACAAACACACGCAGCTTATGCACGTCCTTGGGCTTCCTTGCCGCCACAAATGCTATTATTTGGAATGTGAAATCATTGCGAAGCCAAGCCAATAACCCTCCTCCCTCTCCCAACACCCTCCTGGGCATTTCTCCCCTGCGCTGCTGGCTTCAGTCTTCCATTTGTAGCTGCTAAATGAAGCCAACTTAGAGTTTCTTCCTTTGCTGAGCCAGCAAGTGCTGTGCCGAGCTCATCCAAGCTGGGAGTGCTTTGATTTTGCAGATCTCCTGTTCGATTGGGGGGGGGGGGGAAGAGAGAGAGAAGAGTGTGAAAGAGAAAAAGGCAGGCCGGCCACTCTCTTCCCGCAGCAGGGACGCCTTCTCCAGCAAGGTGGCTCCGCTGCAACTCGCTAGATGCTTTTGGATCCAGGGGTTTGGGGATGGAGGCAATTGAAAGGTAAGAAGAACATGAAAACTGAATGTCTGAGCCTGGGCAGATGCTCCCGAGAAGCAAACAGGCAGAGCGGGTGGCGCCTGGTAACTGGAGGTAGACTGCTCCTGAACATGGAGGTTGCATCTATCCTTGCCATCCCAACAAGCAGCCATTGCGAGACTTTCCTCTCCTTGAATGCTTGTGTTTTAATGCTCGTGTTTTTATATTTGTGGATAGCTCAGAAACGTGGCATCGTAGAATTGTGGAGTTGAAAGGGACCCCGAGGGTCAGCTAGACCAACCCCCTGCAACGCATTAAGACGCATCACAATCACCACTGTGGTTTTTTTAATAGTGAAGGATAGAGAGAGAGCTGTGTGCTCAGATACCAGCATGTGGGCGCAGTGCCATTTGTCTTATTTAGAGCAAAAGACCCTGCTGCTAAAATCAAGCCATATTTAAACTGAATTATCGGCTTGTCTTTTCAAAGGGGCACAAAAAATGGCCAAGGAAGCACCCTCTGTCTTTTGATCCTGAACTTGTTGTTGAACTTGAGAATGTTCTGTAACCTATTTATTTATTTATTTTTAAAATCTATTATGCCACCCTTTGTCAATAGGCCACAGGGTGGTATGCAACACGGTGGCCCCAGAAAACGTCCTGCAGCACTGAATCCCGCAGGTTAACGGTGCCTTGTGCAAATTACTGCTTCTTCTGCTCTGTCAATCGATGTTATCAGAGGATTCCCAGCTCAGGTGTGACAGGCTCCTATTGTGGAATTCCCTACCTGCCAAGGTGAATGTGTCTCCCTTCCTTATTAACATTCAGGAGGTCTATCTGAGGTTCACTCAGGCCTCAGTTGGCAGAAAAAATACCTCACCAGACAACCATGGCATTATTAACCATGAGGGTGTGTCTGATCATTTAGATATTTTTAGGTGTTTAAAATATTGTTTCTATTTCTGTTTAATTGTCTTGTGTTAACAGTCCTGGGCTCCTTGGGGAGGGGAGGGGGGAATATACGTTGAATAAGTGCCATCTTCTAGCTCTGAATGTGGCAACCGTCACCCACAAGCTTTATGTTCACATTCCTGCCATCCCCACATAAAACGCTCTCCCCACTGCTACCTTTCGCACAACATCAGCCACAATCCATCTTGATTCCTGTAGTTTCAGGACA
>JAWWNI010001458.1:0-30000 GCA_034642065.1 Darevskia nairensis | reverse complement strand
TTTGGCACCATTTTTGAGAGACTTGAATAATGTCAGAGTTTGGGTGAATTTGTGAAATTTTTGAAAAACGTTTTTCTGCTCTTGAAGTCGCCGAGGCCACATTTCTTAGCGGAGGATTAAAAATGCTTCAGTTTCCAATGCCAAACCTCTCAGGGAAGATTTTGCAACAATTTGGCACCACTTTTGAGAGAAATGGATAACGTCAGATTTTTGGTCCAATTGTGAAATTTTCAAAAAATGTTTTTCTGCTCGTAGTGTCGCCAAAGCCTGACTTTCTCGCCTAAGATAAAAACACTTCTGTTTCCAACGCCAAACCTCTCAGGGGAGAATTTGCAACAATTTGTCACCATTTTTGAGAGAATTGGATAACGTAAGATTTTTCGTGAAATTGTGAAATTTAAAAAAAATTTTCCGCAAGTGTAGTCGCCAAGGCCTGATTTTCTAGCATAGGAAAAAACACTTTTGTTTCCACCACCTAACCTTAACCCTAACCCCAACCCCAACCCCAACCCTAACCCTAACCCTAACCCTAACCCTAACCCTAACCCTAACCCTAACCCTAACCCTAACCCTAACCCTAACCCTAACCCTAACCCTAACCCTAACCCTAACCCTAACCCTAACCCTAATCCTGATATTCTGGCTAAGGATAAGAAAAAACTATTGTTTCCACAGCGAAACCTTTCAGGGGAGAATTTTGAACAGTTTGGCACCATTTTTGAGAGATTTGGTTAATGTCAGAGTTTAGGTGAAATTGTGAAATTTTCAAAAAACGTTTTCCCGCAGGTAAAGTTGCCGAGGCCTAATTTTCTACCCTAGGACAAAAACGCTTCTGTTACCAACGGCAAACCTCTCAGGGTAGAATTTGCAACAATTGTCACCATTTTTGAGAGAATTGGACAACGTAAGATTTTTGGTGAAATTGTGAAGTTTAAAAAAAGAAATTTTTCCGCGAGTGTAGTCGCCAAGGCCTGATTTTCTAGCATAGGAAAAAACACTTTTGTTTCCACCACTTAACCTTAACCCTAACCCTAACCCTAACCCTAACCCTAAACCTAAAGATAAACCTAAACCTAACCCCAAACCTAACCCTGATATTCTGGCTAAGGATAAAAAAAACTATTGTTTCCACAGCGAAATCTTTCAGGGGAGAATTTTGAGCAGTTTGGCACCATTTTTGAGAGACTTGAATAATGTCAGAGTTTGGGTGAATTTGTGAAATTTTCGAAAAACGATTTCTGCTCTTGAAGTCGCCGAGGCCACATTTCGTAGCGGAGGATTAAAAATGCTTCAGTTTCCAATGCCAAACCTCTCAGGGAAGAATTTGCAACAATTTGGCACCACTTTTGAGAGAAATGGATAACGTCAGATTTTTTGTCAAATTTTCAAAAAATGTTTTTCTGCTCTTGAAGTCGCTGAGGCCACATTTCTTAGCAGAGGATTAAAAAGGCTTCAGTTTCCAACGCCAAACCTCCAGGGGAGATTTTGCACCAATTTGGCACCATTTTTGAGTTTTTTGGATAACGACAGATTTTTGGTCCAATTGTGAAATTTTCAAAAAATGTTTTTCTGCTCGTAGTGTCACCAAAGCCTGATTTTCTCGCCAAAGATAAAAACACTTCTGTTTCCAACGCCAAACCTCTCAGGGGAGAATTGGCAACAATTTGTCACCATTTTTGTGACAATTGGATGACGTAAGATTTTTCGTGAAATTGTGAAATTAAAAAAAACTTTTTCCGCAAGTGTAGTCGCCAAGGTCTGATTTTCTAGCATAGGAAAAAACACTTTTGTTTCCACCACCTAACCCTAACCCTAACCCTAACCCTAACCCTAACCCTAACCCTAACCCTAACCCTAACCCTAACCCTAACCCTAACCCTAACCCTAACCCTAACCCTAACCCTAACCCTAACCCTAACCCTATGCCTAACCCTAACCCTAACCCTAACCCTAACCCTAACCCTAACCCTAACCCTAACCCTAACCCTAACCCTAACCCTAACCCTAACCCTAACCCTAACCCTAGGATAAAGACACTTCTGTTTCCAACACCAAACCTCTCAGGGTGGAATTTGCAACAATTTGCCACCATTTTTGAGAGAATTGGATAACGTAAGATTTTTGGTGAAATTGTGAAGTTTAAAAAAAGAACTTTTTCCGCAAGTGTAGTCGCCAAGGCCTGATTTTCTAGCAAAGGAAAAAACACTTTTGTTTAAACCACCTAACCCTAACCCTAACCCTAACCCTAACCCTAACCCTAACCCTAACCCTAACCCTAACCCTAACCCTAACCCTAACCCTAACCCAAAACCTAAACCTAAACCTAACCCTAAAAATAACCCTAAACCTAACCCTGATATTCTGGCTAAGGATAAAAAAAACTATTGTTTCCACAGCAAAATCTTTCAGGGGAGAATTTTGAGCAGTTTGGCACCATTTTTGAGAGACTTGAATAATGTCAGAGTTTGGGTGAATTTGTGAAATTTTCGAAAAACGTTTTTCTGCTCTTGAAGTCGCCGAGGCCACATTTCCTAGCGGAGGATTAAAAATGCTTAAGTTTCCAACGCCAAACCTCTCAGGGAAGAATTTGCAACAATTTGGCACCACTTTTGAGAGAAATGGATAACGTCAGATTTTTTGTCCAATTGTGAAATTTTCAAAAAATGTTTTTCTGCTCGTAGTGTCGCCAAAGCCTGATTTTCTCGCCTAAAATAAAAACACTTCTGTTTCCAACGCCAAACCTCTCAGGGAAGAATTTGCAACAATTTGTCACCATTTTTGAGAGAATTGGATAAACTAAGATTTTTCGTGAAATTGTGAAATTGAAAAAAAACTTTTTCCGCAAGTGTAGTCGCCAAGGCCTGATTTTCAAGTATGGGAAAAAACACTTTTGTTCCCACCAGCTAACCCTAACCCTAACCCTAATTTGGCACCACTTTTGAGAGAATTGGATAACGTCAGATTTTTTGTCAAATTGTGAAATTTTCAAAAAAAGTTTTTCTTCTCTTAAAGTCGCTGAGGCCACATTTCCTAGCGGAGGATTAAAAACGCTTCAGTTTCCAACGAGAAACCTCTCAGGATAGAATTTGCAACAATTTGCCACCATTTTTGAGAGAATTGGATAAACTAAGATTTTTGGTGAAATTGTGAAGTTTAAAAAAAGAACTTTTTCCGCGAGTGTAGTCGCCAAGGCCTGATTTTCTAGCATAGGAAAAAACACTTTTGTTTCCACCACCTAACCCTAACCCTAACCCTTACCCTAACCCTAACCCTAACCCTAACCCTAACCCTAACCCTAACCCTAACCCTAACCCTAACCCTAACCCTAACCCTAACCCTAACCCTAACCCTAACCCTAACCCTAACCCTAACCCTAACCCTAACCCTGATATTCTGGCTAAGGATAAAAAAAAACTATTGTTTCCACAGCGAAATCTTTCAGGGGAGAATTTTGAGCAGTTTGGCACCATTTTTGAGAGACTTGAATAACGTCAGAGTTTGGGTGAATTTTTGAAATTTTCGAAAAAAGTTTTTCTGCTCTTGAAGTCGCCGAGGCCACAATTCCTAGCGGCGGATTAAAAATGCTTCAGTTTCCAACGCCAAATCTCTCAGGGAAGAATCTGCAACAATTTGGCACCACTTTTGAGAGAATTGGATAACGTCAGATTTTTTGTCAAATTGTGAAATTTTCAAAAAATGTTTTTCTGCTCTTGAAGTCGCTGAGGCCACATTTCTTAGCGGAGGATTAAAAACGATTCAGTTTTCAAAGCCAAACCTCCAGGGGAGATTTTGCAACAATTTGGCACCATTTTTGAGTTAATTGGATAACGTCAAATTTTTGCTCCAATTGTGAAATTTTCAAAAAATGTTTTTCTGCTGGTAGTGTCGCCAAAGCCTGATTTTTTCGCCTAAGATAAAAGCACTTCTGTTTCCAACGCCAAACCTCTCAGGGGAGAATTTGCAACAATTTGTCACCATTTTTGAGAGAATTGGATAACGTAAGATTTTTCGTGAAATTGTGAAATTTAAAAAAACTTTTTCCGCAAGTGTAGTCGCCAAGGCCTGATTTTCTAGCTTAGGAAAAAAACTTTTGTTTCCACCAGCTAACCCTAACCCTAACCCTAACCCTAACCCTAACCCTAACCCTAACCCTAACCCTAACCCTAACCCTAACCCTAACCCTAACCCTAACCCTAACCCTAACCCTAACCCTAACCCTAACCCTAACCCTAACCCTAACCCTAACCCTGATATTCTGGCTAAGGATAAAAAAAACTATTGTTTCCACAGCGAAATCTTTCAGGGGAGAATTTTGAGCAGTTTGGCACCATTTTTGAGAGACTTGAATAACGTCAGATTTTTTGTCAAATTGTGAAATTTTCAAAAAAATGTTTTTCTGCTCTTGAAGTCGCTGAGGCCACATTTCCTAGCGGAGGATTAAAAACGCTTCAGTTTCCAAGGCCAAACCTCCAGGGGAGATTTTGCAACAATTTGGCACCATTTTTGAGTTAATTGGATAACGTCAGATTTTCGGTCCAATTGTGAAATTTTCAAAAAATGTTTTTCTGCTCGTAGTGTCGCCGAAGCCTGATTTTCTTGCCTAAGATAAAAACACTTCTGTTTCCAATGCCAAACCTCTCAGGGAAGAATTTGCAACAATTTGTCACCATTTTTGAGAGAATTGGATAAACTAAGATTTTTCGTGAAATTGTGAAATTGAAAAAAAACTTTTTCCGCAAGTGCAGTCGCCAAGGCCTGATTTTCTAGTATGGGAAAAAACACTTTTGTTCCCACCAGCTAACCCTAACCCTAACCCTAATTTGGCACCACTTTTGAGAGAATTGGATAACGTCAGATTTTTTGTCAAATTGTGAAATTTTCAAAAAAATGTTTTTCTTCTCTTGAAGTCGCTGAGGCCACATTTCCTAGCGGAGGATTAAAAACGCTTCAGTTTCCAACAAGAAACCTCTCAGGATAGAATTTGCAACAATTTGCCACCATTTTTGAGAGAATTGGATAAACTAAGATTTTTGGTGAAATTGTGAAGTTTAAAAAAAGAACTTTTTTCTCGAGTGTAGTCGCCAAGGCCTGATTTTCTAGCATAGGAAAAAACACTTTTGTTTCAACCACCTAACCCTAACCCTAACCCTAACCCTAACCCTAACCCTAACCCTAACCCTAACCCAAACGTAACCCTAACCCTAAACCTAAACCTAAACCTAAACCTAAACCTAACCCTAAACCTAACCCTCATATTCTGACTAAGGATAAAAAAAACCTATTGTTTCCACAGCGAAATCTTTCAGGGGAGAATTTTGAGCAGTTTGGCAACATTTTTGAGAGACTTGGATAATGTCAGAGTTTGGGTGAATTTGTGAAATTTTCGAAAAAAAAATTTCTGCTCTTGAAGTCGCCGAGGCAACATTTCCTAGCGGAGGATTAAAAATGCTTCAGTTTCAATCGCCAAACCTCTCAGGGAAAAATTTGCAACAATTTGGCACCACTTTTGAGAGAATTGGATAAAGTAAGATTTTTCGTGAAATTGTGAAATTGAAAAAAACTTTTTCCGCAAGTGTAGTTGCCAAGGCCTGATTTTCTAGCATAGGAAAAAAAACTTTTGTTTCCACCAGCTAACCCTAACCCTAACCCTAACCCTAACCCTAACCCTAACCCTAACCCTAACCCTAACCCTAACCCTAACCCTAACCCTAACCCTAACCCTAACCCTAACCCTAACCCTAACCCTAACCCTAACCCTAACCCTAACCCTAACCCTAACCCTAACCCTAACCCTAACCCTGATATTCTGGCTAAGGATAAAAAAAACTATTGTTTCCACAGCGAAATCTTTCAGGGGAGAATTTTGAGCAGTTTGGCACCATTTTTGAGAGACTTGAATGACGTCAGAGTTTGGGTGAATTTGTGAAATTTTCGAAAAATGTTTTTCTGCTCTTGAATTCGCCGAGGCCACATTTCCTAGCGGAGGATTAAAAATGCTTCAGTTTCCAACGCCAAACTTCTCAGGGAAGAATTTGCAACAATTTGGCACCACTTTTGAGAGAATTGGATAATGTCAGATTTTTTGTCAAATTGTGATATTTTCAAAAAAATGTTTTTCTGCTCTTGAAGTCGCTGAGGCCACATTTCCTAGCGGAGGATTAAAAACGCTTCAGTTTCCAACGAGAAACCTCTCAGGGAAGAATTTGCAACAATTTGACACCACTTTTGAGAGAATTGGATAACCTCAGATTTTTGGTGAAATTGTGAAGTTTAAAAAAAGAACTTTTTCCGCAAGTGTAGTCGCCAAGGCCTGATTTTCTAGCATAGGAAAAAACACTTTTGTTTCCACCACCTAACCCTAACCCTAACCCTAACCCTAACCCTAACCCTAACCCTAACCCTAACCCTAACCCTAACCCTAACCCTAACCCTAACCCTAACCCTAACCCTAACCCTAACCCTAACCCTAACCCTAACCCTAACCCTAGGATAAAGACACTTCTGTTTCCAACACCAAACCTCTCAGGGTAGAATTTGCAACAATTTGCCACCATTTTTGAGAGAATTGGATAACGTCAGATTTTTGGTGAAATTGTGAAGTTTAAAAAAAGAACTTTTTCTGCAAGTGTAGTCGCCAAGGCCTGATTTTCTAGTATAGGAAAAAACACTTTTGTTTAAACCACCTAACCCTAACCCTAACCCTAACCCTAACCCTAACCCTAACCCTAACCCTAACCCTAACCCTAACCCTAACCTTAACCCTAACCCTAACCCTAACCCTAACCCTAACCCTAACCCAAAACCTAAACCTAAACCTAACCCTAACCTTAACCCTAACCCTAACCCTAACCCTAACCCTAACCCTAACCCTAACCCAAAACCTAAACCTAAACCTAAACCTAACCCTAACCTTAACCCTAACCCTAACCCTAACCCTAACCCTAACCCTAACCCAAAACCTAAACCTAAACCTAAACCTAACCCTAACCCTAACCCTAACCCTAACCCTGATATTCTGGCTAAGGATAAAAAAAAACTATTGTTTCCACAGCGAAATCTTTCAGGGGAGAATTTTGAGCAGTTTGGCACCATTTTTGAGAGACTTGAATAATGTCAGAGTTTGGGTGAATTTTTGAAATTTTCGAAAAAAGTTTTTCTGCTCTTGAAGTCGCCGAGGCCACATTTCCTAGCGGAGGATTAAAAATGCTTCAGTTTCCAACGCCAAATCTCTCAGGGAAGAATCTGCAACAATTTGGCACCACTTTTGAGAGAATTGGATAACGTCAGATTTTTTGTCAAATTGTGAATTTTTCAAAAAATGTTTTTCTGCTCTTGAAGTCGCTGAGGCCACATTTCTTAGCGGAGGATTAAAAACGCTTCAGTTTTCAATGCCAAACCTCCAGGGGAGATTTTGCAACAATTTGGCACCATTTTTGAGTTAATTGGATAACGTCAGATTTTTGGTCCAATTGTGAAATTTTCAAAAAATGTTTTTCTGCTCTTGAAGTCGATGAGGCCACATTTCTTAGCGGAGGATTAAAAACGCTTCAGTTTTCAATGCCAAACCTCTCAGGGAAGAATTTGCAACAATTTGGCACCACTTTTGAAAGAATTGGATAACGTCAGATTTTTGGTGAAATTGTGAAGTTTAAAAAAAGAACTTTTTCCGCAAGTGTAGTCGCCAAGGCCTGATTTTCTAGCATAGGAAAAAACACTTTTGTTACCACCACCTAACCCTAACCCTAACCCTAACCCTAACCCTAACCCTAAACCTAAACCTAACCCTAACCCTAACCCTAACCCTAACCCTAACCCTAACCCTAACCCTAACCCTAACCCTAACCCTAACCCTAACCCTAACCCTAACCCTAACCCTAACCCTAACCCTAACCCTAACCCTAACCCTAACCCTAGGATAAAGACGCTTCTGTTTCCAACACCAAACCTCTCAGGGTAGAATTTGCAACAATTTGCCACCATTTTTGAGAGAAGTGGATAACGTAAGATTTTTGGTGAAATTGTGAAGTTTAAAAAAAGAACTTTTTCCGCAAGTGTAGTCGCCAACGCCTGATTTTCTAGCATAGGAAAAAACACTTTTGTTTAAACCACCTAACCCTAACCCTAACCCTAACCCTAACCCTAACCCTAACCCTAACCCTAACCCTAACCCTAACCGTAACCCTAACCCTAACCCTAACCCTAACCCTAACCCTAACCCTAACCCTAAACCTAAACCTAAACCTAAACCTAACCCTAAAAATAACCCTAAACCTAACCCTGATATTCTGGCTAAGGATATAACAAACATTGTTTCCACAGCGAAATCTTTCAGGGGAGAATTTTGAGCAGTTTGGCACCAGTTTTGAGAGACTTGAATAATGTCAGAGTTTGGGAGAATTTGTGAAATTTTCGAAAAACTTTTTTCTGCTCTTGAAGTCGCCGAGGCCACATTTCCTAGCGGAGGATTAAAAATGCCTGAGTTTCCCACGCCAAACATCTCAGGGAAGAATTTGCAACAATTTGGCACCACTTTTGAGAGAATTGGATAACGTCAGATTTTTTGTCAAATTGTGAAATTTTCAAAAAAATGTTTTTCTGCTCTTGAAGTCGCTGAGGCCACATTTCCTAGCAGAGGATTAAAAATGCTTCAGTTTCCAACGCCAAACCTATCAGGGAAGAATTTGCAACAATTTGGCACCACTTTTGAGATAATTGGATAACGTCAGATTTTTTGTCAAATTGTGAAATTTTCAAAAAAAATGTTTTTCTTCTCTTGAAGTCGCTGAGGCCACATTTCCTAGCGGAGGATTAAAAACGCTTCAGTTTCCAACGCCAAACCTCTCAGGGAAGAATTTGCAACAATTTGGCACCACTTTTGAGAGAATTGGATAACGTCAGATTTTTGGTGAAATTGTGAAGTTTAAAAAAAGAACTTTTTCCGCAAGTGTAGTCGCCAAGGCCTGATTTTCTAGCATAGGAAAAAAACACTTTTGTTTCCACCACCTAACCCTAACCCTAACCCTAACCCTAACCCTAACCCTAACCCTAACCCTAACCCTAACCCTAGGATAAAGACGCTTCTGTTTCCAACACCAAACCTCTCAGGGTAGAATTTGCAACAATTTGCCACCATTTTTGAGAGAAGTGGATAACGTAAGATTTTTGGTGAAATTGTGAAGTTTAAAAAAAGAACTTTTTCCGCATGTGTAGTCGCCAAGGCCTGATTTTCTAGCATAGGAAAAAACACTTTTGTTTCCACCACCTAACCTTAACCCTAACCCCAACCCCAACCCCAACCCTAACCCTAACCCTAACCCTAACCCTAACCCTAACCCTAACCCTAACCCTAACCCTAACCCTAACCCTAACCCTAACCCTAACCCTAACCCTAATCCTGATATTCTGGCTAAGGATAAGAAAAAACTATTGTTTCCACAGCGAAACCTTTCAGGGGAGAATTTTGAACAGTTTGGCACCATTTTTGAGAGATTTGGTTAATGTCAGAGTTTAGGTGAAATTGTGAAATTTTCAAAAAACGTTTTCCCGCAGGTAAAGTTGCCGAGGCCTAATTTTCTACCCTAGGACAAAAACGCTTCTGTTACCAACGGCAAACCTCTCAGGGTAGAATTTGCAACAATTGTCACCATTTTTGAGAGAATTGGACAACGTAAGATTTTTGGTGAAATTGTGAAGTTTAAAAAAAGAAATTTTTCCGCGAGTGTAGTCGCCAAGGCCTGATTTTCTAGCATAGGAAAAAACACTTTTGTTTCCACCACTTAACCTTAACCCTAACCCTAACCCTAACCCTAACCCTAAACCTAAACCTAAACCTAAACCTAAACCTAAACCTAACCCCAAACCTAACCCTGATATTCTGGCTAAGGATAAAAAAAACTATTGTTTCCACAGTGAAATCTTTCAGGGGAGAATTTTGAGCAGTTTGGCACCATTTTTGAGAGACTTGAATAATGTCAGAGTTTGGGTGAATTTGTGAAATTTTCGAAAAACGATTTCTGCTCTTGAAGTCGCCGAGGCCACATTTCGTAGCGGAGGATTAAAAATGCTTCAGTTTCCAATGCCAAACCTCTCAGGGAAGAATTTGCAACAATTTGGCACCACTTTTGAGAGAAATGGATAACGTCAGATTTTTTGTCAAATTTTCAAAAAATGTTTTTCTGCTCTTGAAGTCGCTGAGGCCACATTTCTTAGCAGAGGATTAAAAAGGCTTCAGTTTCCAACGCCAAACCTCCAGGGGAGATTTTGCACCAATTTGGCACCATTTTTGAGTTTTTTGGATAACGACAGATTTTTGGTCCAATTGTGAAATTTTCAAAAAATGTTTTTCTGCTCGTAGTGTCACCAAAGCCTGATTTTCTCGCCAAAGATAAAAACACTTCTGTTTCCAACGCCAAACCTCTCAGGGGAGAATTGGCAACAATTTGTCACCATTTTTGTGACAATTGGATGACGTAAGATTTTTCGTGAAATTGTGAAATTAAAAAAAACTTTTTCCGCAAGTGTAGTCGCCAAGGTCTGATTTTCTAGCATAGGAAAAAACACTTTTGTTTCCACCACCTAACCCTAACCCTAACCCTAACCCTAACCCTAACCCTAACCCTAACCCTAACCCTATGCCTAACCCTAACCCTAACCCTAACCCTAACCCTAACCCTAACCCTAACCCTAACCCTAACCCTAACCCTAACCCTAACCCTAACCCTAACCCTAACCCTAACCCTAGGATAAAGACACTTCTGTTTCCAACACCAAACCTCTCAGGGTGGAATTTGCAACAATTTGCCACCATTTTTGAGAGAATTGGATAACGTAAGATTTTTGGTGAAATTGTGAAATTTAAAAAAAGAACTTTTTCCGCAAGTGTAGTCGCCAAGGCCTGATTTTCTAGCAAAGGAAAAAACACTTTTGTTTAAACCACCTAACCCTAACCCTAACCCTAACCCTAACCCTAACCCTAACCCTAACCCTAACCCTAACCCAAAACCTAAACCTAAACCTAACCCTAAAAATAACCCTAAACCTAACCCTGATATTCTGGCTAAGGATAAAAAAAACTATTGTTTCCACAGCGAAATCTTTCAGGGGAGAATTTTGAGCAGTTTGGCACCATTTTTGAGAGACTTGAATAATGTCAGAGTTTGGGTGAATTTGTGAAATTTTCGAAAAATGATTTCTGCTCTTGAATTCGCCGAGGCCACATTTCGTAGCGGAGGATTAAAAATGCTTCAGTTTCCAATGCCAAACCTCTCAGGGAAGAATTTGCAACAATTTGGCACCACTTTTGAGAGAAATGGATAACGTCAGATTTTTTGTCCAATTGTGAAATTTTCAAAAAATGTTTTTCTGCTCGTAGTGTCGCCAAAGCCTGATTTTCTCGCCTAAAATAAAAACACTTCTGTTTCCAACGCCAAACCTCTCAGGGAAGAATTTGCAACAATTTGTCACCATTTTTGAGAGAATTGGATAAACTAAGATTTTTCGTGAAATTGTGAAATTGAAAAAAAACTTTTTCCGCAAGTGTAGTCGCCAAGGCCTGATTTTCTAATATGGGAAAAAACACTTTTGTTCCCACCAGCTAACCCTAACCCTAACCCTAATTTGGCACCACTTTTGAGAGAATTGGATAACGTCAGATTTTTTGTCAAATTGTGAAATTTTCAAAAAAAGTTTTTCTTCTCTTAAAGTCGCTGAGGCCACATTTCCTAGCGGAGGATTAAAAACGCTTCAGTTTCCAACGAGAAACCTCTCAGGATAGAATTTGCAACAATTTGCCACCATTTTTGAGAGAATTGGATAAACTAAGATTTTTGGTGAAATTGTGAAGTTTAAAAAAAGAACTTTTTCCGCGAGTGTAGTCGCCAAGGCCTGATTTTCTAGCATAGGAAAAAACACTTTTGTTTCCACCACCTAACCCTAACCCTAACCCTTACCCTAACCCTAACCCTAACCCTAACCCTAACCCTAACCCTAACCCTAACCCTAACCCTAACCCTAACCCTAACCCTAACCCTAACCCTAACCCTAACCCTGATATTCTGGCTAAGGATAAAAAAAAACTATTGTTTCCACAGCGAAATCTTTCAGGGGAGAATTTTGAGCAGTTTGGCACCATTTTTGAGAGACTTGAATAACGTCAGAGTTTGGGTGAATTTTTGAAATTTTCGAAAAAAGTTTTTCTGCTCTTGAAGTCGCCGAGGCCACAATTCCTAGCGGCGGATTAAAAATGCTTCAGTTTCCAACGCCAAATCTCTCAGGGAAGAATCTGCAACAATTTGGCACCACTTTTGAGAGAATTGGATAACGTCAGATTTTTTGTCAAATTGTGAAATTTTCAAAAAATGTTTTTCTGCTCTTGAAGTCGCTGAGGCCACATTTCTTAGCGGAGGATTAAAAACGATTCAGTTTTCAAAGCCAAACCTCCAGGGGAGATTTTGCAACAATTTGGCACCATTTTTGAGTTAATTGGATAACGTCAAATTTTTGGTCCAATTGTGAAATTTTCAAAAAATGTTTTTCTGCTGGTAGTGTCGCCAAAGCCTGATTTTTTCGCCTAAGATAAAAGCACTTCTGTTTCCAACGCCAAACCTCTCAGGGGAGAATTTGCAACAATTTGTCACCATTTTTGAGAGAATTGGATAACGTAAGATTTTTCGTGAAATTGTGAAATTTAAAAAAACTTTTTCCGCAAGTGTAGTCGCCAAGGCCTGATTTTCTAGCTTAGGAAAAAAACTTTTGTTTCCACCAGCTAACCCTAACCCTAACCCTAACCCTAACCCTAACCCTAACCCTAACCCTAACCCTAACCCTAACCCTAACCCTAACCCTAACCCTAACCTTAACCCTAACCCTAACCCTAACCCTAACCCTAACCCTAACCCTAACCCTAACCCTGATATTCTGGCTAAGGATAAAAAAAACTATTGTTTCCACAGCGAAATCTTTCAGGGGAGAATTTTGAGCAGTTTGGCACCATTTTTGAGAGACTTGAATAACGTCAGATTTTTTGTCAAATTGTGAAATTTTCAAAAAAATGTTTTTCTGCTCTTGAAGTCGCTGAGGCCACATTTCCTAGCGGAGGATTAAAAACGCTTCAGTTTCCAAGGCCAAACCTCCAGGGGAGATTTTGCAACAATTTGGCACCATTTTTGAGTTAATTGGATAACGTCAGATTTTCGGTCCAATTGTGAAATTTTCAAAAAATGTTTTTCTGCTCGTAGTGTCGCCGAAGCCTGATTTTCTTGCCTAAGATAAAAACACTTCTGTTTCCAATGCCAAACCTCTCAGGGAAGAATTTGCAACAATTTGTCACCATTTTTGAGAGAATTGGATAAACTAAGATTTTTCGTGAAATTGTGAAATTGAAAAAAAACTTTTTCCGCAAGTGCAGTCGCCAAGGCCTGATTTTCTAGTATGGGAAAAAACACTTTTGTTCCCACCAGCTAACCCTAACCCTAACCCTAATTTGGCACCACTTTTGAGAGAATTGGATAACGTCAGATTTTTTGTCAAATTGTGAAATTTTCAAAAAAATGTTTTTCTTCTCTTGAAGTCGCTGAGGCCACATTTCCTAGCGGAGGATTAAAAACGCTTCAGTTTCCAACAAGAAACCTCTCAGGATAGAATTTGCAACAATTTGCCACCATTTTTGAGAGAATTGGATAAACTAAGATTTTTGGTGAAATTGTGAAGTTTAAAAAAAGAACTTTTTCCGCGAGTGTAGTCGCCAAGGCCTGATTTTCTAGCATAGGAAAAAACACTTTTGTTTCAACCACCTAACCCTAACCCTAACCCTAACCCTAACCCTAACCCAAACGTAACCCTAACCCTAAACCTAAACCTAAACCTAAACCTAAACCTAACCCTAAACCTAACCCTCATATTCTGACTAAGGATAAAAAAAACCTATTGTTTCCACAGCGAAATCTTTCAGGGGAGAATTTTGAGCAGTTTGGCAACATTTTTGAGAGACTTGGATAATGTCAGAGTTTGGGTGAATTTGTGAAATTTTCGAAAAAAAAAATTCTGCTCTTGAAGTCGCCGAGGCAACATTTCCTAGCGGAGGATTAAAAATGCTTCAGTTTCAATCGCCAAACCTCTCAGGGAAAAATTTGCAACAATTTGGCACCACTTTTGAGAGAATTGGATAAAGTAAGATTTTTCGTGAAATTGTGAAATTGAAAAAAACTTTTTCCGCAAGTGTAGTTGCCAAGGCCTGATTTTCTAGCATAGGAAAAAAAACTTTTGTTTCCACCAGCTAACCCTAACCCTAACCCTAACCCTAACCCTAACCCTAACCCTAACCCTAACCCTAACCCTAACCCTAACCCTAACCCTAACCCTAACCCTGATATTCTGGCTAAGGATAAAAAAAACTATTGTTTCCACAGCGAAATCTTTCAGGGGAGAATTTTGAGCAGTTTGGCACCATTTTTGAGAGACTTGAATGACGTCAGAGTTTGGGTGAATTTGTGAAATTTTCGAAAAATGTTTTTCTGCTCTTGAATTCGCCGAGGCCACATTTCCTAGCGGAGGATTAAAAATGCTTCAGTTTCCAACGCCAAACTTCTCAGGGAAGAATTTGCAACAATTTGGCACCACTTTTGAGAGAATTGGATAATGTCAGATTTTTTGTCAAATTGTGATATTTTCAAAAAAATGTTTTTCTGCTCTTGAAGTCGCTGAGGCCGCATTTCCTAGCGGAGGATTAAAAACGCTTCAGTTTCCAACGCCAAACCTCCAGGGGAGATTTTGCAACAATTTGGCACCATTTTTGAGTTAATTGGATAACGTCAGATTTTTGGTCCAATTGTGAAATTTTCAAAAAATGTTTTTCTGCTCGTAGTGTCGCCAAAGCCTGATTTTCTTGCCTAAGATAAAAACACTTCTGTTTCCAACGCCAAACCTCTCAGGGAAGAATTTGCAACAATTTGACACCACTTTTGAGAGAATTGGATAACCTCAGATTTTTGGTGAAATTGTGAAGTTTAAAAAAAGAACTTTTTCCGCAAGTGTAGTCGCCAAGGCCTGATTTTCTAGCATAGGAAAAAACACTTTTGTTTCCACCACCTAACCCTAACCCTAACCCTAACCCTAACCCTAACCCTAACCCTAACCCTAACCCTAACCCTAACCCTAACCCTAACCCTAACCCTAACCCTAACCCTAACCCTAACCCTAACCCTAACCCTAACCCTAACCCTAACCCTAGGATAAAGACACTTCTGTTTCCAACACCAAACCTCTCAGGGTAGAATTTGCAACAATTTGACACCATTTTTGAGAGAATTGGATAACGTCAGATTTTTGGTGAAATTGTGAAGTTTAAAAAAAGAACTTTTTCTGCAAGTGTAGTCGCCAAGGCCTGATTTTCTAGCATAGGAAAAAACACTTTTGTTTAAACCACCTAACCCTAACCCTAACCCTAACCTTAACCCTAACCCTAACCCTAACCCTAACCCTAACCCTAACCCAAAACCTAAACCTAAACCTAAACCTAACCCTAACCCTAACCCTAACCCTAACCCTGATATTCTGGCTAAGGATAAAAAAAAACTATTGTTTCCACAGCGAAATCTTTCAGGGGAGAATTTTGAGCAGTTTGGCACCATTTTTGAGAGACTTGAATAATGTCAGAGTTTGGGTGAATTTTTGAAATTTTCGAAAAAAGTTTTTCTGCTCTTGAAGTCGCCGAGGCCACATTTCCTAGCGGAGGATTAAAAATGCTTCAGTTTCCAACGCCAAATCTCTCAGGGAAGAATCTGCAACAATTTGGCACCACTTTTGAGAGAATTGGATAACGTCAGATTTTTTGTCAAATTGTGAATTTTTCAAAAAATGTTTTTCTGCTCTTGAAGTCGCTGAGGCCACATTTCTTAGCGGAGGATTAAAAACGCTTCAGTTTTCAATGCCAAACCTCCAGGGGAGATTTTGCAACAATTTGGCACCATTTTTGAGTTAATTGGATAACGTCAGATTTTTGGTCCAATTGTGAAATTTTCAAAAAATGTTTTTCTGCTCTTGAAGTCGATGAGGCCACATTTCTTAGCGGAGGATTAAAAACGCTTCAGTTTTCAATGCCAAACCTCTCAGGGAAGAATTTGCAACAATTTGGCACCACTTTTGAGAGAATTGGATAACGTCAGATTTTTGGTGAAATTGTGAAGTTTAAAAAAAGAACTTTTTCCGCAAGTGTAGTCGCCAAGGCCTGATTTTCTAGCATAGGAAAAAACACTTTTGTTACCACCACCTAACCCTAACCCTAACCCTAACCCTAACCCTAACCCTAAACCTAACCCTAACCCTAACCCTAACCCTAACCCTAACCCTAACCCTAACCCTAACCCTAGGATAAAGACGCTTCTGTTTCCAACACCAAACCTCTCAGGGTAGAATTTGCAACAATTTGCCACCATTTTTGAGAGAAGTGGATAACGTAAGATTTTTGGTGAAATTGTGAAGTTTAAAAAAAGAACTTTTTCCGCAAGTGTAGTCGCCAAGGCCTGATTTTCTAGCATAGGAAAAAACACTTTTGTTTAAACCACCTAACCCTAACCCTAACCCTAACCCTAACCCTAACCCTAACCCTAACCCTAACCCTAACCGTAACCGTAACCCTAACCCTAACCCTAACCCTAACCCTAACCCTAACCCTAACCCTAACCCTAACCCTAACCCTAACCCTAAACCTAAACCTAAACCTAACCCTAAAAATAACCCTAAACCTAACCCTGATATTCTGGCTAAGGATATAACAAACTATTGTTTCCACAGCGAAATCTTTCAGGGGAGAATTTTGAGCAGTTTGGCACCAGTTTTGAGAGACTTGAATAATGTCAGAGTTTGGGAGAATTTGTGAAATTTTCGAAAAACTTTTTTCTGCTCTTGAAGTCGCCGAGGCCACATTTCCTAGCGGAGGATTAAAAATGCCTGAGTTTCCCACGCCAAACATCTCAGGGAAGAATTTGCAACAATTTGGCACCACTTTTGAGAGAATTGGATAACGTCAGATTTTTTGTCAAATTGTGAAATTTTCAAAAAAATGTTTTTCTGCTCTTGAAGTCGCTGAGGCCACATTTCCTAGCAGAGGATTAAAAATGCTTCAGTTTCCAACGCCAAACCTATCAGGGAAGAATTTGCAACAATTTGGCACCACTTTTGAGATAATTGGATAACGTCAGATTTTTTGTCAAATTGTGAAATTTTCAAAAAAAATGTTTTTCTTCTCTTGAAGTCGCTGAGGCCACATTTCCTAGCGGAGGATTAAAAACGCTTCAGTTTCCAACGCCAAACCTCTCAGGGAAGAATTTGCAACAATTTGGCACCACTTTTGAGAGAATTGGATAACGTCAGATTTTTGGTGAAATTGTGAAGTTTAAAAAAAGAACTTTTTCCGCAAGTGTAGTCGCCAAGGCCTGATTTTCTAGCATAGGAAAAAAACACTTTTGTTTCCACCACCTAACCCTAACCCTAACCCTAACCCTAACCCTAACCCTAACCCTAACCCTAACCCTAACCCTAACCCTAGGATAAAGACGCTTCTGTTTCCAACACCAAACCTCTCAGGGTAGAATTTGCAACAATTTGCCACCATTTTTGAGAGAAGTGGATAACGTAAGATTTTTGGTGAAATTGTGAAGTTTAAAAAAAGAACTTTTTCCGCAAGTGTAGTCGCCAAGGCCTGATTTTCTAGCATAGGAAAAAACACTTTTGTTTAAACCACCTAACCCTAACCCTAACCCTAACCCTAACCCTAACCCTAACCCTAACCCTAACCCTAACCCTAACCCTAACCCTAACCCTAACCCTAACCCTAACCCTAACCCTAACCCTAACCCTAACCCTAACCCTGATATTCTGGCTAAGGATAAAAAAAACTATTGTTTCCACAGCGAAATCTTTCAGGGGAGAATTTTGAGCAGTTTGGCACCATTTTTGAGAGACTTGAATAATGTCAGAGTTTGGGTGAATTTTTGAAATTTTCGAAAAAAGTTTTTCTGCTCTTTAAGTCGCCGAGGCCACATATCCTAGCGGAGGATTAAAAATGCTTCAGTTTCCAACGCCAAATCTCTCAGGGAAGAATCTGCAACAATTTGGCACCACTTTTGAGAGAATTGGATAACGTCAGATTTTTTGTCAAATTGTGAATTTTTCAAAAAATGTTTTTCTGCTCTTGAAGTCGCTGAGGCCATATTTTTTAGCGGAGGATTAAAAACGCTTCAGTTTTCAATGCCAAACCTCCAGGGGAGATTTTGCAACAATTTGGCACCATTTTTGAGTTAATTGGATAACGTCAGATTTTTGGTCCAATTGTGAAATTTTCAAAAAATGTTTTTCTGCTCGTAGTGTCGCCAAAGCCTGATTTTCTCGCCTAAGATAAAAACACTTCTGTTTCCAACGCCAAACCTCTCAGGGGAGAATTTGCAACAATTTGTCACCATTTTTGAGAGAATTGGATAACGTAAGATTTTTCGTGAAATTGTGAAATTTAAAAAAACTTTTTCCGCAAGTGTAGTCGCCAAGGCCTGATTTTCTAGCATAGGAAAAAACCTTTTGTTTCCACCAGCTAACCCTAACCCTAACCCTAACCCTAACCCTAACCCTAACCCTAACCCTAACCCTAACCCTAACCCTAACCCTAACCCTAACCCTAACCCTAACCCTAACCCTAACCCTAACCCTAACCCTAACCCTAACCCTAACCCTGATATTCTGGCTAAGGATAAAAAAACCCATTGTTTCCACAGCGAAATCTTTCAGGAGAGAATTTTGAGCAGTTTGGCACCATTTTTGAGAGACTTGAATAACGTCAGAGTTTGGGTGAATTTGTGAAATTTTCGAAAAACGTTTTTCTGCTCTTGAAGTCGCTGAGGCCACATTTCCTAGCAGAGGATTAAAAATGCTTCAGTTTCCAACGCCAAACCTCTCAGGGAAGAATTTGCAACAATTTGGCACCACTTTTGAGAGAATTGGATAACATCAGATTTTTTGTCAAATTGTGAAGTTTAAAAAAAGAACTTTTTCCGCAAGTGTAGTCGCCAAGGCCTGATTTTCTAGCATAGGAAAAAACACTTTTGTTTCCACCACCTAACCCTAACCCTAACCCTAACCCTAACCCTAACCCTAACCCTAACCCTAACCCTAACCCTAACCCTAACCCTAACCCTAACCCTAACCCTAACCCTGATATTCTGGCTAAGGATAAAAAAAAAACTATTGTTTTCACAGCGAAATCTTTCAGGGGAGAATTTTGAGCAGTTTGGCACCATTTTTGAGAGACTTGAATGACGTCAGAGTTTGGGTGAATTTGTGAAATTTTCGAAAAACGTTTTTCTGCTCTTGAATTCGCCGAGGCCACATTTCCTAGCGGAGGATTAAAAATGCTTCAGTTTCCAACCCCAAACTTCTCAGGGAAGAATTTGCAACAATTTGGCACCACTTTTGAGAGAATTGGATAATGTCAGATTTTTTGTCAAATTGTGATATTTTCAAAAAAATGTTTTTCTGCTCTTGAAGTCGCTGAGGCCACATTTCCTAGCGGAGGATTAAAAACGCTTCAGTTTCCAACGCCAAACCTCCAGGGGAGATTTTGCAACAATTTGGCACCATTTTTGAGTTAATTGGATAACGTCAGATTTTTGGTCCAATTGTGAAATTTTCAAAAAATGTTTTTCTGCTCGTAGTGTCGCCAGAGCCTGATTTTCTTGCCTAAGATAAAAACACTTCTGTTTCCAACGCCAAACCTCTCAGGGAAGAATTTGCAACAATTTGGCACCACTTTTGAGAGAATTGGATAACGTCAGATTTTTTGTCAAATTGTGAAATTTTCAAAAAATGTTTTTCTGCTCTTGAAGTCGCTGAGGCCACATTTCCTATTGGAGGATTTAAAACGCTTCAGTTTCCAACACCAAACCTCTCAGGATAGAATTTGCAACAATTTGCCACCATTTTTGAGAGAATTGGATAAAGTAAGATTTTTGGTGAAGTTGTGAAGTTTAAAAAAAGAACATTTTCCGCAAGTGTAGTCGCCAAGGCCTGATTTTCTAGCATAGGAAAAAACACTTTTGTTACCACCACCTAACCCTAACCCTAACCCTAACCCTAACCCTAACCGTAACCCTAACCCTAACCCTAACCCTAACCCTAACCCTAACCCTGATATTCTGGCTAAGGATAAAATAAACTATTGTTTCCACAGCGAAACCTTTCAGGGGAGAATTTTGAACAGTTTGGCACCATTTTTGAGAGACTTGGATAATGTCAGAGTTTGGGTGAAATTGTGAAATTTTCAAAAAACGTTTTCCCGCAGGTAAAGTTGCCGAGGCCTAATTTTCTACCCTAGGATAAAAACGCTTCTGTTTCCAACGGCAAACCTCTCAGGTTAGAATTTGCAACAATTTGTCACCATTTTTGAGAGAATTGGACAACGTAAGATTTTTGGTGAAATTGTGAAGTTTAATAAAAGAATTTTTTCGCAAGACTCCACCTCCGTCGTAAGCAGGAGGTGCCATTTGCGGGCGCGATGGACACTGCCCTAAGGCCTTGAACAAAGCAAGGTGGCTGCTGGATGCTGCGGTGGCACGCAGAGTTACGCTGCTTAGTGGTCAGGTCATCAGACACCCCAACATAACACGAGCTGAGGCTTCCCTTTACCGCGACGATGGCGTGCATCTTTCAGTGACGGGAAATGATGCTTGGTTGATGGATATTACTCAGGGAATTAGGTCGTGGTTGCGGATATGAGGGTATTGGCGGCGAGCTCCCCCTTCGGGGGGGCTCGTGTGGCGGTTAGGCATTGGGAGAAGACGTCATAGATCGGAGGAGGGGAGGTAGCGCCATCACCTGCCCCTATCTTGAAGGGTATTCCGGTAAACGGAATCCGGGGGCGTGGCCATGTCCAAAGCCTAGGGAGTTGCGGGCCCGAGGCACGCCCCAACGGTGATCACAGGGGGGGTCCCATTCGATGTACATCATTGGGACTACCCCCTGGGGATTAACCCTTCCCAGACTTGCAACACACGGGTTGGGGTCCGATATAGTCTGTTAGGGTCCAATGCCTAAGCCAATACCGCTCTACATCCGTAACCAATAAAGTTGTGGCCTTCACGCCCATTAAAATTCATATAATGTGTCCGTGTCTTTACTCAAGGGGAGGGTGGGACATAGCCACGCAAGACTCCACCTCCGTCGTAAGCAGGAGGTGCCATTTGCGGGCGTCACTCCCGACCCGCCTGCTAGGCTGGGATTCAGCTCGCGGCGCCGGGATTGCCCGCCCGTGTCACCCTCGGACCGACCAATGAGGTCGGTCCGGGGGGGCGTGTCCTTCCCCTGTTTAAGCCGGGAGCGGGCGGGAAATCCTCCTTTCCTTGCCCGCTCACCAGCTGTTAGGTTTACCCACCATCCCACCCTTAGTCTTATTCCTTGACGTTGCTATGGACTGCGGTTGGTTGCCTTCTTGACCAAGGAGCCGGGTAGTTCTTTTTCCCAACTGGATTAGCCATTTGGGTTTTTTCACCTACCTCATAGCAAATCGTCACAACTTTGGTTTGGCGGTTAGGCATTGGGAGAAGACGTCATAGATCGGAGGAGGGGAGGTAGCGCCATCACCTGCCCCTATCTTGAAGGGTATTCCGGTAAACGGAATCCGGGGGCGTGGCCATGTCCAAAGCCTAGGGAGGTGCGGGCCCGAGGCACGCCCCAACGGTGATCACAGGGGGGGTCCCATTCGATGTACATCATTGGGACTACCCCCTGGGGATTAACCCTTCCCAGACTTCCAACACACGGGTTGGGGTCCGATATAGTCTGTTAGGGTCCAATGCCTAAGCCAATACCGCTCTACATCCGTAACCAATAAAGTTGTGGCCTTCACGCCCATTAAAATTCATATAATGTGTCTGTGTCTTTACTCAAGGGGAGGGTGGGACAAAGCCACGCAAGTGTAGTCGCCAAGACCTGATTTTCTAGCATAAGAAAAAACACTTTTGTTTCCACCACCTAACCCTAACCCTAACCCTAACCCTAACCCTAACCCTAACCCTAACCCTAACCCTAACCCTAACCCTAACCCTAACCCTAACCCTAACCCTAACCCTAACCCTAACCCTAACCCTAACCCTGATATTCTGGCCAAGGATAAAAACACTATTGTTTCCACAGCAAAATCTTTCAGGGGAGAAATTTCAACAGTTTGGCACTATTTTTGAGAGAATTGGATAACGTCAGAGTTTGGGTGAATTTGTGAAATTTTCAAAAAAACATTTTTCTGCTCTTGAAGTCGCCGAGGCCACATTTCCTAGCGGAGGATTAAAAATGCTTCATTTTCCAATGCCAAACCAATCAGGGAAGAATTTGCATCAATTTGGCACCACTTTTGAGAGAATTGGATAACGTCAGATTTTTTGTCAAATTGTGAAATTTTAAAAAAATGTTTTTCTGCTCTTGAAGTCGCTGAGGCCCCATTTCCTAGCGGAGTGTAGCAAGTGTAGTCGCCAAGGCCTGATTTTCTAGCATAGGTAAAAAAAAATTTTGTTTCCACCACCTAACCCTAACCCTAACCCTAACCCTAACCCTAACCCTAACCCTGATATTCTGGCTAAGGATAAAAAAACCTATTGTTTCCACAGCGAAAACTTTCAGGGGAGAATTTTAAACAGTTTGGCAACATTTTTGAGAGACTTGGATAATGTCAGAGTTTGGGTGAAATTTTCAAATTTTCAAAAAACGTTTTCCCGCAGGTAAAGTTGCCGAGGGCTAATTTTCTACCCTAGGATAAAAAACGCTTCTGTTTCCAATGGCAAACCTCTCAAGGTAGAATTTGCAACAATTTGTCACCATTTTTGAGAGAATTGGACAACGTAAGATTTTTGGTGAAATTGTGAATTTTAAAAAAAGAACTTTTTCCGCGAGTGTAGTCGCCAAGGCCTGATTTTCTAGCATAGGAAAAAACAATTTTGTTTCCACCAGCTAACCCTAACCCTAACCCTAACCCTAACCCTAACCCTAACCCTAACCCTAACCCTAACCCTAACCCTAACCCTAACCCTAACCCTAACCCTAACCCTAACCCTAACCCTGATATTCTGGCCAAGGATAAAAACACTATTGTTTCCACAGCAAAATCTTTCAGGGGAGAAATTTCAACAGTTTGGCACTATTTTTGAGAGAATTGGATAACGTCAGAGTTTGGGTGAATTTGTGAAATTTTCAAAAAAACATTTTTCTGCACTTGAAGTCGCCGAGGCCACATTTCATAGCAAAGGATTAAAAATGCTTCAGTTTCCAACGCCAAACCTCTCAGGGAAGAATTTGCAACAATTTGGCACCACTTTTGAGAGAATTGGATAACATCAGATTTTTTGTTAGGGTTAGGGTTAGGGTTAGGGTTAGGGTTAGGGTTAGGGTGAGGGTTAGGGTTAAGGTTAGGGTTAGGGTTAGGGTTAGGGTTAGGGTTAGGGTTAGGTGGTGGAAACAAAATTTTTTTTTTACCTATGCTGGAAAATCAGGCCTTGGCCACTACACTTGCTACACTCCGCTAGGAAATGGGGCCTCAGCGACTTCAAGAGCAGAAAAACATTTTTTTCAAATTTCACAATTTGACAAAAAATCTGACGTTATCCAATTCTCTCAAAAGTGGTGCCAAATTGATGCAAATTCTTCCCTGATTGGTTTGGCGTTGGAAACTGAAGCATTTTTAATCCTCCGCTAGGAAATGTGGCCTCGGCGACTTCAAGAGCAGAAAAATGTTTTTTTGAAAATTTCACAAATTCACCCAAACTCTGACGTTATCCAATTCTCTCAAAAATAGTGCCAAACTGTTGAAATTTCTCCCCTTAAAGATTTTGCTGTGGAAACAATAGTGTTTTTATCCTTGGCCAGAATATCAGGGTTAGGGTTAGGGTTAGGGTTAGGGTTAGCGTTAGGTGGTAGAAACAAAAGTGTTTTTCCTATGCTAGAAAACAGGTCTTGGCGACTAAACTTGCGGAAAAAGTTCTTTTATTAAACTTCACAATTTCACCAAAAATCTTACCTTGTCCAATTCTCTCAAAAATGGTGACAAATTGTTGCAAATTCTACCCTGAGAGGTTTGCCGTTGGAAACAGAAGCGTTTTTGTCCTAGGGTAGAAAATTAAGCCTCGGCAACTTTACCTGTGGGAAAACGTTTTTTGAAAATTTCACAATTTCACCCAAACTCTGACATTAGCCAAATCTCTCAAAAATGGTGCAAAACTGCTCAAAATTCTCCCCTGAAATGTTTCCCTGTGGAAACAATAGTTTTTTTATTCTTAGCCAGAATATCAGGGTTAGGGTTAGGGTTAGGGTTAGGGTTAGGGTTAGGGTTAGGGTTAGGGTTAGGGTTAGGGTTAGGGTTAGGGTTAGGGTTAGGGTTAGGGTTAGGGTTAGGGTTAGGGTTAGGGTTAGGGTTAGGGTTAGGGTTAGGTGGTGGAAACAAAAGTGTTTTTTCCTATGCTAGAAAATCAGGCCTTGGCAACTACACTCGCGGAAAAAGTTCTTTTTTTAAACTTCACAATTTCACCAAAAATCTTACGATGTCCAATTCTCTCAAAAATGGTGACAAATTGTTGCAAATTCTACCCTGAGAGGTTTGCCGTTGGAAACAGAAGCGTTTTTATCCTGGGGTAGAAAATTAGGCCTCGGCAACTTTACCTGCGGGAAAACGTTTTTTGAAAATTTCACAATTTTACCCAAACTCTGATATTATCCAAGTCTCTCAAAAATGGTGCCAAACTGTTCAAAATTCTTCCCTGAAAGGTTTCGCTGTGGAAACAATAGTATTTTTAATCCTTAGCCAGAATATCAGGGTTAGGGTTAGGGTTAGGGTTAGGGTTAGGGTTAGGGTTAGGGTTAGGGTTAGGGTTAGGGTTAGGGTTAGGGTTAGGGTTAGGGTTAGGGTTAGGGTTAGGGTTAGGGTTAGGGTTAGGTGGTGGAAACAAAAGTGTTTTTTCCTATGCTAGAAAATCAGGCCTTGGCGACTACACTCGCGGAAAAAGTTCTTTTTTTAAACTTCACAATTTCACCAAAAATCTTAGTTTATCCAATTCTCTCAAAAATGGTGGCAAATTGTTGCAAATTCTATCCTGAGAGGTTTCTCGTTGGAAACTGAAGCGTTTTTAATCCTCCGCTAGGAAATGTGGCCTCAGCGACTTCAAGAGAAGAAAAACATTTTTTTGAAAATTTCACAATTTGACAAAAAATCTGACGTTATCCAATTCTGTCAAAAGTGGTGCCAAATTAGGGTTAGGGTTAGGGTTAGCTGGTGGAAACAAAATTTTTTTTTTACCTATGCTAGAAAATCAGGCCTTGGCGACTGCACTTGCTACACTCCGCTAGGAAATGGGGCCTCAGCGACTTCAAGAGCAGAAAAACATTTTTTTAAAATTTCACAATTTGACAAAAAATCTGACGTTATCCAATTCTCTCAAAAGTGGTGCCAAATTGATGCAAATTCTTCCCTGATTGGTTTGGCGTTGGAAACTGAAGCATTTTTAATCCTCCGCTAGGAAATGTGGCCTCGGCGACTTCAAGAGCAGAAAAATGTTTTTTTGAAAATTTCACAAATTCACCCAAACTCTGACGTTATCCAATTCTCTCAAAAATAGTGCCAAACTGTTGAAATTTCACCCCTTAAAGATTTTGCTGTGGAAACAATAGTGTTTTTATCCTTGGCCAGAATATCAGGGTTAGGGTTAGGGTTAGGGTTAGGGTTAGCGTTAGGTGGTAGAAACAAAAGTGTTTTTCCTATGCTAGAAAACAGGTCTTGGCGACTAAACTTGCGGAAAAAGTTCTTTTTTTAAACTTCACAATTTCACCAAAAATCTTACGTTGTCCAATTCTCTCAAAAATGGTGACAAATTGTTGCAAATTCTACCCTGAGAGGTTTGCCGTTGGAAACAGAAGTGTTTTTGTCCTAGGGTATAAAATTAAGCCTCGGCAACTTTACCTGTGGGAAAACGTTTTTTGAAAATTTCACAATTTCACCCAAACTCTGACATTAGCCAAATCTCTCAAAATGGTGCAAAACTGCTCAAAATTCTCCCCTGAAATGTTTCCCTGTGGAAACAATAGTTTTTTTTATCCTTAGCCAGAATATTAGGGTTAGGGTTAGGGTTAGGGTTAGGGTTAGGGTTAGGGTTAGGGTTAGGATTTGGGTTAGGGTTAGGGTTAGGGTTAGGGTTAGGAGTTAGGGTTAGGGATAGGTGGTGGAAACAAAAGTGTTTTTTCCTATGCTAGAAAATCAGGCCTTGGCGACTACACTTGCTACACTCCGCTAGAAAATGTGGCCTCAGCGAATTCAAGAGCAGAAAAACATTTTTTTAAAATTTCACAATTTGACAAAAAATCTGACGTTATCCAATTCTCTCAAAAGTGGTGCCAAATTGATGCAAATTTTTCTCTGAGAGGTTTGGCGTTGGAAACTGAAGCATTTATAATCCTCCGCTAGGAAATGTGGCCTCAGCGACTTGAAGAGCAGAAAAAGGTTTTTTTGAAAATTTCACAAATTCACCCAAAATCTGACGTTATCCAATTCTCTCAAAAATAGTGCCAAACTATTCAAATTTCTCCCCTGAAAGATTTTACTGTGGAAACAATAGTGTTTTTTTCATTGGCCAGAATATCACGGTTAGGGTTAGGGTTAGGGTTAGGGTAAGGGTTAGGGTTAGGGTTAGGGTTAGGGTTAGGGTTAGGGTTAGGGTTAGGGTTAGGGTTAGGGTTAGGTTAGGGTTAGGGTTAGGGTTAGGGTTAGGGTTAGGGTTAGGGTAGGGTTAGGTGGTGGAAACAAAAGTGTTTTTTCCTATGCTAGAAAATCAGGCCTTGGCAACTACACTCGCGGAAAAAGTTCTTTTTTTAAACTTCACAATTTCACCAAAAATCTTTGTTTATCCAATTCTCTCAAAAATGGTGGCAAATAGTTGCAAATTCTATCCTGAGAGGTTTCTCGTTGGAAACTGAAGCGTTTTTAATCCTCCGCTAGGAAATGTGGCCTCAGCGACTTCAAGAGAAGAAAAACATTTTTTTGAAAATTTCACAATTTGACAAAAAATCTGACGTTATCCAATTCTCTCAAAAGTGGTGCCAAATTAGGGTTAGGGTTAGGGTTAGCTGGTGGGAACAAAAGTGTTTTTTCCCATACTAGAAAATCAGGCCTTGGCGACTACACTTGCGGAAAAAGTTTTTTTTCAATTTCACAATTTCACGAAAAATCTTAGTTTATCCAATTCTCTCAAAAGTGGTGACAAATTGTTGCAAATTCTTCCCTGAGAGGTTTGGCGTTGGAAACAGAAGTGTTTTTAATCCTCCGCTAGGAAATGTGGCCTCGGCGACTTCAAGAGCAGAAAAACGTTTTTCGAAAATTTCACAAATTCACCTAAACTCTGACATTATTCAAGTCTCTCAAAAATGGTGCCAAACTGCTCAAAATTCTCCCCTGAAAGATTTCACTGTGGAAACAATAGTTTTTTTTATCCTTAGCCAGAATATCAGGGTTAGGTTTAGGGTTATTTTTAGGGTTAGGTTTAGGTTTAGGTTTTGGGTTAGGGTAGGGGTTAGGGTTAGGGGTTAGGGTTAGGGATAGGGATAGGGTTAGGGTTAGGGTTAGGGTTAGGGTTAGGGTTAGGGTTAGGGTTAGGGTTAGGGTTAGGGTTAGGGTTAGGGTTAGGGTTAGGGTTAGGGTTATGGTTAGGGTTAGGTTAGGGTTAGGGTTAGGGTTAGGGTTAGGGTTAGGGTTAGGGTTAGGTGGTTTAAACAAAAGTGTTTTTTCCTATGCTTGAAAATCAGGCCTTGGCGACTACACTTGCGGAAAAAGTTCTTTTTTAAAACTTCACAATTTCACCAAAAATCTTACGTTATCCACTTCTCTCAAAAATGGTGGCAAATTGTTGCAAATTCTACCCTGAGAGGTTTGGTGTTGGAAACAGAAGCGTCTTTATCCTAGGGTTAGGGTTAGGGTTAGGGTTAGGGTTAGGGTTAGGGTTAGGGTTAGGGTTAGGGTTAGGGTTAGGGTTAGGGTTAGGGTTAGGGTTAGGGTTAGGTGGTGGAAAGAAAAGGGTTTTTTCCTATGCTAGAAAATCAGGCCTTGGCGACACTACGAGCAGAAAAACATTTTTTGAAAATTTCACAATTGGACAAAAAATCTGACGTTATCCAATTCTCTCAAAAGTGGTGCCAAATTGTTGCAAATTCTTCCCTGAGAGGTTTGGCGTTGGAAACTGAAGCATTTTTAATCCTCCGCTAGGAAATGTGGCCTCGGCGTCTTCAAGAGCAGAAAAACGTTTTTCGAAAATTTCACAAATTCACCTAAACTCTGACATTATTCAAGTCTCTCAAAAATGGTGCCAAACTGCTCAAAATTCTCCCCTGAAAGATTTCACTGTGGAAACAATAGTTTTTTTTATCCTTAGCCAGAATATCAGGGTTAGGTTTAGGGTTATTTTTAGGGTTAGGTTTAGGTTTAGGTTTTGGGTTAGGGTAGGGGTTAGGGTTAGGGTTAGGGTTAGGGTTAGGGTTAGGGTTAGGGATAGGGTTAGGGTTAGGGTTAGGGTTAGGGTTAGGGTTAGGGTTAGGGTTAGGGTTAGGGTTAGGGTTAGGGTTAGGGTTAGGTGGTTTAAACAAAAGTGTTTTTTCCTATGCTTGAAAATCAGGCCTTGGCGACTACACTTGCGGAAAAAGTTCTTTTTTTAAACTTCACAATTTCACCAAAAATCTTACGTTATCCACTTCTCTCAAAAATGGTGGCAAATTGTTGCAAATTCTACCCTGAGAGGTTTGGTGTTGGAAACAGAAGCGTCTTTATCCTAGGGTTAGGGTTAGGGTTAGGGTTAGGGTTAGGGTTAGGGTTAGGGTTAGGGTTAGGGTTAGGGTTAGGGTTAGGGTTAGGGTTAGGGTTAGGTGGTGGAAAGAAAAGGGTTTTTTCCTATGCTAGAAAATCAGGCCTTGGCGACTACACTTGCGGAAAAAGTTCTTTTTTTAAACTTCACAATTTCACCAAAAATCTGACGTTATCCAATTCTCTCAAAAGTGGTGCCAAATTGTTGCAAATTCTTCCCTGAGAGGTTTGGCGTTGGAAACAGAAGTGTTTTTATCTTAGGCAAGAAAATCAGGCTTTGGCGACACTACAAGCAGAAAAACATTTTTTGAAAATTTCACAATTGGACCGAAAATCTGACGTTATCCAATTAACTCAAAAATGGTGCCAAATTGTTGCAAAATCTCCCCTGGAGGTTTGGCGTTGGAAACTGAAGCGTTTTTAATCCTCCGCTAGGAAATGTGGCCTCAGCGACTTCAAGAGCAGAAAAACATTTTTTTTGAAAATTTCACAATTTGACAAAAAATCTGACGTTATCCAATTCTCTCAAAAGTGGTGCCAAATTGTTGCAAATTCTTCCCTGAGAGGTTTGGCGTTGGAAACTGAAGCGTTTTTAATCCTCTGCTAGGAAATGTGGCCTCAGCGACTTCAAGAGCAGAAAAACATTTTTTGAAAATTTGACAAAAAATCTGACGTTATCCATTTCTCTCAAAAGTGGTGCCAAATTGTTGCAAATTCTTCCCTGAGAGGTTTGGCATTGGAAACTGAAGCATTTTTAATCCTCCGCTAGGAAATGTGGCCTCGGCAAATTCAAGAGCAGAAAAACGTTTTCCGAAAATTTCACAAATTCACCCAAACTCTGACGTTATTAAAGTCTCTCAAAAATGGTGCCAAACTGCTCAAAATTCTCCCCTGAAAGATTTCGCTGTGGAAACAATAGTTTTTTTTATCCTTAGCCAGAATATCAGTGTTAGGGTTAGGGTTAGGGTTAGGGTTAGGGTTAGGGTTAGGGTTAGGGTTAGGGTTAGGCATAGGGTTAGGGTTAGGGTTAGGGTTAGGGTTAGGGTTAGGGTTAGGGTTAGGGTTAGGGTTAGGGTTAGGGTTAGGGTTAGGGTTAGGGTTAGGTGGTGGAAACAAAAGTGTTTTTTCCTATGCTAGAAAAT